>JAGFNQ010002663.1:0-75473 GCA_024364735.1 Boesenbergia rotunda
TTGGCCGGATTCCTTAGTTGTAGCTCTCTGACCGGGCGTGTGGCGATCCACATCCCTCGGGAAAGACCACCAATTAGTCGGCTAGCTTACACAGCCATTTCTCTAAAGTAGTTTAGTTCCCTGACCGGGCGCGGGGTGACTCACACCTTAGTCAGATCAACCGGTCGGCTACCTGACAACCATTATCCCGCGCTTAGTTCGGCTCTCTGGTCGGGCAACATCTGCTTAATATCTAGAATAACTTGTTAAAGGAAAATACTCTTCATTACTGATTGACTCGGAAGCATTACAAAAAGAAGAGCCCCAACCGGCGGCTTAGGATTACACGGTTAACATTTAGGTAAAAGGCTGGAAGAAGTCTTTGGGTAGCAACTCCTTGACCCGGCTCACTTGGACGACATTGATAGGAAGGTCGGCAGGCAGATGGCCGCTCTCTTGGAGCTGCATAACAGCGCTTTCTAAGCCCATCTTGAACATGCCAGATGTCCGCTTGCCCAACTGCTTGCCGAACTCTTTAGAATTGATGTAAGCCAAGCGATGTGCGTCCATCCGGGCGGGCTCGCCTGCTTGATACAGCTTCAGGCTGTCAATTTCCGCCCGGAGGTTAGCAAGCTCCTTGTCCTTCTCCTCCAAGGCAACGGCTTGAGAGGCCAGCAGTCCTTCAGACAAATGGAGTTCGTCTCCTCGTATGTCTAAAGCCTTCTCTTTGGCATTCAAGTCCGACTCCCGAGTCGCCAGTTCTTGCTCTTTGTCGTTCAGGGTTGCCCGGAGCTCCTCAGAAGACTTCATCATCTTGTCTAGATCCGCCTTCAAGGCTTGGGCCTCGACAGCCTTCTTGTCGAGGTCCAATCGGGCTCGGCGCTGCATAGCCAGAGCCTTCTTCCTATCTTGCTCAAGGGTCGCGTGCAGGGAGGAAGATCGGGCATACGCCCGCTCGGCTGCCTCCGCTCGGGTGGTTTCCTCCGTCAGTCGTGCCTCGGCGGAACGGAGTTTCTCCTTAAGGTCCAGTATCTCCGAACGGAGAATAGCTGTACCCTCTTCGCCGGCCGGTAAGTTAGCCTGCGCCTGTCGGAGCTCCAATTCCGCGAGCTGCCGCTCGGCCGCTCGGCGTCCCCTGGTGTTGATAACCAAGGAATAGGCGACGCTCGAGCAGGAGGCCCAAAACTGCAATAAAAATGTTAGAAAGAAGCAAGGTGATTAAGCATCAAAGCATCCGACTCACATGCGTAGCATCTTGAAGGAATTGGTCTGCCAGTCGGATCGGGGGTCTGGAAGTCCCCTCCCTCATACCCTGCTCCCAGCAGTCCGCCAATTCCCCGTAAAGGGTAAGCCGCTGCTGGACTTCGAAGGGGGTCGCTGGGTCGACCGAGGGGAGATATACGCCATAGCCACACGGCTGCGAGCGCTGTCCCCCTGAGCGAGACGAACCCGGTGCGTCAGCTGACCGGCTTGCTCCAGCCGGGCTTGCAGTTGCCTCTGCAGGTTGAGAGTGAGAGCCCGACGCAGAAGTCCTCGGGCGCCTCTGCAAAGGTTCCGGGTCGGGAGATTCAGAAGAGGACCGGCCTACCTCCGTCGGCTCCTCAATACGGATAGAAGCGCTAGCCTTCCGCTTGGAAGGCTGGGACTTCTCCATGGAAGGCTGAACCTTCTGCTTGCCGGAGGATCTTGCAGGGGCAGAAGATTTTGATGAGCCGACCGGCTCCCTAGAACCAGTCATCGCTGGTTGGGCAGAAGGAGCCTGAGGGGCGGGCTCCGCGCTCTCAGGAATCGTAGGTTGGTCGGGCAGACTGGCCTGGCGCAGACGCAGTTGTTCGGCCGCCCGGGCGTTTAATTCTTCGTCATCTAGGCCCAGGGCCTCATCAAGGGCCGCTTCCCACATCATCTCGGCTGCAAAATCAGAAGATGTTGAGTTAGGGAGAAAGAAGTACGAAACAAAAAATGACTTACAGAAGGTGCCGGGCAGGGCGGCAGGCACTCGGCTTAGCCCAAATATGTACAAGACGGCGTCGTTGAGAAGTTTCATGCCGTCGAAGTGTAGGCCCCCGAGTAGAGAAGCAGCCCTTATAAATAAGGGGTCGGATTTAAAGTTTCTTAAGGGAGCTATAGGGGGCATGTCTTCGACCCATCCGATCGGGAACCCAGGGCTGGTCGGAGGGCTTATGAAGAAGAAATGAGTTTTCCATCCCTTATTCGAGGAAGGAATATTCTCCACTATGGATAATTTGGCCCGGGCTTGGAGAAAGAAATTCCCGACCTCCTGCTTCTTCGGGTAATAAAAGAAATAAAGAACCTCCGGTCGGAGGGGGACTCGGTAAAGGGTAAAGAGAACTATTATATTACACAATATACAAATGGCGTTGGGAGAAAGCTAGAAGATAGGAACATGGAAGAAGTTACAGAAGTCTACAATAAAGGGATGAAGAGGGTAGCGCAGGCCAGACATATGTTGGTCTCGGAAAAACACAAAGAATCCAGCCGGGGGCTTGTGTGGCCTGTCAGCCTTTGTAGGAACGGCAATGTGGTAGTTTTCAGGGAGGTCGTAGGCCAGTCGGAGGTCGGAGACGGTCTCGTCGTGAAGGGAAGACTCGACAGAGGTATACCATGCAGAGGCAGCCATGGAACAGAAAGAAAGGGAAGAAAAGGGAGAATCTGACCGTAGGTGGTGGCGGAAAAGATTAACCGACGGAGAAGCACGAGACCGGCGGCGACACGCGAAGACGGCGGTGAGGAGCGAGAAGCACCAAGTTAGAGAAGAGAACAGTGAAGAGCAAATGAGGGTTTCGCCGAATGTGGAGGCCTATTTATAGCTAGGCTGGAAGAAGGGAGACCGTCCGATGGCGGTCCACGTGTACGGAGATCGCCTCGTCCATGCCGTTGAGGCGTCCCACGATCAGCCTCGAAAAGACGCGCCGCAGGCGCTGACGTCGCCTGCTGCGGCGACAGGGCGCGTCGTCGTGTCGGCCAGTCGGAAGCTGCCGCGTGGCGGAAAGAATTACGCGCGTTAATGGCCATTAAAAGCTCGTAATCATGGGGATAAATCGCATCCCGGTCGGCCAACCAGCGCGCGCCATGTGGCCCGGATCATTAAAGCTGAGGTGATGCCGTTATGGCGCCGGTCGCATCGGGCATATCACATCACCTCATTCGACTTAGAATGTCACGTCTCCATTAATTGACTGACTCGGGCTATCCCGAGAAAATCGTCTTGGGGCGCATGACGCTCCACATTTCTTGCGACTTAAGGCAAACATTCTCTCGCCCAAACGTGTTCAGCATACCTCTCATCGACTAACAGCATTCGTCCGGTCGGGCGCATTAACAATTTACGAGGACGTGGCGGCCCACGTTCCTCCGGTCAAAATCTTCATCCGCCCGGACATCTTCATCATGGCTAGTCGGGAATGCGTGGCGGCCCACGCTCCCCTATCATGCTTCGTCCAGTCGGACAGCCTCGTTAAAAAAGAAGGGTGCGTGGCGGTCCACGCCCCTCTCGACTAACAATCTTTTTCCGCCCAGACAGGGCAGACATACACAGCCTCAGCTGTTGAGCATCGTGTTAAGCCGGCCAGATATTAAAAGGGCAAAATCGCTCGGCCGCGGAATGGTTGTACACACTTGTAGTCCAGTCAGTCGGACTGATCGCCTCCTTCGACTAGACTTGAGGGGAAGGCTATTGATCCCGCCCTATCTTTGGCACCGTACGGACAGCCAACGTGGCAAACGGCCTGGACAACTTCAGGGTCCACGTCATTGTGCGGGTAGCCAGCTGGACACCCTAGCCGGACCCCTGGTCTATGCCAGCCAGTCGGGTACTGCCGCCCGGCCACATAGGGGCTACATGCCTAATCGTTTAGTCGGGTACTGCCGCCCGGCCACATAAGGGCTGCACGCCTAATCGTTTAGTCGGGTACTGCCGCCCGGCCACATAAGGGCTACACGCCTAATCGTTCGGGTGCATCCGCTCGGCCACCCTTCACATACATAGTCCCCCCAGGCTTGCACGCCCTGTGCCCACTCGGGCACTCTCTCGGAACCACCCTGGGGTAAAGACAAAATACACCTGCACCAGCTGCAGATAACTAGCTGTCACCATTTGTGTGAACTGACACTCCCTGGCACGCCGCCCTGTCACGCCGTTGGTGTCAGGCGGCGCCGGCCACCTGTCTGTGTCCTCACATAAGACAAGGAGTATACGACAAGGAATGTCGACTACAAATCGACAGAATCATACAATATCTCCTGACTCCGTCAGAGAATCCTGACACCCGGCAGACAATCTGGGAATATCCCTCGACCAGGTCAGAGAATCCTGACACAGGTCAGACTTGGTCCTTTTCCCCGGCTATATAAGCCACTCCCCTCCTCATTATCAGGTACGCGCGCGGAGCCCCTCGTCTACATACTGCATCATTTTTACTGTTCATCGGAGTACTGACTTGACCGTCGGAGTGCCTTGCCGGGACGTCTCCCGGCTAGGTTGCTAACGGTCATCTTCCTCAGCAGGTCCACCTCCAGCCGGTCGGCCGTGCACCAGGCGACATCCACTTCCGTTCGGTCGGAGGACACCCCCTACGACGCTGTCATTCTGCGCGAGGACGTCCCGTCGGCATCCACGTCACTCATCGCTACACCGTCACCCGGTTGCGGCTCCACTACGCTCGGCGACAGGATCAGCCGCCATGGATGGCATGTCATCTGTAGGGGTGAGCAAAAATTCGGAAAACCCGAATTAACCGAACTGATTGAATTCTGAAATTCAGTTCGGTTAATTCGATTTTTTTCTCAAAATTTGTTTCGATTTTTTGTTAATTCGGTTCAGTTTCAATTTTGAATTTTGTAAACCGAATAAACTGAATAAGAATATTAATTTAAATATTTTTAATTAAAAATGATAATTAAATTAAATAAAATCTTTTTTTATTAAAATCGAATAAAATTTAAAATTTCTATTAATTCGGTTAATTTGGCCGAAAATCGAATTAATCAATATTTTATCGGTTCGGTTAATTCGATTTTCATAAGAAATTCGATCGGTTCAGTCGGTCAAAAAAATCGATTTATTCAATTTTCGATTTATTCAACTCGGTCGATTCAGTTTTAACTGAATGCTCAGCCCTGATTGAACCCCACCTTCTCACACAACTAAGAGGACTTGCATAGGTGATGTAATCCTGATAATCCATCACTAACATATATTTTTCATTACTAATATACATGTTGGCATACTATACGATCGTTAGCATGTTAGTGATTGAGACATCTAAATATAATCAGATGTTTCAAATATTTCTTTCTTTTGATTTTTTTAAAACTAACATTTTCATAAATCATAAATACATATATTATATATCCATAATCATCTATAATTTTTTAATTTAAACATTATAATCCAACCTTTAAATTTTAAATATAAAATTTAATTAGCTTAACCTTAGATTAAAAAAATTATTAGACGCTCTAAATATATACCCATGAGCACCTTATATTCTTTAATTGTAATTTTTTTAACCTAAACAATTTAACTCGAACTTTATATACTAAAATAAAAATCTAATTAACTTAATCTTAGAGTTAGAATGAATAAATAAATAAATACTATTGAAATGAATCAAGACATTCATTCTCGATGCCTCAACTATTATGGTACACTCATATATATATATATATATATATATATATATATATATATATATATATATATATATATATATTATATATATATATATATATATATATATAAAAGATGCGCGCCCGTACGCAACCGCGATTTCTGATCGGTCCCGTGACCATCGGTCACAGGACCGATCAGACGGGTTGTGCCTAATCGGTCACTTGGCCGATCAGGAACTCTCCGAGAGCGCGAGCTGGTGACTAGCAATGACGAGCGGAGGGTGCGACGAGCCCGACGGGTTCACCAATCCCTCTTGGTTATAGTATGGTGTTCGGGGCGTCGGCCGGAGGCCGCCGTTGGTCAGCAAGCCCCGACGGGTTCACCAATCCCTCTTGGTTATAATATGGTGTTCGGGGCGCCGGCCGGAGGCCACCGTTGGTCAGCACTCAGCAAGCCCGACGGGTTCACCAATCCCTCTTGGTTATAATATGGTGTTCGGGCGCCGACCGGAGGCCGCCATTGGTCAGCAAACCCCGACGGGTTCACCAATCCCTCTTGGTTATAGTATGGTGTTCGGGGCGCCGGCCGGATGTCGCCGTTGGTCAGCAAGCCCCGACGGATTCACCAAACCCTCTTGGTTATAGTATGGTGTTCGGGGCGCCGGTCGGAGGTCGCCCTTGGTCAGTAAGCCCCGACGGGTTTACCAATCTCTCTTGGTTATAGTATGATGTTCGGGGTAACGGCCAGAGGCCGCCGTTGGTCAACAAGCCTCTCGGAGAGTGCCAGATCGGTCGCTGGACGGATCAGGCACTTGCCTGATCGGTCGCGTGACCGATCAGGAATATGCCTGATCCGTCCCGCGACCGATCAGGCGCTATTGTCGCGCACGGGCGCACAATTTTTGTCGCGCGGGTGATCACTCCTTTTTTATGGAATCATCGGTGCTCGACGTTGAGCACCACAACGATTTGGGCACCTGCCTTTTTTTTAATTGTTTTACTAAATAATTTCTTAACTTTTTAATAAATAAATTCTTAATCTTATGATATATTACCGAACATGTAAAATCTTTTTTATCTCGAATACTATAATCTAAAAGAGAATACTAAATCCTAAAAAAAAATCTTATTGACTTAAACGGCTATAATTCAACTCCTAAATCTAAAAATCTTCAACGTGTTAAATATATATAATATATTACATGAATATCTAAAATTTTTTATCTTAAAAACTATAATCCAAAAGAAAATTTTAAACCCTAGAGAAAAAATTGTATTACACTCACTATAACTTGAGTTTTATATTTTAGACTCTTAAATTCTAAATACATATAATATATCCTTAAAAAAATTTTAAGAAACAAAAAAAAAATACTATGCTTTGGATTTAATTAAAACGTCCCGGTCTACACAGATATTGGAACGCCTAATGCCTAGTTCGTAGGAAATCAAAATTATATATATATATAGAGAGAGAGAGAGAAATGCTCTATTGCGGACCACGCGCTGCAGACCGCATGTGCGACACGCCTGATCGGTCACCAAACCGATCAGGCGAATGCCTGATCGGTCACGGAGAGGCTCGACGAGTCCTCCGATCGTACCGGCGGTCTTCGGCTGCCGCTCCCGAACAAAACTATAACCCAGGGGGGGTGAACGATGAACCCTAGGGGGTAGGGTGAACCCGTCGGGGTACGATGATCGGTTACGGAGAGGCTCGGCGAGTCCTCCGATCGTACTGGCGGCCTTTGGCCGCCGCCCCCGAACAAAACTATAACCCAGGGGGTGAACGATGAGCCCTAGAGGGTAGGGTGAATCCGTCGGGGTACGGTGAACCCGTCGAGGTACGCTCCCGAGCCTTCCTGAGCCCCTCCGTAACCGATCAGGCATTGCCTTGACCGGTCTGATGACCTATCAGGAGTGTCGCGCACACGATCCGCAGCAGAGCAAATATATATATATATATATATATATATATATATATATATATATATATATATATATATATATATATATATATATATATATATATATATATATATATATAGGCGCGTTTGACCAAAACTACTTCACATGTCGTATTGTATAAATTAATATCAAGATATCTTATCCATTCGCATCACCTTCATATTCAATATTCATTACATAAATAAAATAATACGGTATTTTGTTAAAGTCCCACACATAATTCAAGTAAACGGAGACCATAATTTTTATTTTATTTTTTAAATTTATCATCACATGTGGGTTTTTTTTTTTTTGCTTTTGCGCCTGATAATGAATCTTCCGAAATGATCCCTATCCCCATATCCCAACTCGTCAGCGATAGTCGGCTAGTCATCCGGTCGTCGATCGGATATCATCCATGATCTTCGACCACCGTTTCGAACCATGGGCGGAGCCACCCTTGGGCTAGGGTGGGCTCCAGCTCTACCTCCTTTTTTTCTAAAAAAAAAAATAGTTTTGATTATTTCTTTTTTTTATAATTAATTATAAATTTATTAATTGGTAAAACATCAAATTAAAAATAATTAATTAAAAAATAAAATATCAAATTAGAATGATAAATTAATTATATTTATAAATTAATAAATATATTAATTCTAATTTGTTTAATATTTTTATCCTGAATTTGCTGATAGTAATGTCTCTTTTCCTCTTCGCAATATCATTTCTTTTCCTCTAATTTTACTCTAATCTATTAATTCTGCCACTGACAAAGAGCGAACAAACGTTGGTCACTCGAGAGATGGTCGACAAGGCCCTCGTGAGGCGGGCACTGCCTTGCCAGGCGATCAGGAACTGCTTCGTGTGCGACCGCTCACGAAGTGACCGCACACGAGGTGAACGCTACCTCCCGAGGCAACTAGCAATAGTTTCGCATACGATCACTTTGCGAGCGACCGCACGTGAGGTGACCACTGCTTTGTTAGGTAATGAGCGAAATAAGTCTAGATATGTAAATATAAATTATATCTTATAATTTTATTTAACATAAATTAATATTATACCAAATCTATTTTTTTCATCCGGTAGAAAATCTCATACAAACATGGTCAATTACTCAATTTTGCTTATTTGCTTACAATTCTTGATACTTCAACTCTCATGGTTCTCGATTTTGTTAGCCCTAAGTAATTTTGAATTCTGGCTACGCCCCTATCCGAACCAAATTATACCCTGAGGGATACGGTGAACCCGTCGGGGATCGCCGCAATTGCGATCTCGTTGGATTTATCGTCGAATCCGACGAGATGACAATTGCAGTGATCCCGACCGATTCATTATTCCCCTAGGATATCATTTGATTCGGGATGACGATCGGAGGTCGTTGGTGGTGTTCGAATAGCAATCACACGACTCATCGCTCGTCGACGGTGAGTTGAGACACGAGAACAAAAACATATTGGGGATAGAGGATCCCGTTTGCTTCCCCCCCCCCCCTTTGGTTTTAAAAAACATTTGAAAAAAATTAATCAATAAATAAATATTATAATTTATAATCCAGAAGCCAAACAAGATTTTAAAATTAAATTTTCTAAACAAACTCTAATTCAAATATTTAAATCTAACTTAAATAACATGATTAAATGGGGCCGAAATGACAGCTATTAATCGATTAATATTTGATCAATCATAATCTCGATTTCAATCGTAAAATTAATTTGTGGTTAAATACTTAATTAAAACCGTCGGCACATAATCTTTTAAATTTTTCATAATTTTGAAAGCCTTCACATGGTTTCAATAATGCCATGTACAATTAATAAATTAAATCTTAATGATTGATATGAAACTAAATTAAGTTAACGACGAATAATGCGCATCTTGTATATATTATTTAATTATTATCACGTCCTTTTTAATTAATCAATTAATTAATGTAATAATTACAATAAAAACAAATTAAATTTCATATAGATAGATAAAAGAAACGGGAGTGTCAGATTAATGCATGATTAACTACATTTTTACAATTAAAATTTATAAATTAATGTATGATTAAGAGTTAATGGAGTTGTCGTATGGATTTTGATACGAGAAATTTGGTATCTTTTACGTGCATTGTTGAAATGGTTTTGACTTATAAATTATAACCCTAGCTCGTATACATCTTCATTCATTTCCATATTGTATTAGGTATCTTGGTCTTTGATACCATCCATCCGATATATCTATGGATGTTGGACTATCGGTGAGGCATTGTTAATGTTGACCAAGTCTCCATGATCAGGAGGAAGATTGGGTCATTGGAGATGTCAGTGAGTATTGTCTTCTACTCTTTTAGGTTAGCTGGTTCATTGGATCTTCAAGAAAAAAACTAAGAACAAAGGGTTGAGGATCTCGGAAATTATCTAGTCCACGATGCCAACAAAATTGTTAGAATACGGGAAAAGGGGAACATAATAGTAGAGGGATGACCGAGGATGCCCTGACCGTCCACTCCAACGCTCAAGTTAGTCTACGACGATGCAAAAAATGAGTCAGATAAATAGTACAGTAGAGTAAAATGTATGTGTAGGTAAATGTCTTTAACGATCTACCCATATCTGGACCCGTGGGAGAGGGATTTTTTATAACCCAAGTGATATGCCACATTCTTAACTATAAGGATGTCACATCGATAATAAAGAACAATAAAGAATATATAATGTATATGCGCCAAAACGTCATGTCACCCATGACTTGTATTATGGAGATCTTGTGAGAATTACGTCATGCCATATCATACTGCTAGAACGCTTGGATATATGGGCCTGAGACACGCGTCAAGTCAGAGTAGAGGTGATTCAGAGTGTCAGATTGGCAAAGCTGGTCAAACAAGAGTTGGATATTTGGCTAGAAAGTTGAGCCTCTGGATAGGATCAACTGATGACTGGTGAGTCGACTCTTACAAGGTAGATTACCGGTCAACTCTAGCTGATCGACTCTAGGCGGTTAGATTGTACTGGGCAAATTACCGATCGACTCTAGCACATCAACTCTTACAAGCCAGACTACAGGTCAACTCTGCCAGATAAACTCTAACAAGGTAGACTATCGGTTGACTCCGACGAATCAGGCTTTACTAGGAATCCAACCCGTCGACCCTGACAAGTTGGTGATAGAAGTGGGGCAACGTGTGCAGTAACTGCACACGTTGCCAAGGGAGTGGGGCTTGCTGCCCCTCCCTCTCCACTACTTCTACCCCCTATCCTCTCCTATATAAGGAGGGGGTAAGGGGTTCATTCAAGTGCAAGAGGTGTGCAAGAGACAAAAAGGGAATCGGAAGCATCCGAAGAGCTTTCGGCAACGAGTTTTCCACAGAGGAAAATTGCATCGGAAGAGGGATTTGATTTGTGGACGTTGAAGGACTTTCCGACCCGTGATCGTTCTTCCGACGACAAGCGCGAAGAACAACGAAGGACGCGTTGAAACCACTGTAAGTGTTTACCGTTTTTCAACATCGTAAATTCGTTCACGATTTCATGCATTAGAATCTACATTGGTATCAGAGCATGTAAATATTCTAAGTAGCATAAAAAAAAAACCTCGTCGGAATTCGTCGGAAAATCACGACTTTGTGTCGGCAGATTTTTTTCGAGTCGGTCGACTTTGTGTTGACAGATTTTTTTCGAGTCGGTCGACTTTGTGTCGGCAGATTTTTTTTCGAGTCGGTAAATAATTGTTAGCGTTGTGAACCGACGATCTCACTCGGTCGTGTTGCACACTACCGATTAACCGCGTTCGTCGCGGTGAAAACTTTGGACGATCGGAAAAAAAATGCAGGCGGCGGAAGCAAACTCGAAAAAAATAAAACGGTAAAAAAAACGGTGAAAAAAAAATAATAAATAATAAATTTCTTGCATGCAAATTTTAATCTGTTGAAAAAATAAATAAATTGCATGTGGTTTCTTTTGCTTCCATTAAATTTAGTTAGCTTTGTGCTTTAATTAAATAGCTTATTGCTTGGTTAAATTTGTATTAAAATTTGGCTATTGGCTATTGAAACTAGACCAAAATTTGATTAAATGGATTGGATTTTAATTAGAATTAATTAAATCCGATTAAGTTGGTTCATTTCAACTGGAATTTAAATTATTAGTTGATTTAATCAGACCTACTTGATCCAACTATGTTTATGTCTAGTTCGAACCATTAGTTGGTTTGACTAAACCAAATTGATCCAATAAAATCAGGATCTAATTCAAACCACTAGTTAATTTAATCAGATCAGTTTAATACAAACCAGAGCCGATTTGTTTGGTTTAATCAATAGATTTGACTTTAAATTAAGTGAGCTAACGACTAAGATAAGTCATCCTTGTCCGATTAGATTAGTTCTAATGAGGATAATGGACCCAGACTAAGGATTTGATTTCCCAATCGATCGGCCCAAGGTGTTAGTCAATAGAGCTCCCAAATGAAGAAAATTTGTTTTTCTTATCTGTTTATGACTTTGTGGGTTTATGCATAATTGTGAATTGAATTTAACCAGTTTTGTTACTGGTTTGTCGGTTTTGTACTGACATTGTGTATTTCAATTCCAGATGTCGAGATTTATTACCACAATGACTCGTCGCGATGTGCGACGGAATGAGCTAAGGGAACAGATAGAGGAGATTGACTACCGCCCACATCTAGGCATCCAAGGGCATATGGGAAGGTTTGATCGTTTATTTTGGAAACTCGAACAGGAAGAGTTCCCAATCCTAGATAACTACCGGATCGGGGCATTGATTCGTTCATTGCCGAGGCGTGGTGGAACAGCTGCAAGATGTATCTGGGGATGCTTTGAGGGGCGTATCTCATATACCGAGCTGTGTAGAGAACTACTTCGCCTAAACTTTTCGGAAGAAGATCTGGAAGACTCGGAGGACGAACTAGAAGAGGATCCAAAAATGGATCCAATTATAGAAATCGAGGAGGATCTTGAAGAATTCGAAGAAGATCCAGAGATGGATCCAATTGAAGAATTCGAGGAGGATCCTATAGAATCAGTGGAGGATCCTGAAGTAAAACTACCTCTCATCAAGTCTGGGATGAAAGAGATAGTATTTACCACCGCGCTAGTCTTTGTCCTAGTGGGAGTAGTACTAACTTATCTAGTTTATTAGAGTTTGTCTTAGTTACTATTGTTATGTACAAACAGTATTTGCTCAGTTTTTTTTAGTCATGTAGTAAGTTACTGTTGTTGTGTATGAACAGTTTTATTCTATGAAAAGTTTTGTTATGTGTTAACAAACATATTAATGATTAGTTCATTTCAATGATAAGTTCATTTATGATTAGTTCATATGATGGGATGTATGTAAAATAACTAATCAATGTCTATTAGATTGGATATACGGAGGATGAGTGGGAACGTAATTACCACTTGATTTTGTAAACCAACTCTAATTTACAATGAATTAGTTGTTAATTACATGCATATGAGTTACACTGAATGACTAAATAATACGTTTATTTATGTTAGATCATGGCAACGAAGAACATAATAGCTGAACTCAACAAAGGTGAAAAATTAAATGGGGACAACTACAAAATATGGCACCTTAAGATACAGTATGTACTTGAGGAACAAGAAGTTCTAGAAGTTGTGAATCAATTTATGGTAGAACCTGCAGATGGTTCTACAACCCAGCATAGACGTGATCTTGATGCCTATAAGGCATGGAAGAAAAAGGACTCCACTGCCAAGGGTATTTTGATTAGTTCAATGGTAGATGACCTGGTGTATTAGTATGAGCCATTACCATCAGCTCATGCTGTCTGGGTTGCCCTGAGATATAAATACAGCGGAGTTAGCTTAAGCAAGCTTCGTCAGCTGACAATCAAGTTTGACAGCTGTAAGAAACGCCCGAATATCTCCATGACCCAACATCTGAGGGAAATGGGGAATATGATTCGAGAACTGAAAACTGCTGGTCATGAGTTGACTGATGAACAACAGGTTCAAGCAGTTATCCGTTCCCTTCCTGATTCTTGGGAATCGATGAAACAGAACCTCACACATAGTGAAAGTATTAAGACTTTCATTGACGTCTCCCGCCATGTTGAATTAGAGACAGAGAGAATAGAATCCGCAAGGATTTCTGGACAAGCTTTTGTAGCTGAAGGCTCTGGATCCAAGAATAAGAAAAAATGGTTCAAGAAAGGAAAGGGAAAGGGAAAAGGGAAAGAAGCTGCTGCTGCTGGGCAAGGCCCAATCAAGAAGAATATTAAAGGAAAGAAATATGGACAGAAACCGAAGAGTAAGTTGACTTGCTATAACTGTGGCAAGAAAGGCCACTTTGCTCGGGAATGCACTGAGCCGAAAAAGGTAGATCCATATTTGTTTTCTATTCACGAGCATTATGTTGCTAGTTCAGTGTTGTTAGCTGATTCTTATCCTTTGTGGATTATAGATTCAGGAGCAACAAACCATGTAGCTCATGATCAAGCTACATACGTGGAGTACCGTCGAGTACCAGCTGGCAATAAGTGGATATATGTGGGAAACAATGCAAAATTGAAGTCAAAGGAATTGACGCTTGCAAGCTCAACCTACGTGGTGGACATACCCTGTTTCTGCATGATGTCCTTTATGCTCCTGAAATTCGACGGAATCTAGTTTCTGTAACTAGTCTTCTTGATTTGGGTTATTGCATAAATTTTTTCAGTCGTTGTATGGAACTTCGTATTAACTCTGTGTTAATTGGATGTGGTTATGTAATGAATGGTTTCATGGTTCTTGATGTAGAACAAGATATTAATTATGGAATTAATAGTTATTTTTCAAACATTGCTCTTACTAGTGATGCTAATGTTAATGAGGAAGTTTGGCATGCTAGACTAGGACATATCGGACAAGAACAGATGAATAGATTAGCTAAGGAGGGTCTATTGGGCACTCATGCTAAGATTAACCTGTCCATATGTGAGCATTGTCTTGCTGGAAAAGCAATAAGGAAACCATTTGGTAAGGCTATAAGAGCTGATTCACCATTGCAATTAATTCATTCGGACGTATGTGGTCCAATGAATGTGAAGGCTAGACATGGAAGTTCCTATTTCGTTACATTTATTGATGATTTCACTCGTTTCGGTCATGTGTATCTGATTTCTCATAAATATGAAGTATTAGATTGCTTCAAACGTTATTTGAACGAAGTTGAGAATCAATTGGATCGTAAGGTTAAAACCTTACGCACTGACCGTGGAGGTGAATATTTGTCTGATCAGTTTAAGACAATATGTTACGAAAAAGGGATTATTAGACAGCTAACGATCCCTGGAACTCCACAGCAAAATGGGGTTGCTGAAAGAAGAAATAGAACTCTTCTAGATATGGTTAGGTCTATGATGGCTCAAGCTAATTTACCTATTTCTTATTGGGGAGATGCATTATTAGCTGCTACCTATATACTTAACCGAGTGACTTCTAAGTCTATTCCATCTACACCATATGAACGTTGGACAGGCAAAAAACCAGATTTGAGTAATCTGAGACCTTGGGGGTCATCTGCCTACGTTCATGATAAGACTCACAAATATGGAAAACTAGGACCAAGGGCTAAAAAGTGTATCTTTATAAGGTATTCTGATACTTCTAAGGGTTATATTTTTATTGGTGAGCAGCAAGATGAAACCATCACTGAAATAGAGTCTAGAGATGCGATTTTTCTCGAACTGAGTTCCCGACAAGAGGTGAAGTTGATAAATCGATTCCTCTATTTGCTATAGAGGAGGAGGATATTGTTCCTTTATCAACAAATCAGGAATCACAGGAGAACCCTGAATCTAGTCTACCCAGTGGGAGTGATTTGCCAATGAATGAATCAGTTTCAGTTTCTCAACAGTCAGACCTGCGGAGGAGTAATCGCAAGATTATTCCTAAAAGAAGGTTTGACATTGAGAATGAGGCATTAATGATTCTCCCTATTGACAATGAGGAACCTCGAACGGTTGAGAAAGAATTGAGATGCTCAGTTAAAGAAAAATGGAGAATTGCAATGGATGAAGAAATGAAGTCTATGAGAAAGAATCATGTTTGGGATTTAGTCGATCTTCCTCCGGGTCGAAGGGCTATTGGGAATAAGTGGATTCTCAAAATCAAGAGGAAGGCAGATGGATCGATTAATAGATACAAAGCTCGTCTGGTTGCAAAAGGATATACCCAAATGGAGGGTATTGATTTTGAAGAGACATTTTCCCCTGTTATGAAGTTTGTGTCAATACGTGTCATTTTAGCTATAGTAGCACAATATGACTTGGAATTACATCAGATGGATGTAAAAACGACTTTCCTTAATGGTAATCTTGACGAGGAAATCTATATGGCACAGCCAGAAGGTTATATTGCTGAAGGCCAAGAGGATAAAGTATGTAGACTTAAAAAGTCTATATATGGGCTAAAACAAACATCGAGACAATGGAACATAAGATTTAATGAAGTCATTTTATCTTATGATTTCGAAATGATCAATGAGGATCATTGTGTATACCTCAAGGAGGATAAAGGAAAGATTGTTATATTATCATTATATGTTGATGATATGCTAATAGCTGGAAATGACATACAGTTTGTGATAGAAATCAAATTGTGGCTTTCATCACAATTTGACATAATAGATATGGGAGAAGCCGAGTACATCTTAGGGGTAAAGATCATTAGAGATCGAACAAAAAGACTTTTGGGTTTTTCTCAAGAGACTTATATTACTAAGATGTTACAACACTTCAATATGTCAAACTGCAACATTGAACAAACTCCTATAGCGAGAGGCACTGTTCTGAGCAAAAGTATGTATCCCAAGACTCCTAATGAAATAGCCAATATGAAGAAAAAACCATATGCCAGTGCCATTGGTAGCTTAATGTACACTATATTGTGTACACGCCCAGATATCAGCTATGCTGTTGTCTTGGTTAGCCGTTTCCAGTCAAACCCAGGATCGAGACACTGGAAGGCGGTGAAGAGAATATTCAGATATCTCAAAGGGACGGCAGATTATTGTCTCTGCTTCCAAGGATCAAAGTTGAGCCTGAAGGGCTACACAGATGCAGATTGGGCAGGAGACCTTGATGACAGAAAATCCACATCGGGTTATGTATTCTTGCTGAATGGTGGCGCCATCTCATGGAATAGCAAGAAACAGGCTTGTGTAGCACTGTCGACGATGGAAGCCGAATATGTGGCTTGTGCAGCGGCTATACAAGAAGTTGTCTGGTTAAGAAGGTTCCTGAAGCATTTGAAGATTGCTGAGGATAGTGTATTGTGACAATCAAGCTGCAATAGCTTTTTCCAAGGATCCCAAATATCACAGTAAAGGCAAGCATATAGAAATTAAGTATAATTATGTAAGGGATATTGTGGACAAAAGAAAGGTAGTCCTTGAGTATATTCCTACCCGTGCTATGCTTGCAGATCCTTTTACTAAGTCATTGACTAAAGAGTCATTTCTTGGTTTTGTGAAGTCTTTGGGACTTCGTAAAATGTAACACATTGTAAAACAATCAAATATATGAAAGTGTCATGATTTATTCAGTATTTATTGGTGTTATATTTTGGATAAAGTCTCGATAAGCATGTTGGCAGGTTGAGATTGGTCCACTCACATGGACAATCATCTCTATTTGTTGAGTATAAATAGAGGTAAGACTATTACTTATGTGATAGCTTATGTAGCTATAAATAGAGACATACTCATAAGTTGGAGTTGCCTTGATTTTGTATCAAGATGAGATCATTTATGTAATGATCGGAGTAAATGAACCCACCATTTACTGAATCTGCTTATAGCCAGATAGGAATTCATAAGTTGAATTCAGGATTAGACATTATGTATGTCTAGATCAAATCTGTACGATGTTAATTTTGAGAAAACATGCACTCTTTTGTTTAAAGAGAAAAACATCGTAGCATGTGATTCATACCACATGTGCTATAGTGACAATAAGGGTAGTAGGAGAATGGATCCCAGCTTCTCTACTATGTGAGACTCTTGAGATTATAAGTTAATCTCAGATTTACCCTATGTGACTATTTAACTATCTGCTTGAAATTTTAATCAGTGTCTGCTACCTTAGCATGTATCCTATTGGCTATGGATGATTCGGTCGATGGAGCATAACTAGGAAAGCAACTGATTAGAATGAATAGATTCAAGCTAAATAGGAAGACTAAGAGAGATTTACATCATTGACACTTATTCACTGGTCGACCAATTACATTTTGTTGAGTACTTAAAATGTGATTGTGAATAATTGTATTGAATGGAAATACTGAACATGCTCTTGACTTAATGGTCATTACGAGGGATTAGAGATGTTCATATTGATGTAAATGATTTAGTCTGGGGTAAAAGCAAGTGATTGATGTCTCTGATTAATGTGATAGAGCGACTAAGTAAAGTGTAACAACTTTCTTGGTATTGATCGCTCAGAGAGCAGCTAAGTTAAGTGTCACAACTTTCTTAGTAATGATTGCTCAGTATGCTTGCTGGCGCATGAATCATTTTCCCTAAAGTATGAATTGGATGATCTATTAGTCTATGTGACTATCTGGTCTTTGCGTCATATTCTTGTATTAGTCTATGTGACTATATGGTCTTTGTGACCTGATTCTTGTACTGTCTATGTGACTTGACTTGTATGAGTGGGAGATGATAGAAGTGGGGCAACGTGTGCAGTAACTGCACACGTTGCCAAGGGAGTGGGGCTTGTTGCCCCTCCCTCTCCACTACTTCTACCCCCTATCCTCTCCTATATAAGGAGGGGGTAAGGGGTTCATTCAAGTGCAAGAGGTGTGCAAGAGACAAGAAGGGAATCGGAAGCATCTGAAGAGCTTTCGGCAACGAGTTTTCCACAGAGGAAAATTGCATCGGAAGAGGGATTTGATTTGTGGACGTTGAAGGACTTTCCGATCCGTGATCGTTCTTCCGACGACAAGCGCGAAGAACAACGAAGGACGCGTTGAAACCACTGTAAGTGTTTACCATTTTTCAACATCGTAAATTCGTTCACGATTTCATACATTAGAATCTACCGTTGGTACTGGCAGATCAACCTTCGAAGACTGACCGATTGACTCGGCCGAAAAGAGTTGGTCGTTGACCTTCATTAACTTTAGCCCGGTTCGACAGGCCGATCTAACCTTAATTAACATTTACGATGCCTTTTCGTACTTCCTGTAATATCAGTCATGATTTTTATTGCTGTATGCTTGCGTTCTTTGTTAGTCGTTTAGTATTGACTTTGACTTCGATCTCCTACCTCGTGCTCGTTCATTGTGATTAAAACGTGACGATCGAGGATGACTTTGGCGCTAACGTAGGCCTTCAAATAGAATTTGGTATGACTTTAAGATCCACAGTGTCGACATCACGATTAATTAACTTTGTTTCTCTTGAGCTAGGTACATTCTTGAAACTTTTGAATTATTATCTTTGAATAATCGCTATTGAAATGATAATATCGACTTTAAGGGGTTGTTAATATCTCGTGATTAATTATGGCTTAAACAACTCGTAGTCGGTATGTTAGCTTTAATTGTTACTTGCGAGAGAAGGATATAAGAATTCAGGGTTTTTACCTTTGCCATTGTCTTCAAATTAGAGGGACTTAATAGTCTAATTGCTCCTGTCGCGAAGCGAGGTGGCGTCCCAAGAACTGGATGGTCCTCCGGGGAGCTCGAGATCGCTGAGGTTGTGCGCTGAGCTGGCTCGCTTCTATCTTGCAAGACAGAGACCGTTAGAACCCGCCGGAAAAGGTCCCCGGGCAGGCACTCCGATGGTCAAGTCAGTACTCGACGGTGGCAAGCGAATGTGAAGCAATAGAACAGTAAACAATGCACTATTGAGCGTACCTGAGAGATGCGGAGTGGAGCGACTTATATAGCCGGGGAAGCTAACAGCTCCTGCCCCACCTGCCACCTGTTGTTATATAGCGAGGACAAGGTAATGCATGCCCAGAGGTAGCAGGATAAAGTAATGCATATTGTGTTAAGGAAAGGGGCATTGTCAACTTAATGGCTGGCGCCTTCTGTCGCCGCTCAACCTGACACCAGTGTATATGGTCGTAGTACGGGGGGACATGGTATGGCAGGAAGATCGGGCCATCAGCGGGATATCCTTTGTTAGGGCCAGAGTGACCTCAGTCTTGCGCCGACCCCGTACTGCTTGGGGTGATCTGATGTCAGGGAGTGGTTGTTCTACAGGCTAAGTCATGTTAGGGCCGCTCGAGGGCCTGTGACGAGGGTGCCGACTGGGGGCACCAAGTAATGAGCCCGACTGAGGACCTCTGAGGAAGGTGCCGACTGGGGGCACTCAGTAATGAGGCCGATTGAGGACCTCTGAGGAAGATGCCGACTGGGGGCACTGAGTAATGAGGCCGACTGAGGACCTCTGTTGATATACTGGCTAAAGTTCCCTCAGGCTTACCCCAGGAGCGTGGGCCGCCACGCGTCGATTGGGAGCCAAACCTAAAGGAGTAAGAGATTGAATCAAGCATTATCTAAGTGTAAGGAGTCCCAGGGAACGTGGGACGCCACGCGTCCGACTGGGGATCTCCTAAGAGCAACACAAGATCATGCCCGCGAGAAAGTCTAGACCCTGACCTGAGCCTATCCCTTTGCATTCCCGGGGAGACAGGTCGGGTCTCCCGTATGGGCCTTCTATCTCGCGGGCTGCCAGAACCTGCATGTCCATCCTCTGCTAACGAGGCGTCAGGCTGTCGGGCCAGACTACACATAAGCTGGCCAGGGATCACTAATGAAGTTTAATAAAATTATTATCATTAAAATTTGCTGTAATTTATAAAATTAGACAAGGTTGTTTTTAAAAAAAATGTCACCGTTGATTTTTCGGCCATTATTCATTAATTGATTAATCATTACCTTCCATTTGTAGCGTAGACAATATTAAGCAATAAAGTATGATTTTTTGCAAAAAAATATAAAATTAAAAAGAAATATGAGAAAAGGACCTTTTAACAACATCATTTCTCTTATGTAATAATTGAAAGTAATCACCGACGATAATCGATCGCATAAACTCGCACCGTTCCTTTTCGCTCCGAATATAAAATATCTTATGTCGTATTTCACATCGAGGGGATCGTAATTCTATGAATTATATTTTAAGGACGTCTAGATTCGGTGATTTTCATTTACTTAATGGTTATTATTTTTTAAACAAATAATAAATAGACAAAATATGAGGGGCGGTGTGAAAATTTCCCGCTCTGGACGCACTTTTTTGTACCTGCCTGACACGTGGGACCCACCGGGCCCCGCGAAGGGCGAGAGGACGAGAGGACGAGAGGGTTACGTAGGCGGGGACGGGTGAGCGGGGGCGGCGTCGAGTTGTCAGCCGCCGACGCTCCATCGCATCTTCGTCCGGCGGACGGCTGCGTCCCCTCCGGCCGCCGCGCGCTGGCCGCTTCGCCGTCGCCGACAGATGGATGGGGTCCACTCCGCGGACACTCGTGCGATCCGCGTAGGTGTGGGCCCCGACGTCCGTTCCGCCACGCCACGTGTAAATGGGAATCTAGGCTGGCAACCGTAGAATTTCGACCGCTGACGCAGTCACGACGAAGTAACGGCCTATCTCACGACAACGGACGCGGCTTTAACAATTATATTTTCAAATACCTCCTTCAAATTCCAAAAATAACAAACCGGCCCTCCCTAGGCCTCCAATAAATACCAAAATTTTCCTAACTCGCAATTTCACATAACAAATTATTATTTTTTAAACTTTAGAGGGGACAAATGAAAAGGCCAATAAAGTCCCATAATTTATATAAAATTTTAATATTATGGCGGCTTGCAAGTGCCAAGAAAGCATCTAGTAATATAAAAAAAAAAATAATGTCCTTACTTTTCCTTATTATTGCCAAAGATCTTGAGAAGATTTTGTTTTGATTAATTACACCTTCCATTTCCATAACTTTAATATGACTTTAAACCACAATCTTAAAAATCATAATATATTGCACGTTATTTGCATGAAACACAACACACTTGTCTCTTTGCAAGACACAATATCTTCCAAAGGCAACATTCACAAAAATAATATAGAAATCACAATCATCAAAGAACACTTTTCCTTTTTTCAGAATAAAAAATAATTAATCAGTATTGCCCAAGGCAAAGATTGAAATAATGTATGGTTTTGGGTCATGTATTTGAGAAGCTTTTGTATGGACTTCTCTTTCATGATGATGATTGTAATTAATTTAATTATGTGCATGTTTCAATTGAGTGAGCTAGAGGAATAAGAAATAAAGTTGCTTAACTTTTGATGCATGATAGCAAATGTTGTCTAATATTGACTCTTGATCAGTATTTTATGTGTGCAAAAAATGGAAAAGGCGAAGTGAAAATTTTCAAACACTAGTTTGATTACATTCTTACCGACACATCGCCGAATTCAATCACTAATTTTCGAACAACTAGATGTATATGGTTAATTAATTAAAACTAATTAATACTAAGTTAATTAATAGGACAAGCTTTTGGATTGAGAAGGACGCAACAAGAGTTAAATGGATTTTTTCATTTTTTTTTTCTCATGCTTTTTTTTTTGTTTCCTTTTTTTTCCCCTTTTCGGCCTTTAATTTGGATCGATG
The DNA here is from genome assembly GCA_024364735.1 of Boesenbergia rotunda. Classification (NCBI taxonomy): domain Eukaryota; kingdom Viridiplantae; phylum Streptophyta; class Magnoliopsida; order Zingiberales; family Zingiberaceae; genus Boesenbergia; species Boesenbergia rotunda. Next base: position 22,204 of record JAGFNQ010002663.1, read on the forward strand.
CATGAATTTTTATGATTTATGACAAAATGACGTGGTGATGGCGACTAAATGATCAATGCAATGGTGACTTTTGGTGTCTTATTAAAGAATAATTCAAAACATTTCTCTTTCATTCATATGAATGGAACTTTTTTTCTTAAAAAAATAATAAAAAAAAAAAAATAATGAATCAGCAACAGACAAATTGAATCTATATCGATCATACAAATTTCCATCACATAAATCGGAAAACGTCATCGTCAGAACTCAGCTTCAGTTCGTCCATTTGGAAAAATTCCTGCAAAATGGCGTAGTTGATCGAACCGTGATGCTTGGTTACCGATTAGTTACCTAGTGCACGATAGTCCGGAACTTTTTTGTTGTTGATTTGACGTTTATTGATTGATTAAATAATTAATTAATTTGAGCATGTGATTAATTATGAAAATAATTAGATGCAAGTTTATTAGAGACAATTAAGGCCCAATTCCAGCCCAAAAATAACAAATGTTTCAAGGGTTTTAAGTAAATGGATCAAGCCCATCAAATACAATTTTTGGCTGCAAAATTAATAACTGTTTGTGTTTATTTACAAAAATCCACTCATTGATCCGGTAATTCGATTTTTTTTCTTAAAAATTCTATTATTTATTTATTTAATTCGATTTTTATTTAAAATCTTTTGTTGATTCAATTAAATAAATCAAAATAAAAAATTGAATCAATAAATTTTTGAATAAAAATCTTTACTTCGATTTTATTAGTTAAAAAAGTTCTAATTAATTTGGTTTGATTTAAATTCAATCCATCAAATAAAATATGTTATTGCAAGACTTTACCTGAGTTATTTTTCATAGTTTCAGTTAAAAAGATAATTACGTTAGTCTAATTTTTTCATGATGTGTCTCTAAATTATATGAATAAAGGATAGATCATAGAGAGAATATTTGACGTATTAGACGATATGATGATCTATAATAATATAACATACAGAAATAAGTATCATATCTAGATCATTTAATTAGGCCTTTAATTAAATAATGCTCCCACTAAATCGTAGAGCTTTTGTAGGGGCTAGTCATGAATGTAGGCAAACTCATTTTGTCCACACTACTAGCTCCAAACCAAATAGCGACTATATTTATGTGGGACAAAATTCAAATTGTACTTCATCTTGAGTTAGCTTTGGCTAATCGCCCAAGACTTGGTACAATTCGGTAGATAACATGTTACCAATTAATTACATCGTATGCAACTCTTGTAAAGGGTCAAGATCCACGTCATTACACATCATCTTAAGTTATTTTTGGCTAATCACCCAAGACTTAGTATAATTTGTTCTCTTACCCAATTTTCTCAACTTTTGGGATATGCCTCTAAGTTTCTCAATCCAATTGAGGTGACTTAGTTAAGTCTCACCCAAAGTTCGATAGCGGGACATCACAATTATCTTCTCGCACTCTACCAAGATAAAATGCGTTGCTTTGCTTTGGCAGAACCCAACAACAAATGATCGAGGTAGTTTATGAGTACCACATTTTAGTAGGCATATGGAGTTGACTTAATTAAGATAAATATTTTATCTAATCATGCATCACATACACACATAGCATATATCAACATATAAGCAAGAAATGTGATATTGTTATGGCCCGTATACTATGATCTTCTCAAGCCAATGAGAAGATCAATAGTCAACCTAAGGATAACTACTTCTCCAAGAGCACCCTCCGGGCATCATGTGTGGTTGGTATCCTCCTTATAACTTCATTCTTCAATGGACACTCCATTACTCTTTTGTACATTACAATGTAGGAAAACTCGAGTTACATTCGAGTCTAAATCTAATTTTACAATTAGGAATAATAGATACAAGGCACGACACGCAGGCCGTATTATGAATTACAACATGCACACCACACATACATCCAATCACATTGGGGTTAAGGCCATAACCATTCACCCAGTCATCATACACAATAGATTTAGGACATTTAATTTATTATGAGTGCAAAACAAAATTAGCCGTTTGAGCAGAAACTCACGGTTTCTGGTTCCCCGAGTGAGCCGCTGCCCCAGATTCATCAACATGAATCCGAGACCCTCTTAGCTACGGTATGATCACTCGGACTCCCCTTTCCCGGGACATTCTCAGGGCTTTCTCACTCGGGACGACCCGAGCGTCTGTCTTCCCGAGTGGCCTCGGGAAGCTGTCTGCTCGGTATGACCTCAGAGGTCATCTTCCCGAGTGGGAGGTCGGGAGCCCGACTTCTATATCACATAAAAAAAACTTGTCCTACTTCTATATCACATATAAAAGCATAAAAAAACTTTGTACGATCTTTTGCAAGTGGCTCTGATACCACTGTTGGGTTCTCCCGGCACAATATCATAAAAACGCAGCGGAAACAAGAACCCTTGAGCGATCCATGCGAAAGAAAACTCGTACGAAGTTATCTATCTAATAGATTTATCTACTGTTTATACCTTTGAAGCGTGTCCTTCGTTTATCCCGCTCGTCCAAGATGCGTCGGATCTCTTGCACGTTCAAGCATCGTTTAACCCTTGTTCGTATTCACACGGATACAATCTCTCAACTTCGGGAGAGCTACCTTAGTTGTGCTAGCAACTTGAGGTAGCTCGCAGAACACCAAGAACCTTACAATAAGGTTTCGGCCAAAAAGGGAGGAGAGGAAGAAGAGAGGAAGGGAAGGGGAAAAGCTAAGGCAAGAAGAAGAAGACCTCATCCAAAGTCACAAGTCCCTCTTTTATAATCATCCCATGAATATGAAGAGGTTTGTGTCTCTTTGGCTTCCTTCATCAATACCAAAAAAGTGCACATCTTTTCATGTGACTCTTCATCTTTTCCCATGCAAGAAAAGAATCTTTTCATTCAATGAAGAGAGACTTTTCTCTTTCCTTCATGCAACTCCGACCGAGCCTCTCGGGCTTCCGACTCGGTCNTTTATTTACCTGTAACATTAACTCTGCCAAAGAATTAAAACACTAGTAATTGTGGTGCCATGAAGAGAAACTGAGGAAGCATGAAAATAAAAAAAAACTTCATAAATAATAATAAAATAAAATAAAATATATTTAAATATACATAAAATATAATACAAAAATAAATCTCAATGATATTTACTTCATCTACTGAGATAAAACTGACATGATTAATGAGGTCGAATAACCTTAAATCTTGAATCATCAGTTTGATTCTATGAAAATTTTTTATCGATCATTAGGATAAATTGCAAAATATTTGTGGTGGACGGTCTAGAAGTCCAGCGTTCCAGGATTCACACTCCATTTGGAGGAAAAATTTCTGTAAAATACATCGTAATTAGAGATCGAACCGTGAATTTTTGAGAATACAATTAATCATTCTTTCACTATATCATAACTCCGAGAGCGCGATGGGAGGAAAAGAGCCTCTTATCAAGGAAGCTTCATTGAGCCCGGGCATACATGCCCTTTACGCTTCTATTAACTTGCTTTCCGGAGCTCATCTTTATAATTTATCTTTCTAGTTTGGCTAAGGTGAGTGCTCAAATCAGGTAATTATAAGGGTTCTTGCATGAGATTGACGCCGAGAAGCTTCGCTGAAGCGTTCGAGGCTCTTAAAGCTTAACTTTTTCTTCACTTTGAGGGTGGGATATTTTCACAAAACTTTTAACTTTAATCTCTACCCTACACATCCTAAGCACTGCGTTGTGTCATGTGATTTATGACAAATTTCAGCATCTCTCATCTTCCCCATACTGACACACTGACCCCTTGGTTCATCTGCGCAGTGAGGGGCAACAGAAAGGTTACTGTCAGGTTAAGAAACAGTACACTGACTGAGGTTTGAAAATTAGTGTTTCCTTGCTGCTTGTGTTGATCAATGCTCAATTTTGGCTTGTAGTGCAAGTGATCTTCAGTGAGGAGTTTGGTGGTTGAATTGTTTCCCAACTCATTTGGGTTAGTTCGACTGTTTACTCCACGCAATGGTGAAGTTCACAGTTTTTCACTTTTCTTCTCTTCTACACTTCTTTGTGAGCTTACATGGAAGAAAAACTTACCGGCTCGATAGCTGAAACCTTCGATGTTTCTTCTCTTCGACACTTTGACGATCAAGAAAGATAAGGTTGAAGCCTCAGTCCAACCAATGCACCATGTTAGTGCGGTAAACCTCTTTTCTTCTTTTTTCCTTTATGAGGTTCCAAAGAGCTTTTCGGATTCGGAGCTTTTTCCCTATATAATGGCAGTTCAGATTGCAAGGATAAGGAAGGAGTTGCAGCTGCAATGAAGAAAAGGCCATCACCAAGTATATGATGGAAAGCTCTTTGAAGACAGAGGTAATATCATCAACAGTTAGAATGAATATGAACTAAAGGGAAAATCTTTCTTAAGTTCTCATAGTCTCACATCCTCCATGCAGGTTCAACAACTTGAAAAATGCCTCAAGGACCAGTTTGTGGTGCGCCGGGCACTTGAAAAGGCACTGCGACGCAACAGTTCTTCTATTGATGAATCGTCTATTAGTTACATCCCAAAAGTAAGCAAGGTCTCTGTTTTTTTTTTCTCTCTAAGCAGTGTCCCTTGCTTCAGTCGCATAAACAGAGACTGAAGCATCAGCAGTGTCTCTAAGCAATGTTTTTTTTATTCACTAAGACAAAAGATCCCTTACAATTGGCTCATTGAATCTTTTGATGTCAGCCAACCAAGGAACTAATAATGGAGATTGCAATGCTAGAGTTAGAGGTTGTGCATTTGGAACAATATCTTCTATCCCTCTATCGAAGAGCATTTGAAGAACAAGCACCTAATGTACCAATCCTTGTTGTAGAAGATGAAATTCGGCAACCGCTAGTTCCACAATCAGTACCATTTCCAAAAACCGCCTCGCATGATCTCTCTTTTAGAGAAGTAGCATCAGCAGCCCAATCTGGTGACATTAAACCACTGCGAAATTCTTCAAACTATTTTTCAAGTGAAGCTTGTAGTGTTCGAGGTCAAGAGAAGAACAGTTGCAGAATTCACCGCAGCCATTCGTCGTTAGTGCCACGTACAGTTTGTTCAGCTAAAGGGATACCTTGTGCTAAAAATCGACCACTGTCTTTCTTTGATGTATGTAATCATAGTAAATTCTCCTTACCAAGAACTTCAAATCTTTTGTTTCCATATTTTCAGATTCTAAAAGATGATAACAAAGGAAAGATCCTACTCCTTAGTCTCTAACAGTCGTTGCCTTTTGGTTTATGGACAGCACGAACAGATCCTTAATTCAGGGGTGACGAGCCTTGCAGAACATCTCGGAACAACAATTGCTCATCACATTCCTGAGACACCAAACAGACTGTCAGAAGACATGGTTAGGTTAATGTGTGCCATCTATTGTAAACTTAAGGACCATCATGTTTGCCGTCGTGGTATCTCATCTTCACCCACTTCGTCCTTCTCATCAAGGACATCTTTCTCCCCCTGTTATACTGGAGAATTGAGGAGCCCATGTCATAAGAGGGATGCAATGCTTGATGCATGGTTTGACAATTCTAGATGCTCGGAAAGATTGGAGTTAAGTGGACCGTACAACATGATGGTAGAAGTGTTTTCCTTTTGCAAGGCCAGTCGAAAGTGTAATGATATTGAAGAAATGCTACTGAAATATAAGTAAACCAATGCCTAGCTTATAATTTCTAATCAAACCTAGAATCTCAAATTTCTAATCAAATTTAGAACTGACTTGTTTGCTTTCAGATTGTTGGTCCAGAGAATAGAAACAGTTGATCTAAGGCGTATGATCAATGAGGAAAAGATTGCATTCTGGATCAATATCCACAACTCAATGATGATGCATGTAATTCTCTGTCAATCATTGATTATCCATCTTTTATCTTCCAGAAATACATCCTCATCACCTCTTGCAATTTATAGTTGTATCTAGAGCATGGGGTTCCAGGAAGTAACATGAAAAAGGCTTCATTGGTCACCAAGGTAATCTAATGAGTACCAATACAAAGGAAGATATTTTTTCTTTTGTAGAGATTTTAAGCTAGAACAGTTGATACTCTTCCTCTCAGAATATGTACAATGTTGGTGGTCGGATGGTAAATGCGGATATTATACAGGGTTTCCTACTTGGATGTCGTATGCATCCTCCTGGGCAGGTATTTATCATGTTCTTAATCTCTTTTTTTTTTTTGCATGCTAATATGCTGAAATCTTTAGCTATCGCTATATCACTTGTTCATATATTTTCTTGTCAAATACCGAAAGTTCCAAATCAATTTCTCTTTGTAGTGGCTGAGGACATTACTCTCCTCAAGGGTAAAGATCAAAGACAGTGATGAATGGAAAGCCTATGCCATTGAAAGTCCTGAGCCTCTAATTCGTTTCGCACTATGCTCAGGAAGCCATTCAGATCCCACGGTAAAAAATTTCACTCTTTTTTCTTCTTCATTACTGTAGGCCCTCCACAATCTCTCTTTGTTGAGTTAGCTTGGTTGCTCTCTGCTGCAGGTTCGAGTGTACAATTCCAAGAGATTGTTCCAACTGCTGCAGGCTGCAAAGGTGGAGTACATCCATGCAACAGTGACAATTGGGAAGGGGTGCAAGCTCCTTGTGCCAAAGATCTTGGAATACTTCGGTAGGGACTCCAATTTATCCACTCAAGAATTAGTGGAGATGATCAAGTGCCATCTTCCTGAAAACTTAAGGTTTATGATCAACACGTCCCAAGGAAGCAGTTCTCAGAAGTTCATCGAGTGGGTACCTCACAACTTCACTTTCAGATACTTGTTGCCCAGGGACCTTGGAAATCTCAAGTCTCATTAAGGACATAAAACATGCATTCAGGTGTATAAATCCTATGTCAAATGTTGCTTTCCAATTAATAATCATATTTGTTTCTGTTCATTTACTATAAGTACGTATTGATTAAGTCGCATGATGCAATTGTCATTCTCCCCAGCTGATAGAATTGAATAAAATTAAAATTAAAATAAAAGAACAATTTAACAAGATTTTCTGTGTAAGTGTAGTCTAAGGAGAAAATCCATGTATATATAATATCAAAGTAAAAGAACAACAAAAATCATTATACACTCATTGTATAAAAAACCTCTCAATCCTTCTTCCATAGCACTCTTAATACTGATGAAGAAACAACATAAACCTAACCTCTTATGCTCCTCCTTGGATAAAAAAAACAAAAAATCCTCAAAAAGAAGACTCTCTCTACAGTCAAATCAATATGATATATATCACAGCCAATGAACGCTCAAACATCACCTAATCTCTTAAAATATTTCATCAGAGAGCAATTTATCACCTCCTTTTCATCCAAGATCCCACTAAAACCATGCTAAGATTAACACCAAATATCTCTAAATAAGGTTTCTAGATATCTTGGGCTAGTAGGGCCCAACCTGAGGCTAATTTCTAGGTAACACGAATCTCGTCCAAGGACAAGTCAATATCTAACTTTTTCCCTTAATAAGCTGCTAATTTTGGATGGATCAATTGTTGGAATAATGATCTAAAATCATCATTTTAAATAAGCCCTATTTAATCTTGCTATCAAACCAAACTTCACCAAAATGATATAGCATGTTGCAAAAGAGTAATGAACTGGTATGAGTATGACCGGAAAATCATGGGTGGAACAGAGGCACGAGATACTCCAAAATCCCAATCATTTGCAATTCAATGCCGAGGCAGACAGTTCAAGTAATCTCAATAGGTTCCAGATACATAAACACATATCCCTACAATTTAGTTGCTAGCATACATAAAATCATAATAGTGTATATGTAAAGCAATGTATCCTACAATGACCTACATTCAGGGAGACAGATTCTTCAACAACAGATAACTAGTTGGCAGAATAACAGAAAGTAAGCAAATTTACTACATCGAAATAGAATACCCCATTTCATGATGTTTCTTTGGGTCACTTTGAATTCCATCTGTAAGCAAAGTATCAGACAGGATATCTTCACAATGTCTCAGTTTCTGAACAATGTCGAAAAAGAGGAAAATTAAAAGCAAGGTAATAACAGGTACCGATGGGTTGCACCAAAAAAAAATATTCACAAATAATCATATATTGAAGCATTCTTCGCATTAGGAGCATTGAATCTAGACGGTACAAACTCATCATTGTATTTACTGAGGCTGCTGAGACACAACAAACACTGAAAAATCACAATTTATGTGTTGCATAATCAAACAAAATGTAGGTTGGCTGTGCAACTATAATGGTCGTGCAACTATAATGTAGGAGGATTCGAAGATTTTATTATTATTATTACTATTTGTAATTTTCATTCTTTTGGTATTTAAGCTATTTTTGGTGTTTTAGATATTTTTGATAATTTCTAACTTTTATATATTTTTTGAATTTGAGTCATTTAGGATTTTTAGGATTGTGAGTCGGTTAATAATTTTCTTCTTTTCTTTACAATTTCTTTCCTTTCTACCAATTTAGGAATTGTAGTCTATATATTATGATTTCTTTCCTTTATTTGGGTCTTAGGATTTAAAATCTATATAAATATCTGTTTAGCTGTAAGAGAGATAATAATAATAGAATTTCTTTCAAGTTAGGAATTGTAGTCTATATATTATGATTTCTTTCTTTATTTAGGTATTATGATCAATTGTTATTATATAATTTTTAAAAAAAAAATAGAGGACAGTGGTTTTCTCTTCTTGCCTTCTCCTTTAATCTCCCTTCTTGTTAGCTCACAAAATAATCACTATCCTGCCCTGCGTCAATTGATATCAGAGCTGGCAAGTTCCAGTTGAGGAAACCGAGCATCAGATCCAATGGAAGGTCAATCATGGTCACGATTGTGGTCATGCCAGGCAAGTTTCGACTGAGGAAGTCTCGCACAGTGGTCATATCACCCACGACGAGATTGAGGATTTACAGAGACAAGTCACAGATTTAACCTAGCATGTGGGGACGGAGACATGACATCTCGAAGATCATAAGATCTCATATCGGGAATTAGAGTCTACCTATAAGAACCCTTATCACCAACAGGCTACATACTAGGAACATCGTGGTAGGAAGGAGCATTATGGAGACTTGAGTTTTTAGATTAATCTGCTCGTATTTTTTGGGACATTACCGGCAGAGGGTTTCGTTGATTGGATCAACGAAGTGGAGAGCATTTTTTATTATGAGAAGTTCCTGATCAGGTGAAAGTAAAATTGGTTGCCTTCAAACTCAAAGGTCTAGCGTTGGCATGGTTGGAGCACTTACGATGCTCACAAGACCGATAAGGCAAGGCCAAGATCAAAGATTGAGAGAAAATGAAGAAGATGATGAAAGGTCCTTTCTTCCCTTTGGATACACACCAACTTTGTTTCAGGGATGATTCAGTTTCGCCAAGGAAGACAATAATGTCGACGTCCGAGATGACCTGGATAGATTCAAAGATGATTTAGAGGAGGAATTTGACCGAGAATAAATTGAAGAGAAATCTCAATCTCAAATTGAGGATGAGACCAAGATGACTAATGAACCAGCGTACGACGATGATGAAGTTGACGAGATGCTTTATGGTGATGACCATGAGACTTTGGTCGTTTGCGAGAGTCTGTTGAACCCCAAGGACAACTCGGAGGACGTTGTCATGATGAAGTTGGCCAAGTGGCATTTTTAAACGCACACAAGCCGAAACGGGTGGAGCAGCAACAAACTGATGGTGGAGTCGTGAAAGGTGATAGACAACCTGCTATTTTCAATTACATAATTTAAGTGGAAGAGACAACTGAATCATTGACAGAAGGGAGCCTGGTATGCTAGTACAAGTCATTCCTGCCACCTAACACTGATGATCATAATGCCGACTAGCGACTCCACTCCTACAGGGATGTATTCAGTGGCTTCGTGGCCAAGCTAACGGAGGAAGAGGTGCCGGTGGTGGCAAAGGAGGGTTTTGAGCAAGCATTTCCCGACCGTGTTTTGCATCTGCTCGACACTCACACTCCCAAATTCTTCGGCCTTGAGCTTGGCAAGAAGGGTTTGTTGAACAACTCCCATCTCAGCAGCGGAGTCATCATTGGAGTTCTGGACACCAGTGCGACGCTCACTCACTCTTTGTACAACGACCAGGGAGTCCCTCCTTCACCATCGAGATGGAAAAACTCTTGTGATCTCCAGACTGGTTGTAAAAACAAGCTCATCGACGTCAAGTTTTTTATTGCAAGGAGGTGGGAAGGCCTCCAATTGACATAGGCAGATATGGAACACCCGCCAGCAATTTCCTTCGCAATGTGAGCTTATACGGATTGACAGAAGGTACTACGTCCAAGACGGTGCCTCGGGCTCACGTCCCTATCTACTAGGTCTGCTAGGGCGACGACACTTGCAGTTCCTCCGACATAATCACGAGGTTGGACGCAACTATTAAGGATGGCGTCGACGTCCCCTCTATCTCTCTTAGTGGCCCTTCCACCCTCTTGACCGAGATCTCATCGCCATCGAGACGTTCGTTGCAGTTAAGAAGGGCATCTATGTTAGCACCGCTGGGAATATCGAGTCTGATTACAACTCCCCCTCCAACAAGGCTCCCTTGATTCTCACCATGGCCGTCAGCATGTCGACCGTAGCCTGAGGGCAAGTGTGAAGCTACGCAACAGGAAAGTGGTCTATGGTGAGTCTCTGGACCAGTCACAAAATTTTACTAAAATATCTCTTATCCTGTACCATCCCGAAGATGTACCATCCTATGAATTGAGGCCTCCAGGTGGAGGTTACAAGGGCAAAGTATGGGTATGCAACTCCACAACAACAATCCTAGGGAAGTGGCGTCCTTCGTCAAATCCCTAGGTGTCAGAGTGATGATCTTAATTGCTACAGATGCAGTCGGTTCCACCATCCTAGACAGCAGATGTGATTTCCCCATGATACTGGTCACTAGCAAAGTTAGCTCCAACATCAAGTCATATTTGAACACATCTCCTAAACAATCGGCAGCATCTATCATCTTCAACTACACAGTTCTTGGCATATCTCCAGCCCCCGTTGTTACTTTCTCCTCCTCCAGGGGCTCGTCGTTGGCAACCCCGAGAATCATCAAGCCAGGCATCGCTAGGTCAGGCCTTAATATTCAACAGCATGGATTCCTGATTCACTGGAGACTGTAGCAGCCAGTAGCAACAATGGTAAGTACAATATCATCTCCGATACATCCACGGCGACCCTCATCTAAGCGGCATCACTGCACTCATAAAGACCTTGCACCCAACCTGGTTGCCAGCTCTGCAATTGTGACCATGGTAGACGTCGATGTGGTGGACGAGTAGCTCGTATAGGCATTCTATTATCTCAAGGGCGTTGGACACGTTAACCCTGCTAAAGTTGTCGATCCTAGTCTTGTCTATGATGTTGGAGTCGATGACTACATTTCCTACATATGCGGAAAATTCAATGATTCCAATGCCAAAGCAATAGTGCAAGGACCGGTCGATTATTCCGGAATTAAGAATATATTACCCATCAATCCTGCTGGTCCTAGGCGACGATGGGTCGGCCACAGCCAGATGGACGGTTACAAACGTTGGATCCACAAGGTCAAGCTACAAGGTATACGTGACAAATGAGGAGGAAGTATATGGTCATCATAGAGCAATGATGTTTTCAGTTTCTCCTATGATTCCTGTTGTAGTACATTGTAAGTTGGCTTCTGATCTTCCAAAACTCATAGAAGGGTTGAAACGTTTAGTAAAATCAGATTCCAAGGTGGTGTGTACGATCGAAGAATCTGACGAGCACATTGTTGTTGGTATTGGTAAGCTATATCTTGAGATCTGTTTGGAAGATTTGCAGGAATTTTTCTTGGGAAGAGTAGAGATCATTGTCTCAGATATTGTGGTTTCTTTCCATGAAACTACGTTAGAGAAATCAAGCAGGACTGCTGTGAGCAAATCTCCAAACAAAACCAGCAAACTTTACATGGAACCCCGACCAACGAAAGGAGGCCTTGCTAAGGCCATTGATGAAGGGCGTAATGGCCAAAAAGATGATCTTAAAGTGACATCAAAGATCCTATTTGAGTAGTTTGGCTGGGATAAGGATCTCGCCGAGAAGATTTAGCACTTTGGGCCTAAGACTACTAGTCCGAACATGTTTTTTTTTTATGGAGTTGTTAAAGAAGGACTAGCAGAAATGCAACAACTACTAGTAAATTTTGCTAATTTGGTGCCAAATGAACTTCCTCCTCGGCTACTACCTAACACTATTCTGAACTCGAGGACAAGTTTTTTCAACATGGCGTGATTGATGCAGGTGGATCAGAAGATTTTTATTATTATTTTTGATAAATTTTATTCTTTTGGTATTTAAGGTATTTTTGATAATTTCTATCTTTTGTTTTTTTTGGATTTGAGTTCGTTTAGGACTTTTAGGATTGTGATTCTGTTAATAATTTTTTTCTTTCTTTTAGAATTTTTTTCTTTCTTTACAAGTTAGGAATTATAGTCTATATATTAGGATTTCTATCCTTTATTTGGGTGTTAGGGTGTACAGTCTATATAAATATTTGTTTAGCTGTAAGAGGGATAATCCTCTATTATTATATAAATTTTTCTTTTTTTGAAAAAAAAACTTAGAGGATGGTGGTTTTCTTTTCTCATCTTCTCCAATTTCACTTTTTGTTAGCCCGCAGGATAATTACTATCCTATTTTGCGTCCAACTACGTAGGAACTATATAGTCATGAAAACAACACTAGATAGTAAAACCTTAAAATCCACAAGATAACACTTAAAATAGACCTGATTCAGTGTAAAGGTAGTGTGTCAAAAAGAGAGGAAGTGGAATACAAAAAAGAAATCTTGTGTTGAAAGAAATCATCGTTTCACAGTAGCCTTAAAATCAACAAAATTGTTCTTGAGAATTCCAAAGGTCTAAGCATTTCCTTGGCCAACTTTTGGATCATCCGATTCCTTCCACCTGATGCCTAGGACGATGCACTTGGAGTAGTCAGTGAATCCATTTGGCAAGCCTTTTCCTCTACTATAATCAGCTAAACTATCATTGGCTCTAAAAAAGCCTAAAAATCTCTAGTAAAATCAAACCTATAAGCATATCCAAAATAGAACCTAAAAACACATCCTAAGTTGAATCTTTAATAAAATCATAGATTTAGTCTTATATTAAATCACTTGAAATATCTTCAATCGATCTTCAATTTTTGACCAACTAAACTAGCACCAAAATTTAGTTAAGCTAACATAGGGCACCAAAAATCTGAGACAGCATCGTAATTTAAATATATCCTAGGGCTGCCAAATTGTGCTAAAGAAATCTGAAAGTGCACTAACAAGGTAATTATGGCAAACAAGAAATTCCATTCAATAGGAGAGAGTACTTGTAATTTGCCATACCTATTGTAGTCAAACCGAATTTCCAAATTTGCTAGTGTCATTTTCATTTTACAGATTAATTACTCCATTATTTGTTCATATTTATCCCCAGAGGTATGATTTGCCCAAGTATTATCTATCTGTGACAAAAGTAATCAGTATATTCTAAATCTGACAAATTAGCACCTTATTAAACCCAAAAGCAATGTGACTAATCAGCATATTTATTCACCTGTAATGTTTGATAAAACTCAGTCTGCATTGGAGGCTGGATAACAAGGAGCTGACGGAGTACTATCAGTTGGATGACTGACCACATGATTCCCAGTGACCCCTTCATTATTCGATATTGCAGCTGAGTTGACTACAACATCATGTAAAGCAAAAGCACTAGGATTGTTATCCCTTGTTTCTAGGTGATCTACCATGCTTGTGTTTGGCTCTCTCCTAAATTCAGAAGTAAGATTAGCCACAACACTAATACGAGAGAAAAGCCTCTCTCTCCATCCTCGAGTACTCTTGGTGATAGACTCTTTGTACCTAGATGGTAGCAGAATACAACCATTTCAGTCCATCTCATCTTTGAGGCTCTAAGAAGTAGCAAGCAAAACGTAGCATACCTCATTGAGACAGCACTTAGACGAGATCGTAAAGATTCTGAGAACGATTGAAAATCTGATGGTCCAGGTCTGTCTTGAAGGACTGGAACTGATTGGCTGCATAGTTAAAGTGCAAATAGTGTCTATCATCACAATATTTTACCACACAGGATACAAGAAAATATATGAAAACAAAATGTAATTGTATAGAGAACCTGCCGGCTGTAGTGGGCCTGCTATGATTGGGGCTGGTTTCTGATGCTATTGCATCATTCTGCTCTGCTTGAGTTGGAGTCGTGTGGGTTTCATCTGTTGAGGCAGTGGGCTCATTTTCTTCTCGTTCAGAAGAGGAAGATTGATAGCCAACATAGGGTGCATTTGGATGTGGAGAAAAGATAAGAAATTGTGGCTGGCGGTGAGATCCTGACCTACCATGATGCCCTCCTCTCCTGGAAATGTGGTGCAGCCTTCCCATTGTTGCAGCAGCAGCTAAGTGCTGCATTAAGCGCTCTTCAAATTCAGCATCACTTCCACTTCCTGGTAGCTGCGGTATTGATCAAAAAGCTTATCATCTTCTATGGAAGGATAAAACTATGAAGTACTAACAAATCAACATGACTACCAACATGCTGCAATTCAAAATCTCCAAAAGTTGAATGATGGAAGATAGTGGTTCTTCTTGTTTGGTTTAGCCTAATGTTCCTCTCCCTTACTACAGCGTCAAGCAATTCCTGGCTGCCATGTTCAGCATTAAATAATGAACTGAGGGTGTAGGATTTAAATTACTATAATAGATTTCTCAATAATCAAATGAAACCTTGCAGGATCCTTCAAAGAGATGGACTGCCAACACATGGGGCACTGAGAACTTCTCTGGCACCTGCTTGCAAATTCTTGACATGAATGCTACAATTCTACTAGTATGCACAGTAGAAGCTTGTGTTTTTTTTTGAGAGAGAGAGAGGGAGCTTGAGTTGTTGTAAAGGAAGAAACACTAAAGATCATTGAGAAAAATTATTTCGTAATATACAGATTGACATAGAAACTAATACATGGGCAAATGCTAATAAAAAATATTGAAGGCAACTTGATCTAGCTCACCGTAATAATTAAAAGTTACACCACTGAGAAACAACGGCGACAAGTGCATTAATAATGACTAGAAACTGAAAAGAGATGGCACGTGCCATATTAGACAGAAACAGGTGCATAGAATGCCTGCTTCCTTTGATCTTGATTTTCCAAGCAGCAAGTATAACGTTTAAAATAATTGGTCCTTAGCATCAAATATACAACATTATGAACAAAAACGATGATTACCACTCAAGAATGCACTGGAGATGGAACTCGTGCTTGCAACCAGTAACCTACGCGAGCAATAAAAGTAATACAAAAAATGAGAGAAACAAAATAAATCCAGATTAGGGAACAGAATTGAAAATTTTATCCATTAACAAGAGGACCATGAAACCACGTACTGTTGAAGGATCTCTTTGGCAGAATTCTTCAAGACATATGCTGCAGGCATCGTCGCAAGCATCTTGGATGCCCCCTTCCACAAAAGCCACAGCTGACGACATATCCTTCTCCATATTTGCGCCCTCCTCCATCCCAAAACCCTAAACCCGAGAAATTAACAAATCAATAAGCAACAGGACCCAAATATTAGTGTATCAACCACTGAAACTATATTCATTATTATAGTAGGAGACTCCCAAAATCAATAAGCAACAAAAAAAACTCAGAAATAAATCAATATCAGAGATGGTGCCAAAAACACACACACACACATCTTTGTAATAAAATTCGATCGGAAACAAACAAAGTCAAAGTAAAACCATGAGGCAATCGCTGACTCAGAAAAAGCTGGCATCTTCATGGACTGATCGCCACGATCCGTGCATAATCCTTGAAATTCCAACAGGAATCGTAGAACCCGAGGGGAGAAAGCAGTACCTGGAAGGAATCGGCGACGATAGAGCGAATAGCGGCAGATGAGCACGAATTGGGGAGAGGAAGGTTCTCCCCGCTGCGTAACTCGGGCGTAGGAGAATAAAGGAGGAAAAGTAGAAGAAGGAGAAGAAGAAGAGAGGAGATGATCGCCTAATAATTGAGGAGACTACTCCGGCCTTGAATTTGACCCGGGAAGCGGATTCCATTTGCAAGAGCATCGCTAGTAGTTTACGTGGTCAAAACTGCGCATTAACGAGAAATTAAGAGGAATTGTTTCACTGCTAAATAATAATGGCAGGAAAGGGTGACTTCACCCAACTCTAAAATCTCAGAGTGCGTGTAGGTGACGGACTGACGGTTATCCTAGATAATTTTATTTGATTTACATAATCAATCATTCCCAAGCCCACAAAATAGACATGCAATCCAAAATAAAAAAACCTTAAAAAAATAAGATTTTTCTTCATTTCGAATTATTCCAAATTATGAAATTTATCATTCCAAAATTATCCTCCAATATTTACATTTAAGACAAAAATAATCATTACAATTTATTAAATTTTGGAAGCATTATTCGCGACCGACGATCGACAATCACGGTCGGCGACCGGCGCGGATCGCCGACGGTCGACGCCGATCGTTGGTCGCCGGTGTTGAACATCGACTTCTTACACGAACACCGATAGTCGACACCAACGTCGGTGTCGATGTCGACGCCGACGCCAACGTTAGTGTCGTCGACGAATATTTTTTTAATTTAATATTTTAATTAAAATTTTAATAAATTAAATAAATTCAATATAAAATTTAATAAAATTATCTAAACAAATTGTAAAAGATAATACGGTAAAATATTATATTATGTTATAGAATATTATCTCGAAATAAATATGATTTTATTTGATTATCTAAATTTAATCAAACAACCTTAGATTATATTTCATTCCCTGTTATTTTAATTATGTGATTAATAATCACGTAACTAAGATTATATATCATATTTTTAACTAAACGCACTTTTAACGTTCTTTGGAGGAGGTCTCAACCAGTTAGGGATGCGTTGAATTGGTTATTGAGAGACCATTATTATTATAAAGACAAGGATTCAAAAATTTGAAAAAAAAAATGTTCTCCTCCTGCATGAACAAGTGTAATCCAATTTATCTTCTCATGGATGATTGATCACGAATTCCACCTCTTACCGTTAGAAGGTCTCACACATTATAAAAAAAGATAAATTATTATGGTCATTTTACCATAATATCGTAACTATCTCAATCCATGAGAACAATTTAATAACAAGTGATGGATAATTGGGCCTCAAACTCAAATTAGCTAAAATAAAATAATTTGATTTAGAGGAATAAAATATTGAAATAATTGATTTCTATTATATTTTTTTCTTCTTATTCATTTGGATGAATAATAAATGGAAAGAAAATAACTAATATTAATTAAATATTTATGAGAACTTGATTTTTTTTTTATCAATTTCACTTAATTTGACTAAAAGAAACATTAAAGAAAGATAGAAAAATTAAAGAAAGATAAATATGAACAAACTTTAAAAAGTGCTCCTAATAAATATATTCCTCTTTTATATATATATATCTCATATGAAATAAATATACATAGCGTTCTCTATATTATTCTGATTTTATGGGATTTAAACTCTCATTTTTTTTCATCCTCACCGGCGACGAAGACGAATCTAAAATAGAGAACTCTAATCCAATTTTCTTTTTAAAAAAATTACATATGTATTTTATAATTAATAACTTAGCATTAAGGAAAATTGATATGCTCATTCATTTTATCTTGGTGCTTAGTCCACTCTTTCCACGTCCAAAATCTAACCGACTTTTGATTTCTGGATCCGTCTAGACGGAGAGGAATAAGATGAAACATAGCAGTTTGACGATCTAGAAGACTATTTTTTTGATTCTGGATCCCGATTAGTTTGTGTAAGTCGGTCGGGCGCTTCAGGAAGATAGGTCATTTTCATGGGAGCTCCGACAATCCGACGTGACAGGGCATGAAATGTTGTAGAATGTCATTGGCTCGAGTTCTACCTGAGTCGGATGTCCTGATCGGATAACTGGCCGAGCATAGTTTGAACGAGCCCCATTGGGGGGCATCGAGTGCGCAACCTAACGTCAACCGATCGACACACTCCTTATATTATAATTCTGTTTTCCAAAGAACGAGCTGGTCGGGCTATGTCCGAGTACCCCGTAACTCGGTGCGTCACATATATTCCTACCGGTATGTCATTAGCTCCATAGCTAGGTTTCCTTTGAGATAACCGATCGGTGCACCCTTTCTGTGCGGTCCGGCTCAGAAATTGTCATTATCCGCAGCAGTACCTACCCCTTGACACCGCACTGATAAGGGTAGTACCAGAGTCGGCGCAGGCCGGCTCGGGCATGTCACCACTTGTGTCCGAAACGCGGATATATCGTTGACACAGTACATTCTTGACAAGCTCTGGCAAACCGTACCACGGCGGGCTCTGCGTATGTCAAGATGAGACGGCACCGGTCGGCGAGCTGATAGTGATCCCTGATCCTATCCCAACATGAGACAAAAATGAGACAGAAGTGGGACAGAGGTTGCCGACTCCCCCGGTTATATAAGGTCTTTCTTCCTTTACCTACAGGTATGCGTAATACATTTTCTAGCTACAGTCATTTCTTCTTTAACTTCATCTTCTCCACCGGATTCTGACTTGATCGTCGGAGAGCCTTGCCAAGAAACTCTTCCGGTGGGTTGCTGACGGTTATTTTTCTCACAGGAGAGGCGCTACTTGGAGCAGTCCTCCGTGTCACCCATCCTCCTCCATCGACAAGCTAGTCTCGTCATCAAATTAGGAGTTTATCTCACTCTTCGACAGGATCATATTTAGCGCTAGAAGGAGGGCATTTCACTTGATCGGGAGCGTAAGATGGAAGAACCCAACCGAGTGATGGTCACAATCACGCCAGAGAAGTGCGAGTTCTTAATAGCTGCTCGAGCCCAGAAGGCCCCCAGTTGCCTCTGCATGCGAGTAGTCCTGCAACCTGGTTCTCCGAGCCCTCGACCATGGGCAACTCGGCAGGTCGGGGAAATGGCGTCAGGCTAGAAGGCGTCTCAATCCCCTTTCACCCTACTTTCTCGAGCTAGAGGAGATGAGACTCACTCTAATCCTGCTGAGGTGCCCGCGTCCAGTCAGACACATCGGTAGCGTCCAGACAAGGGGAAGGGCTTGGCCGACCCGACACCGGTTCCCCCAATGCGCTGCCCGTTTTCCTCGCAGATCCTCAAGGATCCGGTCCCCAAGCATCTCCGATTCTTCACCATCTCAGAGTACTCGGGAGCCAGCGATCCCGAGAAACACCTCATGAAGTTTGAGAGCGCCGCCTTGCTTCATCAATATCCCGAGGGCGTCAAATGTCATGCTTTCTTGACGACCCTATTTGGATCGGCTCAGTGATGGTTCGACCGGCTCCCGAGTGGGTCTATGTCATGTTTCGAGGAGCTTAGGAGGTTGTTCATGCAATACTTCGCAAGCAGTCGGAGGCATCATAAGACTAGCCTCAACCTGTTTGCGTTGAAGCAAGGTCCAAAGGAGTCACTCCGAGCCTACATTAAAAGGTTCAACAGGGTGGCTATGGATGTGACGACCGCTACCTCGGAGGTTCTGATCAGTGTGTTCTCCCAGGAGTTACAAAAAGGAGATTTCTTCTGTTCACTGATTAGGAAGCCCCCAAAGGACTTTGATAGCCTCTTGGGGAATGTTGTCAAGTACATCAATGTGGAGGAAGCCCAAGCCGCTCGGAAGAAGGAAACCGGTGCCGCCCCATCACCTAGTCCACCACAGAATAGTCGTGCACTGGGGGACCCATTCGCAGCCCTAGAGGGGTGATCGACCGAGTGGGGATGGAGCGAAGGCACATGCAGCAAGTAGCATAGGGATGCCTGCCGACCCGATGAAAGCCTTATTGTGCTTTCCTTCAGAGCAATATGCATAGCATGGAAGAATGCCGACAGGCCAGGAGAGGTCGGACCCCAATCGCTCGGGGTCAGGGGCATCAGGCCTCCCCAAGAAGTGTCCTAGGTCGGGGAGGTCACACGATAGGCCCAGTAGGAGGAGAACCCAGGCAAAACAGACCTGCCGCTCGGAACTTATTTCCCTTGGGTGGGCAGGCTAAGCCCGAAGAGGCTGACAAAGACCAAGCCAATCAACAGAATGTCATCCGAGGGGGGTTCCACGTGATCTCGGGTGGACCAACCGGAGGAGACTCTAACCGGGCTCGAAAAGTCTAGGTCTGTCGGCTGGAAATTCACCAGGTGGGGATGAGCGCCGCCCAGGCGCAAGACCCTCAGATCAGTTTTGGGTGGTAGGATCTGCAAGGATTGGAGGTCCCCACGATGATGTCTTGGTCGTCACTGCCATGATCACCAACTATCAAATCCACTGTACCATCATGGACACTGACAGCTCGGTAAATATACTGTACAAGAGAGCCTTCGACCAGTTGCAGATCGAGCCATCCCAGTTGGAATTAGTGTCTACACCCTTGTTCGGGTTTACAGGGAACCAGGTGTAGCCGATCAGGCAGATACGTTTGGTTGTGTCCCTCGGAGAAGAACCCCTAAAAAGAACTAGGTGGTCCACCTTCCTAATAGTGGATGCCCCCTCAGCCTATAACGTCATCTTAGGATGACCTGCCCTCAACAAATTTCGAGTGGTGGTCTTAACCTTTTATCTTAAGATAAAGTTCCCCGGTCGGTGATAAAGTTGGGAAGGTTAAAGGGGACCAGTGAATGGTGCGCCGATGCTACATCGACGACGTTCGGACAGAAAGTCAGAAGTCCAGACGAACATCTCCCAACTGCAATATGGTGCAAGCTTCCCCTTGGGTAGAGTTGCATGAGGACAAAGAGGAGGCCCAGCTACTCCCCGACCAGGCAGAAACCAAAGTCAGAATAGCAGTGAGCTTGCCAAACAAATTAAGACAGCCACTATTGGATTGCCTCACAAGGAACCAGGACGTGTTCGCCTGGTCAGTGAAGGATCTCCACGGGGTCCGGCCGGAAGTGGCAGAGCACCATTTGCACTTATATCTAAACGCCAGACCCGTTAAACAACACAAGAGGGATTTCAGAGCAGCACAGAACAAAGTCATCCGAGCGGAGATTGAGAAACTGCCGGAGGCCGGACACATTAGGGAGGTCCAATTCCCGACCTAGCTAGCTAATGTAGTCCTCGTGGCCAAACCTAATGACAAGTGGCGCGTCTGTTTGACTTTCGTGATCTCAACCTAGCCTGCTTGAAGGGCTGTTATCCCTTTCCTAGGATTGATCAGATAGTCGACTTGACGGTTGGTAGTGAACTGATTTCCATGTTGGACGCGTATCAGGGCTACCATCAAGTACCACTGGTCGTCGATGATCAGGAGAAGGTTAGTTTCATCACGGCGGATGGTACATACTGCTATACTGTTATGCCATTCGGGCTTAAAAATGTAGGTGCTACTTATCAACACATGAACAAGGTCTTCCGAGCACAAATTGGGCGGAATATTGAGGTCTATGTGGACGACATATTGATCAAGACTGCCCGAGCTGCCGAGTTGGTGCAAGACATGGAAGAAACCTACCGCACCTTACGCAGATATGGGTGGAAGTTGAACCTGACCAAGTGCCTTTTCGGAGCGTGAAACGGGAAATTCCTCGGATACATTGTGACCGAGAGAGGTATTGAAGCCAACCCGAGCAAGGTCCAAGCGCTGTTTGACATGCCACCACTGCGAAATCTGAGGGAGGCACAGAGACTCACCGGGAGGATTACAGCCTTATCTCGATTCGTCTCCTGAGCCGCCGAGTGGGGCTTACCTTTCATCAAAATGCTACGTCGGGCCACAAGTTCCAGGGGATGCCGACTGTGACAAGGCCTTCGAAGAGTTGAAGACCTATCTGGTAGAGTTACCTGTCTTGGCCAAGCCCGAGCTGGGGGAGCCTCTATATGTCTACTTGGTAACCTCGGTTGAGGCGGTTAGTATGGTTCTGGTAAAGAAAGGAGAGGCTAAACAACAACCAGTGTACTTTTTTGCGCATTTATTAAAAGGTGTTGAGTGTCGTTACACGGCGCTCGAGAAGTTGGCTTACGTCTTACTATTAGCCGCTAGGCGGCTCCGACCGTATTTCTTAGTGCATCCGATCATGGTCTTGATCAATAGCAATTTGGGTCGGGTGGTGTCAAATCCGGAAGCTTCAGGACGGCTGATCAAATGGACGATGGAGCTAAGTAAATATGACATACAATATCAAGCCCGCCCGACCATTAATGCTCAGGCCTTAACTGATTTTCTTAGCGAGTTGCACTCAGAGGAGATAAAGGGTGCTTGGCAGATTTATGTAGACGAGTTGTCGGCTCGGCAGGGGAGTGGTATTGGTATTTTAATGGTCTCCCCTAATGAAGCGCAACTACATTTGTTCGTGCAGCTGGAATACCGAGCCACTAATAATAAAGTAGAGTATGAGACTTTCATTGCTGGACTGCAAGACACTAAGCACGTGGGTGTCACTCGGGTAATATTATACTCGGATTCGCAGCTGGCCACTCAACAGCTCACAGGTCATTTCGAGGTCAACAGTGACCGACTGCAAGCATATGTCAAGGCATACGAGAAGTTGAAGGCTGGATTCCAGGAGGTCCAGTTACAAAAAATCCCCAGAGAAAACAACCTTCGGGCAGACGAACTAGCAAAATTGGCTAGTGCAGTAGGCTCCTGGGTGCTTCCTCAATCGATGAGTCAAACAATGTTGGTGATGCATATAGAACAACAAGCAAAGTTGGAACTCGGGACGGACTGGAGAGCACCTTTAATTGCCTACCTGATGTACGGGACGCTCCCATCCAACCGAGAGGAGGCTAGGCTCTTAAGAAAGTGAGCGGTTCAATATTCCTTGGTCGGGGATGCGATGTATAAAAGGGCCTTCGCCCGACCGCTGCTTAAATGCTTGGGTGATGATTATGCTGACTATGTGCTCGGAGAGATAGATATGGGAATCTGCGATAGTCATACTGGAGGAATGACTGTGGCACGGAAGGCGCTGCTCTCGGATTATTATTGGCCAACCTTACAGAAGGATGTTGATCGACTGGTCTCTACGTGCCTGTTATACCAGAAGCATCACAACCTTCCCCATCGCCCAGTCGAGATGATGAAAGCATCGGTTGTCTCTTGCCCCTTCGATCGGTGGGAAATGGACATAGTGGGACCTTTTCTTATAGCTCCTATCCAAAAAAGATTTTTATTAGTGGCGGTGGACTACTTTTCTAAATGGATAGAAGCGGAAGCATTGGCGCGTATCACCGAGTAGGCGGTGATAAAGTTCCTGTGGCAGAACATACTATGTCGATATGGAATCCCTGACAAGTTGGTCTCGGATAATGGACGACAGTTCCAAGGTAGGAGAATTAGATAATGCGGGTGGCACATGGGTGGACAAGTTACCCAGCGTCCTGTGGGCCCAGCGGACCACGCTAAGGGAGGGAACAAGTCACACACCTTTCCAGCTAGTTTATGGAAGCGAGGCAGTGGTGCCAATGGAAGTGGGGTGTGAATCCGACCGAAGGAAGGCTTATGACTAAGAAAACGTGGAAAGGAGGCGTTTTGAGCTGAATCTGGTCGAGGAGATCCGGGAAAGAGCTACCGCAAGGATGTTTGCCTATCGCCAGAGAATGAAGCAAAGGTATGACCGAAAGGTGATGGCTAGTAATAAAGCTGGTCGGCGATGTTAGCAAGCTGGAGCCCCAATAGGGAGGGCCTTTCAAGGTGGTTCAGAAGTTGATCTCCGGGGCATACTATTTGGAAAACGAGCAAGGAAAAAAACTGGATCGACCCTGGAGCACCATTCATCTCTAGCCCTACAAAGAGCCAGAGTGAGGTTGTGTAAGCTTGGTGTATTACCCAACTTTATGTTATTAATGAATTGCTAAGGTCCCTATGACATGTGCGTGCATTCCAGACTCTTGCTTCGCTAGCGAGTTATAAGTGAGCATGCCCCGACGCCACCACTTGACTCGGTATCCTCGATCTGACACATGGCGACCCACGCTCATTGGAATCGGACTGACCAAGTGTCTAGACTCGCTTTGCCAACGAGTTATAAGTGGGCATGCCTCCACACCACCACTTGGCTCGGTGTCTCCGATTAGACGCGTGGCGGCCCACGCTCCTTGGAATCGGACCGACCAAGTGTCTAGACTCTCGCTTCGCTAATGAGTTATAAGTGAGCATGCCCACACGCCACTACTTGGCTCGGTGTCCCCGATCAAACGCGTGGCGGCCCACGCTCCTTGGAATCAGACCGACCAAGTGTCCAGACTCTCGCTTCGCCAGCGAGTTACAAGTGGGCAGGCCCCTACGCCACCACTTGGCTCGGTGTCCTCGATCGGACGCGTGGTGGCCCACGCTCTTTGGAATCGAACTGACCAAGTGTCCAGACTCTTGCTTCACTAGCGAGTTATAAGTGGGCATGCCCCCACGCCACCACTTGGCTTGGTGTCCTCGATTAGACGGATGGCGGCCCACGCTCCTTGGAATCGGACCGACCAAGTGTCCAGATTCTCGCTTCGCCAGCGAGTCATAAGTGGGCATGTCCCCACGCCACCGCTTGTCTCGGTGTACTCGATGGGATGCATGGCGGGCCACACTCCTTGATATCGGATCGACTAAGTGTTCAGATTCCCACTCAGTTAGCAAGTAACGGGCGGGTTGCCCCCGTGCCTTTGCCTAACTCATGACGCTCTATGGGACCCCGTGCTCTTTACCGTGGGTGAGGGCGGGGTCCCCCGAGCAGACCTCGCTGTGGTCAAAACGGCCAGAAGAGACCCGAGTACAACCAGGGCATACCTTGATTCATCAAGGAAGGGGAACAACACAAAATATGCATATGAGGGGTAAAAGTGCAAAATATATTAATCTGAAGATAATTACAAGTATGAAGAAACATCCTCTATAAAAAAGAAAAAAAAATAGACAGCGAAATATCCCCGGGCCCTCAGTTGAATGGGCGGTAAGCCTCCTCCAGTGGCTACTGGGTCAGGCCGGAGAGCTTCACCGTGCTAACCAGGAGATCAAGAGAAAGGTGTCCACCTTACTTAAGCTGATCAAAAGTGCTGGTTAGCTGCAGCTTAAGCAAGGGGTTCACCCTGGTAGCGAGCTGTTTGCTGGACGCCGCTGAGTTGATATACTCCACTCGGTGGGCATTCAGTCGCGCCGTCTCGCCTGCCCTATAGGCCCCGAGATCCTCGAGCTCTGCCTGGGTAGCCTCCCACTCGGACTGCTATGCGCGAAGTCGAGTGAGCTCCTTAGCCTGGAATTCAACTATTGGTCCGGCTGGCCAGCTGGTAAGCCAATGTGTCCACTATCTCAGCTTGGGCCGCCAGGTCCTTCTCTTTAGCAGACAACTCCACTTGCAAGGACTTGTGGGACTGCGACAGCTGAAGGAGCTCGACCTTCTTTTTGTTCGCCTCCTCCTAAGCCCGAGCGTGGAAGACCCACACCTTTCGCTCGACATACTCTAGGGTGGAGATCCGACTCTGGGCATGGGCCACGACTGGGTCGGAGGAGTCTACCTGGGTCATGGCCACCTCCAGCTGCTCCTCCATGGTCGCCAGTCGATCCTGCAACGCGATGATCTCTGCCCGAAGGTCATTCAACATCTCTTCATTGGAGACCAGCCGAGCGTGACGGAGTCGAGTCTCCAACTCCTCGACGCGTCGCTCAGCAACCACTCAAGCCTGGGCACGAGTCACCATACCCATCGATAGACTGTGGCACGAGCCCCAGAACTGCACACAAAAGGGTTAGTAAGAGGGTAAGTTAAATAAACCTTAACGCCGAGTTAAAAAGAAAAATATAATAAAATAAAAAAAAGTATACCTGAGTGGTCTCCAAGAAGAAGGCGTTAGCCTTTCTGTTGGGGTCCCGGTAGTAGGATTCTCGAACCTCCTAAAGGTAACAGTTTGCCACCGGCCCATAAAGTTGTAGTTCCTGGGACCGGTCGCACAAGCTCCCAGTCGGCCTCTCCAAGTGGGGGTCGGGGAGGGAAGGCACCAAAATGTGCAGAGGTGGAGGGGTGACTGGGATCTCCGCAGTGATGAGCACGAGTCCAGTGGAAGGGGGAGGACGAGCGCACTTGAAGATGGGTCGGGGCGAGAAGAACCGCCCGAGGTCGTCGCTTGGACGGACGCCTCCGGGTGTGTCGAAGGTCCCGCCAAAGCATGCTTTTTCTTCTTCTTTGGTCGGGAGGTGGAGGTGGTCCCGACCTGGATGTCAGTTGGCAGAGCTGGTGCAGGGTTGGGAACTCAGGCCCGGTGACGCTTCAGTGCAAGTGGCTGGTCGTCCTCCTCTATTGGCTCAACATCGGGGCTCAGCGCAGCTACGGGGTGGCCGAGGGATGGTTCAGGCACAGGAGCGGACGTGAGTGGATCTACAACGTGCTTCTCTAGTTGTGTGATAATTAGGGACTCCAGCTCCGCGTCGTCCATCCCAAACCCATCTTCCAGGGCGGCTGCAAAATAGTAAAAGCTTAGCCAACTATGTGGGATCGTTCAGAATCGATAGAGGGGGGGGGGGTGAATATCGATCGACAATTTTCGGAAAACTGAGAGCAATTACGCAGTGGAAAAATTCAATGCTAACACTGTTATTTTTTATTTGGTTCGGAGTCGCGGTCGGCTCCTACTCCAAGGCCCACGGTCCTTGACCGTTTACGATGGACAATTCTATATTCCGAGAAAATAGTACAAGTTTGAAGTTGAATATAGAATTAATAAAATACAGCAATTAAAACTTATACCGACGACCGGAGAAGATTGATCGAAGCCACGGGTCATCGTTGGCGCTTGAGACTTGAGCACGGAGCGTTTGGAGCAGAGCGCTTGAAAGAAATTGTTGGAACCAGTTGTATCTAGAAGCAAGGGGGTGAACCCCTATTTATACTAAGTCCTTGGGTGTCTGTGTTGAAGGGGGCGCCTGACATGTGGCCTTCCCTGCGCGAATCTCCATCCACAGACTTGGCCAGCGCTTATCCCTTCAACTGGGGCGCTTGAGCTGACTAGGGCGCCTGTATCAACACAGGCGTCTCAGATGCTGATGTGGAGGCTTGCTTCGAGTGTGCTTGGAAGAACCCTTGTCTGGGGCGCCTGTCACCATACAGGCTCCTGTTCAAACAGGCGCCTGACTCCATTCGGGCGTCCGGGAGCAGAAAACTTCACCCTTTGTTCTTGCAACCAGGGTTAGTTCCAAAATACAAATAATACATCAATAATATGAGTTTAAGCACAGTTAACAGCCTAAGCTATCTTGGTTCTGACTTTGGGCTTCCGAATTGGAACCCTAGGTCGAACCGACGCCTAGTGTTCCCTTCTACGGGGAATGCGTCCTCACCTACTCCTCTCAGGAGAGTTTACCTTTTTGCCAACCGGCTCCTCCGGTTGGATTTTTGCCCAATCCTCCGGATCAGGTCTTCGTGCCCAGTCCGCGACCAGGACTTATTGCCCAACTTCACTCACCAGGTCTTGGTGCCCAGCTCTCGGCCATGACTTATTGCCCAATTCCTCGAATCAGGACTTCATGCTCAGTCCGCGACCAAGACTTATTGCCCAACCTTATGTCAGGACTTCGGTGCCCAGCCCGCGGCCAGGACTTATTGCCCAATTCCTAGAATCAGAACTTCGTGCCTAGTGTACCTAGGACTTTCTCCTGCACACTTGAGTAACATCGTTAGATCACAAGATAACCTTAACTTATGAACCCTTTGCCATTATCAAAACACAAGTTTGATCTTAGTGCTTCCGGCACCAACAAGCTATACATATTCAAAAGCAAGATAGAGGAGCTTACTGAGTGAGGCGGGTCGAGGAGCTAGGACTTGGCTTAGGCCAAAAGTGTAGAGGATCTTCTCCTAAGGAGGTTCACCCCATGGAAGTGTCGGTCGCCAAGCTTAGAAATGACAAGCTAATATGTGGGTGAAGAACAGTAGACTTTCGGGAGAGATGGTGAAGGGGGTAGATCGTCTATAAAGACAGTGGGCTAACTCGTGGCCGAGGTGGTGTTAATGTAGAAGAAGCGATTCTTCCAACCTTTGTTGGAGGTCGGAAGCTTCGCCAGAAAGGAAGTCTTGGCTCGGGCTTGGAAGAAAAAGTCCCCCGACTCTTTTTTCTTGGGGTAGTAGAAGAAATGAAAGATTTCGGGGTGAAGAAGAATACAATACAAGGTGAAAATTATGATCGACCAGCAAATGAGGCAAATGACGTTCGGGGCTAATTAGGATAGGGGGAGTTGGAAGTATCGACACACCTCTGAGATGAAAGGGTGGAGGGGAAAACGGAGGTCGGCTTGAAGATGGTCTCGTAAAAGGGTCAAATAACTTAAGGGCGGGCACTCAGGTCGGGTAGAATTAGGCGGTGGTCGGAGGGGATTTGGTATTCCGACCGAAGGTGGTCGAGGTCCTGGGAACGAAGCTCGGACACCGCAGTGGCGTACCACGGGCCGGGGGTCGAAGAAGAAGAGGCCATGAATTGACGGGGTAGAGAAAAAGATAAACTAACCAGAGAAGGACGAAAGGTCGCCGAAAAAGGTGTGGGGCTGTTGGACTCCCATCGCTAGAGAAAATTGCCGAACCCCTAGCAGAACACTAAAACAGGAGAGGAACGAAGTAAAAACTGGAACGGTGAAAAGGAGAGAGGGAATATATATAGTGCCGAGGGGTGGATGTTGGTGGTCCCATGAGGATCCGGTAAAAAGGTGGGATGGGACAGGGTCATCCATTTTCGTCATAAATGAACCTCGGGAAGACACACAGCGTACGCGGCGTGCGGTCGCAGTGTCGGATAGCAGACGCTTTGTTACTCGGGAAAAGCAATGGCTAAGGGATACGTGGTCCCCAGCAATTAATGGGGGGATATGAATCGATTCATTGAGCATCAGAGGATAAGATGTGGAAGACATGACAAGGTAACGATGTTGGCCATGCCGTGTGTCAGTCGGGCAATTGGTGTTGGCAACTAGCAGTCGGTCGGCCTATGCGGTTTAGCCTGACTTACTCTGAACGAATGGTCCAGTTAGTCGGACTCAACGGCTCCTTCAACTAGACTCGAAAGGGATGCTTATGAACCCAACCTAGCTTATGTGTAAGCCAGTCGAACAGCATGACGCTTCAGGAAGATAGGTCATTTCCATGGGAGCTCTGACAGTCCGACGTGGCAGGGCATGAAACGTTGCTGATTACCATTGGCTCGAGTTCCACCCGGGTCAGATGTCTTGATCGGATAGCTGGCCGGGCACAGTTTGAACTAGCCCCATCGGGGGGGGGGGGGGCACCGAGTGCACAACCTAACGTCAGTCGATTGGTACACTCCTTGTATTAAAATTCTATTTTCCAAAACATGAGTCGGTCGAGCTATGTCTGAGTACTCCGTGACTTGGTGCATCACATATGTTCCTACCGGTATGTCATTAGCTCTATAGCTGGGTTTCCCTTGAGGTAACTGATCGACGCACCCTTTTGTGCAGTCCGACTCAGAAGTTGTCGTTATCCGCAACAGTACCTACCCCCTAACACCGCACTGATAAAGGTAGTACCAAAGTCGACACAGGGCGGCTCGGGCCTGTCACCACTCATGTCCGAATCATGAATATCTCGCTGACACAGTACATTCCTGATAAGTTCTGGCAACCCGTACTACGGTGCCCCCTGCATATGTTAGGATGAGACGGCGCCGGTCGGCGAGCTGACAGTGATCCCTGATCATGTCCCCACATGAGACAAAAATGGGACAGATATGGGACAGAGGTTGTCGGCTCCCCCGGCTATATAAGATCTTCCTTCCTTCACTTACAGGTATGCGTAATACATTTTCTAGCTACAGTCGTTTCTTCTTTAGCTTCATCTTCTCCACTGGATTCTGACTTGATCGTCATAGGATTTTGCTGGGAAACTCTCCCGGTGGATTGCTAATGGTAATTTTTCTCACAGGAGAGGCACTACTTAAAGCAGTCCTCCGTGTCACCCATCCTCCTTTATTGACAAACTAGCCTCGTCATCAAATTGGGAGTCCTTTTTGCTATATCAATTACTTATATTTAAATATCATAGTTTGTTTGCAAGATGGTGAAAACTTATGCTTCTTAAATTTGTAAAAATTCTCTGCCCGTTCCATCCGGGCACGTGTGATGGTAAAAAACTAGCATGGACCTCCTATAGCAAGTATTATAGGTATATTTCATTGAATTGAATAATCATTAATTGATATTTCTTTTATTTTGTAATTAATGATTTTAATTCTATCTTTAATTATTTTCCCTCTTTTAATATTAATTAATTAATCAGAATTAATTAGTTTTCACTATCTTTCATAAATAGAATCAATCATAATTACTGATTACTTTGTAATAACTGTATATATACTTTGTAACACTTCCTCCCTCATATTTAAGAATTTTACATGATATTAGAGCTATCACAGGTTCTTATAAATTATTTCCACTACAATAGGGATGACCACACAACTTCAATGCTCTCACTATAATAGGGATGACCATACTATTGATCGATGTTTCTACATTCATGGGTTCCCGCCCGGACACCGCCATCATGGTAAAGATGCCAAATCTAAAGTAAAAAAAGATATCAAGTTCTCAGTCATTTCCAATGTGGAAACCAAGTAACTCACTGCCCAGCCCAAGAGTATGATCAAATCATGACACTTCTCCACAAAGAAAATGGTAACACTGAACCACTTGTCAATACCTCAGATAACAACTCTACCTTGACAAATCGTATTTGGATATTAGACAGTGGTGCTACTAATCGTGTATCGAAGAATCAACCTACTGCAAATGAAGTGGCTGCTAAATATCCTACCGTGCAATTACCAAATGGAGTGCATGCACAAATCAAATATGTTGGATCCATAGAATTATGTAATAATTTAACTGTTGACAATGTGCTTTATGTTCCGAATTTCAAAATTAATTTATTTCCATTAGCAAACTCACACAAGCCTTAGATTGTAGTGTGATATTTGTAAGTATCCCAAATAAGTTTTGATATGGTCAACCGAATTAAGTTAGGTCATGTAGTGTTTTAATCCTTGTGTCTAAGTGTGCATGAGCTTAGGTTCGTAGGAAGTTGAGCGGAAGATGCAGCGAACTAGAATGATGACACGGGAAGGGAGTCGACGGGGTCGGTGCTTTCGAGGGACGTGGAGGTCTGCGGAAGAGTATGCTGGTAGAGCGAGAAGGACGCGCGAGACGTCCGAGGGACGAGAAGCCGGCGGAAACACGTTTGAGGAGAAGGCCAGAGGAGGGTTCGAGTGAGCCCGACTCTGGAAAGTCCGGAAATCACCCAAAAAGATCCGCTAGAGACTAGTCAGCAAGTTGCTGACCAAAAGTCGGGGCGACCCAGTGGATACAGGCGCCCAAGAGCCAAATTCTATTTGTCAGCTAACTGTTTGCGAACGTTGCGCATCCGATAATGTACAAGTCAGGTGTCAGACACCCTCAACCACTCGGTCGCCCCTATAGTGCCACATCAGCGTTTAGATAAAATTGACCGGGGCTATAAATAGATCCCCGTAGCTCAGTTCCAAATCAATCAATTTACTGCAAACGAATTCTCTATAATTTCTCTTTGTTTTTATGAGATTTTATTGTGTAAGAGACTTTTTCGCCCAAAGGAGTTTATTTAGTAGAATCGAGCTACATTCTGTCTTAGATTAGCAACCTCCCCAATTGTAAACCAAGTAAAATCCATTTGCCTCTTTCTTTTCAGTATTGCTTTATTTTTTAATGTTATTTATTATTGTTTAACAAACCAACATCTTTGTTTAAGATAAATAAAAGATAGCGAGTTTTTATTTTCAGGGACTATTCATCCCCCTCTTACCGACCTACGATCGCCTTAAATATTTTACCATGATTTTTGTGTGTTGTAGGATTCAATTATGAAGAAGACGATTGGATTAGGCAGGCAGAGTAATTTTCTTACCCTAGATCGAAATTCCCATCTTACCCTAGATCGTAGCTCAGTAGCTCACATTTGTCAAACACAATCCGCTACACTATTGATCTTTGGCATAGACGACTCGGGCACCCTTCCACTACTCCACTATGGTTATTGTCTCAAACTATTTCAAAAATTTCCTTTGATCCCAATAATATTTGTGATATTTGTCATCTAGCAAAACAATCACGTTTACCATTTTCTTCTAGCAGCATTTCTACTCGTAAGCCTTTTGATTTAATACATGGTAACATTTGGAGACCACATAGGATTTATTCTTATTCCGGTGCACGTTATTTTTTTAACTATTGTGGATGATTTTTTTCGTTACATTTGAGTTCATCTTATGTGTCATAAATCTGAAACTCAATCCCTCATCAAAAAGTCCTTTGCTTGGGTCAAAACACAATATAATTATTCAATTAAAGGCATACAGTCCGACAATGGACAAGAATTCCTCTCCTTGGAAACCTTTTTCAATGAATATGGTACAAATTTTCATCGATCTTGTACTTACACACCACAACAAAATGGTATAGTTGAACGCAAGCACCGTCATATTTTAAATGTCGCACGTGCTTTGCGTTTTCAAGCAAACCTTCCTTTAAATTTTTGGGGTGGACATGCAAAGACAGCTTGTTATCTCATTAATTGCTTGCCTACACCACTTTTATCCAACAAAACACCATATGGGTGACTACACAAAAAGATCCCTTTTTTACTTCATTTGCGTACCTATGGTTGCCTATGTTTTGCCACAAATCTCCAACCTACTCCTAAATTTGATTCTCGATCATGACGGTGTATTTTTCTTGGGTATCCATTGGGGCAAAAGGGGTATCTTGTCTATGATTTGGGAGATAGAAAATTATTCACCTCGTGAGATATTATTTTTCATGAAAACATCTTTTCATACTTCATTATGCCCGATGATGATCAAAACAACACAATCTTGCCAAAATCAATAGGAATAGACCAAGAGACTGCCTTAACTACTACACCCACACAAAATAACCATACCCCTCCTAATATACCCCTATTTTAGAACCTAACCCAACCCTAACACACCAACTTAAACCACAACATCAACCAGATCTAACAGCAGAAACTCATAAAATAGTTGAACCCTAAACAACCCAAGAAACAACACTTCGATAATCCACTAGTCAAAGACGCGCACTAGCTAATCTCCAAGACTATCAGATAAATCATACTCTTCCTACTACAAACTTGTTTCTTCCTGTTGGATCTAGCACCAAACACCCAATATTAAGGTACATGTCATATTCCAATCTTTCTCATGCTTATCACATTTTTACTCATAATGTTTCATGCATAGTGGAACCAGAAACATATGAGTAGACTTATAAGGATCCAAAATGGATTGAAGCAATGAAGGCTAATATTTTTCCACTGGAGGCAAACAAGACTTGGTCTCTTGTCCCTCTTCCCTCAGGGCACTGTCCCATTGGATGTAAATGGGTGTTTAAGATCAAGCATAATTCCAATGGCACCATCGAGTGATACAAAGCTTGTTTTGTTGTCAAAGGATTCACTCAATGAGAAGGTATTGATTACAATGAAACCTTTGCTCCTATTGCAAAATTCATCACTTTTCGTTGTCTCCTCGCTCTTGCCTCTATTCGTGGATGGAAACTCCACCAGATGGATGTTCAAAATGCCTTTTTACATGTAGATCTCACCGAGGAAGTCTACATGCATCCTCCTCCGGGTTTTCGTTGCCAGGGGGAGTCACTCGTATGCAGACTTCATAAATCCTTATATGGTCTAAAACAAGCATCATGATCATGGTTTACTAAGTTTTTGTCTGTCATCACAAATTTTAGCTTCCAACAATCGCAAGCTGATCATTTACTTTTCACCAAGGTGTTTGGAGACTCGTTTATAGTCATTTTATCATATATTGATGATATTGCCATAACAGGGAAGAATCAAGAAGCAATCAATAATGTGAAATTTTTTCTTGCATCCTACTTCAAGATTAAAGACCTTGGTGTTGATGCAGTCTGACCCTGATTGTTGTTTTGGTGTTGACATCGATTTTAGTTTAGGTGGATGATTATGATTAAGTCCTAATTGGGGATTAGGAATGGTATGAAAAATCCTAGCTTGGAGGGCTAGGTGTTGAAAAATCCTAACCTGGAGGGTTAGGTGTGGAAAATCCTAGCTTGGAGGGCTAGGTGTTGAAAAGTCCTAATTTGGAAGGGTTGGGTGAAAATTCCTAGCTTGGAGGGCTAGGTGAAAAGTCTTAACTTGGAGGGTTAGGTGAAAAGTCCCAACTTGGAGGGTTAGGTGAAAAATTCCTGACTTGGAGGGTCAGGTTCCTAGCTTGGAGGGCTAGGTCTGGAAAAGTCCTAATTCGGAAGGGTTGGGTGAAAAGTCCTAGCTTGGAGGGCTAGGTGAAAAGTCCTAACTTGGAGGGTTAGGTGAAAAGTCCCAACTTGGAAGGTTAGGTGAAAAATTCCTAACTTGGAGGGTCAGGTCCCTAGCTTGGAGGGCTAGGTTGGATGAAATCCTAGCTTGGAGGGTCAGGTCCCTAGCTTGGAGGGCTAGGGTGGAGACCCTGGATCGGTCTGGTGACCGATCAGGGATGTTGGTACGCTGCTCCTTCGTGGATTGGTCTGGTGACCGATCCAGCGATGACTGATCGGTCTAGTGACCGATCAGGGAGCGCATAGTGAGGTTGGGAACCTACTGTGAGGCTCCAGATCGGTCTGATGACCGATCAGGGAGCAGGCCGTTGCCTCACTGCTTGGCTCCTGATCGGTCCCCTGACCGATCAGGGAGCAGGCAGTGTCCTCACTGCTTGGCTCCTGATCGGTCTGGTGACCGATCAGGGATCACACAGTGAGTTGAGTTCCCCCGCTGATCAGTTCCTGAACGGTCCGGTGACCGATCAAAGACCTAGGATCTGATTTCCGCAGTTACTGTTCACTCAGACGTGGACCGATCAAGCTTGAGCCTGATCGGACAGGGAGCTACCTGATCGGTCTAGTGACCGATCAGGCTTCACTCTGATCAGTCTGGTGACCGATCAGGCTTATGTCGCCACGAGAGCTGGGGAGTCCCAGCAAGCGGTGGATCGGTCTGGTGACCGACCCACGAGCCCTGGATCGGTCTGATGACCGATCACTTTAATTCAAATTGCACTGTCAGACGCTCTGATCGCGTCTGACCGTATCCGATTCTCTGCATTTGATCCCTGATACTTGATTTACTGAGTGATATGCTGTGCTAATGCTCTGATTAAGCTGCAAGTGACAGGGAAGGATTCAAACACTCAAGGAGAGTCAATGGAGGCCTTTCCTTGGAGCAGGTTTGTCCGTTTTCCATCTCAGGTTGCAACGGACGCTGGCGCTGTTGGAAACGAGATGGCTAGAGAGGGGGGGGGGTGAATATAGCCAATCACTTTTCTTTGAAACTTAACAAGTTTCCTGCACTCAACTTATCAGTAGCACAGCGGAAGAAACGAAATGAAGCAGTGCAGTAAATGAAAACAGAAACCGAAAACAAACAACCATAATTAGCAAGATCGCTAACAAGGAGGGTTTACAAGGTTCGGGGATAACTTGCCCCTACTCCTTGGCGTGCCCTTCAGGTGGGCGATCCCTTGATCGTTGGTAGATCAAGCCCCAGTTATCATCGGATAGAAAGCAACCTCCTTCTCGGTGGAGAAACCTCTCCACAGTATTTTAATCACAGATAAAGTTTAAGCACAAAGAAACAACTAGAAGGATCTTACTAAAACACTTAGCAAGGACAAGAACACAGCAAGCTTCCCTGAGCTCCACCCAGTGGCGATCTCACGCAAGAACCCCTCTTCGTGTCTTCCCACTGTCGGACTCCAAGCTCCTTGTTCTCTCCTTCAAGCGCTCAAGTAATGGATGATTGCTTCTCGAAATCAGTGGCTTGCTCAAAGTGATGAAGCTTCAAGAACACAGCAAGCTCGTAATGGAGAACTCAAGGCGCAGCAAGAAGATTAGTTCTAGAACTCTCAAAACTCTGCTTCCACGAAGCCAGCTTCCGCGCTTTTGATTCTCCACACAGCACCAGGTGACAACATCCTCCGTAGCCTCCAGCTACCACGCTACCAACGCCAGCTACCACTGAGCCCTCTCTGGTCTTCCTGAGATCCCCTCAGCCAAGCCCCAGTCCCGGCTCCAGTCTGCAGCTCGGCCGTTGCAACCTGAAACGGAGAATCGGACAAACCTGCTCCAAGGAAAGCCTCCATTGACCTCTCCTTGAGTGTTTGAATCCTCCCCTGTCACCTGCAGCTTAATCAGGGTGTTAGAGCAGCGTATCACACAGTAAATCAAATATCAGATGTAAGTGGCAGCAAATCGGATATGGTCAGACGCGATCAGAGCGTCTGACAGTGCGATTTGAATTAAAGTGATCGGTCACCGGACCGATCCAGGGCGTGTGGGTCGGTCACCAGACCGATCCACTGCTTCGCTGGGATTCCCAGCTCTCGCGGCTATACACGCCTGATCGGTCACCGGACCGATCAGAGTGAAGCCTGATCGGTCACCGGACCGATCAGAGTGAAGCCTGATCGGTCACCCAGACCGATCAGGACAGATGAACAGTGATTTTTTAATCAGATCCAAAGTCCCTGATCGGTCACCGGACCGATCCAGGACTTGATCAGCAAGGGAACTCACTCACCGTCCACTCCCTGATCGGTCACCAGACCGATCAGGAGCAAGGCAGTGAGGAAGCAGCCTGCTCCCTGATCGGTCACCGGTCCGATCAGGAGCCACACAGTAGGTTCCCAACCTCACTGTGTGCTCCCTGATCGGTCACCAGTCCGATCAGACATCGCTGGATCGGTCACCAGACCGATCCACGAAGGAGCAGCGTGCCAATGTCCCTGATCGGTCACCAGACCGATCCAGGGACTCAAACCTAGCCCTCCAAGCTAGGAATTCATCCACCTTAGCCCTCCAAGCTAAGGATTTTTCCATCTAACCCTCCAAGTTGGGAATTTGCACCTAACCCTCCAAGTTAGGACTTTTCACCTAGCCCTCCAAGCTAGGATTTTCACCCAACCCTTCCGAGTTAGAACATCATCTAACCTAGCCCTCCAAGCTAGGCACCTGACCCTCCAAGCCAGGACTTTTTCACCTAATTCTCCAGGATGGGAATTTGCACCTAACCCTCCAAGTTAGGACTTTTCACCTAGCCCTCCAAGCTAGGACTTTTCACCCAACCCTTCCGAATTAGGACTTTCCAAATACCTAGCCCTCCAAGCTAGGATTTTTCACACCTAACCCTCCAGGTTAGGATTTTCCAACACCTAGCCCTCCAGACTAGGATTTTCAACACCTAACCCTCCAGGTTAGGATTTTCCAACACCTAGCCCTCCAGACTAGGATTTTCCATACCATGCCTGATCCCCGATCAGGACTTAATCATAATCAATATCATCCACCTAAACTAAAATCGGTGTCAACACCAAAACAACAATCAGGGCCAGACTGCATCAACAATCTCCCCCTTTTTGTTGTTTGACAACCCAATTTTAAGTTTAGGGATTCTCAATCAATAGCTTAACTTTAGAATCATAGGGGAATCCAGATCCTCCCCCTACAACATGATCATTCTAAACTTAACCAATCCACACTCTCCCCCTTTGTTGAACACCGAAAAGGAGCTAGAGGGACTGTTAAGTCGTAAACAAACTCCCCCTCAACCCTAGGGGTATCCCAAATCAACAAAGATGTGATAGGTTGTTGGATAACCATACGAACACATGTGAAAAAGATAGAGCAATCACATGCATCATATGAACACGAAGTATCAACTCACAAAGCATGCCACAACATTGATATGTATCAGGTAAACATGGCATTACAAGCATGAACATAGCAAAGTAGCAAATATGCAAATCATGATCATATAAACAATATGACATCAACAATAAGCATACTAAGAGTAGATAAGCATGTAATTCAAGGTCAGACAAGGCAAAGCATAAAACAAGTAGCAAGATACGTGTGGCACAAGGCCACAATAGTCAAGTCACAGGGCATACAGCCCAAGAGTCATACAAGTCATCCACAAGGAAAGGTAAGAGACATCCAAGCTCAAACATCAGGGGGAGGGTCCTCATCGTGGACGAGATCGTCCATCGTGACATCAGTAGGAGCAACGGACCCTGGTGCAGTACTCGATGAAGGTACACCTCCTGGGAATGTGTGGCTATGCCACTCATCATACCATGTCTGCTGGAGGGTACGGGTCCCCGAGACCTCAGTCTCGATCCTGGTCAGTCGGGAATCAAGTGAGCGAAATCTTGACCGAAACTCCTCGCGATCTGTCTCCCTCAACTGAATAAACTCCTGTAGCGTCTGATCCAGCTCTGAGATCTGCCAGCGCAGATCTGGATTTGGCTCGTCATAGTCATCATCATCAGTAGCAGCGGCTGGCGCCTGAACCTGTGGACCTCCCCTTGGTAACTCACCAAGAACCCTACCATCTTTCCAAACCAACATCCGATCGGGCCCCTGAACAATGATGCCGGACTTGGCGAATGCTCGCTGCCAAGTCTGCAATCCTGTCGTACCATAACATCGTCCGGCCCTTGGTGACATCAACACCTACTGACAGGAGCCAGTCGGTGATGACGTGACCAAAAGGCATGTAGACCGTGCGTCGGCTGGACTCTCGATAAGATAAGATGGACTGGAAGATACTCTCCATGATATCGAAGTCTAAACGGCGGTGCATGCCGTAGAGCATCAGACAATGATAGGGTCGGATCTCAGCTAAAGGTTTGGAGGTGATTGGGAGGATACAATTCGTGATGATTTTGAACAATATGTAGCTAGTGGGAGAAAGACGGAGTGCAGCAAAGGTAGGAAAGTCAGGGCCAAGCTCTGTTGGGAGCGGGTGCATGTTGACAAGGATACGGGTTCGTAATATTTTAAAATTTTACGTGCAGCGGAAGAATTAGCATAAAATAATTTCACAAATTATTTTAACCACGTATCTAGCATGCGACCTTATGATGTGTGGACGTAATCATAAATTAAAACATTGCGGAAAAGTAAACTAATTTACTTTGTACCTCGCGTAACTCGAAGAAAAGGGACGAGATCCAACCGTAGCGTCCCTTGGAAGCTCCGCCTCTATTTGCGTCCACGCCGAGTTCTCTTCCGGATGACTTCGCAAAGCCACGAGTTTTGTGTCGACGAGAACTACTAGATTCTCCAAAGACACAACTAGAATAACAAGAGAAAAGAATGGAAACTAACCAACAAGAAACGGAATCTAAATTCCGGGAAGAGAGGAGTTGCGATCCGCTTCTTCTTCTTCTTGTTTGGCTCCTTCTTGGTGATCCTTGCTCACGCCAACCCTTGGAAGGGTGAGGTTGCGCCGGCCCTAGGTTGGACAAGGGGCGCCGGCCCTAAGAGTGGCAAGGGGCGCCGGCCCTAGGAGGGAAGGAGAAGGAGAAGAGAATAAGAGAGAGAGAGGGAGAGAATTAATCTCTTGATTACTCTATTGATTGGAATTCAAGGCTTGCCTTTGGTTCCTTTATATAGTAGCCTCTCCCTTGCCAAGTCTCTCTTTTAACGGAATTAGTTTTCATAAGAAATTTATCTTATAAATTCTCTTATGAATTATTCCGTTTAAACCAAGTTTTATTATAACTAACTTTATAATAAAACAAATTCATCTCTCCTTTAATTATGGAATAAATTTTACAAGAAATTTATAAACTTTCTTTTATGAAAAAATCAATTCATAATTGATTTTATAAAATTAAAATAAACCATTCCATGGATCATTTTAATTTCCATAAAAGAATAAATTTCTATAAATTTATTTATATAAATTTCTCTACACAAATTTATTTATCCATAATTTATAAAACAAATCGCGCTAGATTTATTTTATTAATTAAACCAAATAAATTGGTTTCTTCCCCTTGTTGTGGCCGGCCAAACCAAAGGGATCTAGCACCCTCTTTGGCCGGCCAAACCAAACCGAACCGATCGCGAATTAAACTCATTTAATTCGCCCGATAAGCCTTCAAAAGACTTAGCCATTTTAAGTTTCCGTTGCGCCTCTGAATAACTCAGATTCGACTTATTTCTCTTGATCGGAAAATCTAATTTTCAACTCGTTTTAAATCCCTCGGATTACTCGTAGTGCGTGTGACTAAATAGGCTTTCGATTTATGTTGGCCGTCTATAATCAACTAATTATAGAACGATCATGAGTGGCACCTAGTAGTACATCATGACCCCCAATTAATCGAAAGATCAACAGTTTGACCTCAGAAGTAATTCTGAAACCCTTCAACAGCTCTAATGAATCGTGCCCCATTCCCTTCACCATCTTATACCCACTTGGTTCAGGACATGGTCTGTTTGTGTCAGTCCCCACTAGACTGACTACGTCACACCTAGCCCAAGTAGTGTCTTTCTCGTCCTTTGGATTTCTAATTACTCTCATGTATTAAGAGACTCGCACTCTAAACATGACATGCTCTGGCCAGAGGCTTTGAGTAACAATCCGACGATAGGCCTGGGTATACATCTCCTCGCAAGGAGTGGTGAATCCTTTGTAGGCTGTTCAAACATCTTCAGGCACTTCGGCTTATACCCAATCATCCTGGGTCCACACCTCCTTGGAGATGCTT
Organism: Boesenbergia rotunda; assembly: GCA_024364735.1. Lineage (NCBI taxonomy): Eukaryota > Viridiplantae > Streptophyta > Magnoliopsida > Zingiberales > Zingiberaceae > Boesenbergia > Boesenbergia rotunda. Next base: position 62,832 of record JAGFNQ010002663.1, read on the forward strand.
GCTTAAGATGTTAAAGTATAAGTCTCCATGACCAAGATGACTTGAACACCGCAAGTCAAAGGAACATCGCACTTAAGCTGCAGTAAGAACTTCATTGACATATCTATATAGATTACCATATGAAGTTTTACAGCTAGTCACTCCAATGAACTAGTTCCCTCAACTAGCATCCATGTTTATCTCCGGACATCCCAATGCCACCAGCCAGTGAGAATCAGCTGATTAGAGAATAACCCATGCTAGTCTCAACAGAATTGATAGTGTCCATTTTTATCAATTCATCGACTAGGGATATTTTCAATACTTCACAATTGCACATTTAGAGATAATCACTAGTTGTGATCCCATCACAAAATCTCTTATGCTGTGAATTATACTACGGACATTCAGTAGATGAGTTTAAGATCCCAATCAAATACACAAACATGTATACTCAAATAGTGAATTATCATTTATTAAAATAAATATTTACAATCATAAGGCGATTGTCTTAGGACACTTCTCTCATATCACTAACAAACTCCCACTTGGCCTAATGCCAATCACTACGGTATCCTATACCACAGGCTCTAACATGACCCTCAAACTTGTTTTGAGGCAAGGTCTTAGTTAAAGGATCCGCTAAATTCCTTTCAGTGGGGATTTTCTCAATTTGTATATCATTCCTACTTATAATCTCTCTGATCAGATGATAGCGGCGAAGCATGTGTTTGGATCGCTGATGAGACCTTGGTTCCTTTGCTTGTGCAATAGCTCCATTGTTGTCGCAATAAACCGGTATTGCTTCATCAATGGTTGGAACCTCACCAAGTTTTGAGACAAACTTCTTGATCCAGACTGCTTCCGTGGTAGAATCCGCTACGGTGTCTTATTTGGAACTCTTCCAACTTATTGCGCCTCCATTCAAAGTAAATACGTATCCACGTATACCCACGTATTACCATATCTCCTTCTCCATATATTAGGAACACATCCTTAGTTTTTCTTAAGTACTTAAGGATTGTCTTGACAGCCGCCCAATGATCCATTCCTGGATTAGATTGGTATCTGCTCGTGACGCTCAGAGCATATGATACATCGGGCCTTGTACATAACATAGAATACATGATGGATCCTATCGCGGATGCATAGGGAATCTTATTCATGCAAATCCTCTCGTCTTCTGTGCGCGGACACATAGACTTTGAAAGGTTGATCCCATGCTTGATGGGAAGGTAACCTTTCTTGGATTCTGACATGCTAAACCCTTTTAGCACTCGGTCTATATATGTAGACTGCGAAAGACCAAGCAACCGTTTTGATCTATCTCTATAGATTCTAAGTATGTCATAAGAAAAATCGAGAGTCTTTTTGGCGACTCGAGTAGTGAACTCGAAACCGCCTTGAGGACCCTGCTGAAGGTTATTGTAAAACTCCGAGACTAGGTCATAGTTGATGGTTCGCTCTAAGGTGAGGAGGAAACCAAGATTGTAATGCAGAATTATCTCCATGACCGATGGACAATACTCAGTCAGGAAGGGGACATCAATTGATTGACAGGGTAACATTTTGAAAGTCCTTGATTGGAAGGACTGCTCACATGCGACATTTGGAAATCTAGAGCTTGAAGAGGGCTGTGGCCTCTTGGAGGGGGTAGAGGAAGAAGGGACTTTCCCCTTGGAGCTGCCCTCTGTAGCCTCTTTGCCCTTGGAAGACTTTCTAAAAGGGTTGAATTGGTCATACACATGATTTAATCAATTTGGGCAAGATGAACATAGAATGAATCACAACAATTCCAGAATTGATCATCAAGGGAAAAACCCAATCAGTTAATGCAAGGTAACACATTTGATCAAGAATAAAAGGGAAAGAATGATTTGATCATTTGGTGAGAAAATAGGGTCACGGCAAATATAACAAGGTTAAATAGGGTCACGGCACAACATCAAAAACAACACCAAACAAAGGCTAGTGTCCAAAACATAGTTTATGAACTGTTTGAACAGAAAAATGACGCCAAAAACTTACTTAGGTGCCATTGGGGAGGTTTTTGAAGGTTGGATGGGAAAAAGCCTGTGCAGGAGAAACCTTGGCGCAAGACAAAAGCGCAGGCAGAGAACAGGGAGATGCCCGCAGAACCTTTCGGAAGAACTGGCACGCACGAGAACGAGAAAGACGCACGAACACTCTCGCTCGTAAGTCCTGGAGAGCTCACGCACGAAGGAAAGGTTGTGCAGGTGAGAGATTTTGGAGCTAGGGTTCGGAAGTGAAGTGTTTTGGGAGGAGTTAATCGGTTGGTGGATCGGTCCACCAACCAGATTTTAATGCACCTGAACAGATCACCGTTCGATCTGATCGCGCCCAGACCGATCAGGCTACAGCCTGATCGGACTGGCCTGGGCTGATCGGTCGGATGACCGATCAGGCACGCTCCTGATCGTTCGGCTGATCGATCAGGGAGAGATCAGTAGGCTCGGGCGGCTTACTGTGAACCCCCTGATCGGTCCGTGAACCGGTCTCAGCAGGGTGCCAGATCGGTCCGGGGACCGATCCAGGCTAGCCCAGTACACTTGGTCAAAAACTCCGGAAGGTCACTGCTTGCCTCGCTGATCGGTCTGTGGACCGATCACCACAGGAAGGGGCCAGATCGGTCTGGGGACCGATCAGCCCTATGCCTGATCGGTCCGGTGACCGATCAGGGTTCCTGATACGAATTGAAATGTTCAGTTTCAGAATTTCTGAAACTTTCCAACGAGATCTGGTGAAGTTTATCGAACTTGGACATGATCTCATGACTAAAATTGATCCCTGAACGAGGATCAAAGGTCCTTATAGGTTCAATAATCACTTTGACCCATCCAAATGGAGTCAAACGCAATCAACAATCATTCAAGCAAATTCAATCAAGTTTTGGTTCCAAATCCAAGTTTCCAATCAAGTTGCCTTGATTGGAATGTCCAAGTATGATCATGGAGCCAAATACACATATGTTATGCATTGGTTTTCCCCATACTTGGTCACCACCGTGATTATTATCTCGTCAACTTGATTTCTCAAGGGATGCAATAACATTTTGAGAAATTGAGTTGATCCTAACATCTCACCCCATGTCTAGCAAACAAAAACATTTTGGTAAACCTTATAGTTTGTGTGAGATGTCCCCAAAGTTACCCAATTGATTCCCAACAATTTCGAAATAATCATGAAGGGTTTTGAATGCAATTTGAAAATCATGAAGCGCGACACATTCCCAATTCCCATCTTAGGAAACTAAACTCATTTTCGGGGAGTGGTTTAGTGAAGATGTCAGCTAGGTTTGACTTGGACTCTACATATGAGAGTACAATATCTCCCCTAGCTACATGATCCCTAATGAAGTGGTGTCTTACTTCAATGTGTTTGGTCCTAGAATGATGGACTGGATTTTTGGTTAAGTTAATTGTGCTAATGTTATCACATAACACTTGCACACCCTTGTAACTCAATCCATAGTCCTCTAAAGTATGTATCATCCACAACAATTGTGATACACTCTCTCCCATGGCGATATATTCTGCCTCGGTCGTGGAGAGAGCAACACAATGTTGCTTCCGACTTGACCAACTTACTAAGGACGAGCCTAAGAATTGGCAACCCCCACTTGTGCTTTTCCGGTCCAACTTACATCCAGCGTAGTCGGAATCCGTATAGCCAATTAAATCAAATGATTCGGTACGGGGGTACCATAGACCGACTCCAATTGTGCCCTTGAGATATCTCAAAATTCGCTTAACAGCGATTAAGTGAGATTCCTTGGCACAGACTTGATACCTAGCGCACATACCCACAGCAAATAGGATATCCGGTCGACTAGCTGTGAGGTATAGCAAACTACCTATCATGCTTCGATATTGAGTCAAATCAACGGGTTTACCACTCTCGTCATTGTCTAATATTGTGTTTGTGGCCATGGGAGTGGTTACCTCTTTTGAATCACTCATATTGAATTTTCGAAGCATTTCTTGTGTATACTTCGATTGGTGCACATGGATCCCATCTCGGGTTTGCTTGATTTCAAGTCCAAGGAAGAAAGTCAACTCTCCCACTAGACTCATCTCAAATTCATTTTCCATGTGTCCAATAAATTCATTCAAATAGCCCTTATTATTTGAGCCACAAATTATGTCATCGAGATATACTTGGGCTACAAAAATGTTGTCACCATCTCTTCGTAGAAATAGTGTAGGGTCTATTTGGCCTCTAACGAAGCCCTTCTCAATTAGGAATGTCGACAACCACTCATACCAAGCTCAGGGTGCTTGTTTAAGGCCATAAAGTGCCTTCTTGAGCTTGAACACGTGGTTTGGAAATTCGGTACTCTCAAACCCCGGTGGTTGTTCAACATAGACCTCTTCCCTAATTAGACCATTTAAAAAGGCCGATTTGACGTCCATTTGATATAATTTGAAACCACGATGAGCTGCAAATGCAAGCATCAATCGGATGGACTCTAATCGTGCCACAGGAGCATAGGTCTTATCATAATCAAGGCCTTCAACTTGACTGTAGCCCTTGGCTACTAAGCGTGCCTTGTTTCTAATGATTTATCCCTTATGGTTCAATTTGTTCTTGAAGACCCATTTGGTTCCAATAATGGAGGTCTTCTTGGGTCTAGGGACTAAGTCCCAAACTTGACTTCTCTCAAATTGACCTAGTTCATCTTGCATTGCAATGATCCAATCGGGATCACTTAATGCTTCATCAATTTTCCTAGGTTCAATTTCGGAAATTAAGGCAACTTCATTAGCCTCATTCCGGAAGAATGATCTAGTTCTAACCCCCTGATGGATGTCTCCAACAATTTGGTCTTGGGGATGACTAGAGGCTAATCTAGTTTGCCTTGGTGTTGGTGGTGCTTCTTGAACGGGTTCACTAGACACAAGTTCAACCTCAGGATCCGGCTGATCAATGGGTTGTCTAGGTTCACCGTCATCAGACTCATCACCATCAACAACACTTGGAGTTTCATTCAAACTTAGTCTCCTAAGTTCGAGTTGAACTCCTTCTACATTTTCTGATTGGTTAATTGATTTTGGAATTTCTTCAAAAACCACATCAGAAGACTCTTCAACTAATCTAGTTTTCTTGTTGTAGACTCGATAGGCTTTACTAATCGAGGGAATACCCGACTAGTATCCCTTCATCAGCCTTTGCCGTGAACTTTCCAAGGTGATCCTTGGTGTTTAGGATGAACACCTTACAACCAAACACCCTAAGGTGTTTAACCGTAGGTGGTTTTCCAAACCAAAGTTCATGGGGAGTCTTTCCTAAAAACCTATGGATGAGGACTCGATTTTGCACATAGCAAGCTATATTTACAGCTTCGGCCCATAAGTAACTCGGGAGTGAGTACTCATTAAGCATGCTTCGTGCAGCCTCTTGGAGTACACGGTTCTTCCTCTCTACAACACCATTTTGTTGTGGTGTCCTAGGAGTAGAGAACTCATGTCTATAACCTCTATCTTGACAAAATTCTAAAAACCTTTGGTTTTGAAATTCACCTCCATGATCACTTCTAATTGTCTTAATGGTTGATGATTTTTCATTTTCAACTCTTCTACAAAAAGAAATAAAAATATCTAAGGTTTGGTCCTTATATTTTAAAAAGTAAGTCCATGTGTATCTAGTAAAATCATCAATGATAACAAAGCAATATCTACTTCCATTCAATGATATGATGGTACTACAATCAAATAGATCCATATGAAGTAAATCTAATGCATTGGAGGTACTTACAACGCTTTTACCTTTATGTGCAGATTTTGCTTGCTTACCCATTTGACATGCATCACAAAGTTTGTCTTTTTCATACTTGATGCTCGGTAAGCCACGGACTAGTCCCTTGTTGGCCAACTTCCGGATGTTCTTCATGTTCACATGAGCTAATCTCCGGTGCCAAAGGGTGGACTCTTCTTCTCTTGACATGAGACACTTAGCAAAAGCATTAGTAGCACTTTTAAATGAAACTTGATAAATATTGTCTACTCTTGCTCCTACTAGTACCGTGTCCAAGGTGTCATTTTGTCTAACTAGACATTGACTTGGTTGGAAATCAATTGTGTAACCCGTGTCACACAATTGACTCACACTTAGGAGATTAAATTTCATCCCCTTGACTAGAAGGACATTTGAGATTCTAAGACATTCGGATATTTGAATGTCTCCTATTCCTATGACCTTAAGACTACCATTGTTACCAAATGATACATTACCTCTACTTTTCTTGTGAAGTGTGGTAAACAATGATCTATCCCCGGTCATGTGTTTGGAGCATCCACTATCAACGAACCAAGTTGATAGATGCTCCCCCTCAATCATAACCTACACAATTCGAAAAATAGAAGTTTTAGGTACCCAAACCTTGGGACCTAAAGCATCAACTAAACATGACTTAGGCACCCATGCCTTGACCATTTTCTTTTGGATTTTGGGTGTCCTAGATTGTCTCATATCAGTCCTAGACATGAGAGATACAAATGACGGTTCCTTAGGACGGTAACCAATACCGGCCCTATTGTAAACCGCTCTTTGGGCATTTAGAATCATATCTAGGGTCTTAGAGCTAGTTGAGAACTTCCCAAGAATATTCTTGAGCTTCTCAACTTCACTCTTCAATGATTGGTTTTCCTCTAGCAATTCATCATGCGAATCATTGACTTCCTCAACCTTAGAGGATTTCAAATTTACAATCTCATGTTTCAAAGATTTAATTTCATCTTCTAGCAATTCAACATGTAAATCATCAATGTTATCATCCCTAGAAGCTTTCAATTGATCAATTTCCAATTGCAATGCCTTAACTTTATTTTTGGACTTTTTAAGCATACTAGTTAAACATGCAATTGCTCTATAACACTTTTCAAGCTCGGGAGAAGTTACCTCTTCATCATCCGAAGATGATGAAGCCGCGTTTGAGGAGCTTGAAGATTCATCACTGCTCTCCTCTCCAAGAGCCATGAGTGCCACTTGCCTTGTGCTCTTCTCCTCCTTCTCTTCATCGGATGAGCTTGAGGATGACTCATCCCAAGTGGCCTTCAAGGCCTTCTTCTTCTTCTTGGATCTCTCTTCTTTTCTTTTGGATTTTTCCTCCTTCTTCTTGAGCTTCGGACATTCACTCTTGAAATGCCCTTTTCTACCACACTCAAACAAGATACATTAGTCTTATCAAGTTTGGATTCACTAGTGTTACCTCTACTCTTGAACCGTCGATCCCTTCGCATCATCCTTCGCACAAAGTTTGCCATTTCGGATGAAGAAGAGCCGCTGCCATCTTCCTCGGAATCGGACTCGGATTCGGAAGAGGATGAAGATGAAGAGACTTCCTTCTCCTTCTTCTTCTCCTTCTTCTTCTTGTTGGTTCGGTCCCCTGCAACTAAGGCAATCCCCTTCTCCTTGGGGCCTTTGTTAGCCATTTCATGCAATTCCATCTCACAAAATAAGTCATCTAACTTTACAATAGATAAATCCTTGGATACTTTGTAGGCATCCACCATGGATGACCACAAAGCATTCCTTGGAAATGCTTTCAAGACATACCTCACAAGGTCGCGATTCTCGACCTTTTCATCAATTGAATGAAGCCCATTGAGGACTTCCTTGAACCGGCTATGGAGCTCACTTACCGACTCATTCTCCTTCATGGAGAGATTTTGGAGTTGATTGAGGAACAAGTCCCTCTTGCAATTCTTGAGTCCCGGGTGCCCTCGTGAAGCTCGATGAGTTTGTTCCACAAGTCCTTCGCACTTGTGAAAGGACCAACCTTGATGAGTTGGTCTTTGTTCATGCCACATTGTAGAGTGACAACCGCCTTTGCGTCGGCTTCACTTTTTCGTGTTTGTTCGGCAGTCCACCGTGAAGACTCGAGTTCTTTGCCTTCATCATCCTTAGGAGGGGTGAATCCCTCCTTCACCGCGAACCAAGTATGGATATCCATCTTCAAATAGTATTCCATCTTTGATCTCCAATATTGGAAGTCGGCGCCATCAAAGAATGGAGGTCGGGTGGTGGAGAAGCCTTCTCTCAAAGCCATCTTGTTGAAAACTCTCGGATGCTAAGCCGTGTACAGAGCCCCAAGCTCTGATACCACTTGTTGGAAACGAGATGGCTAGAGAGGGGGGGGGTGAATATAGCCAATCACTTTTCTTTGAAACTTAACAAGTTTCCTGCACTCAACTTATCAGTAGCACAGCGGAAGAAACGAAATGAAGCAGTGCAGTAAATGAAAACAGAAACCGAAAACAAACAACCACAATTAGCAAGATCGCTAACAAGGAGGGTTTACAAGGTTCGGGGATAACTTGCCCCTACTCCTTGGCGTGCCCTTAAGGTGGGTGATCCCTTGATCGTCGGCAGATCAAGCCCCGGTTATCACCGGATAGAAAGCAACCTCCTTCTCGGTGGAGAAACCTCTCCACAGTGTTTCAATCACAGATAAAGTTTAAGCACAAAGAAACAACTAGAAGGATCTTACTCAAACACTTAGCAAGGACAAGAACACAGCAAGCTTCCCTGAGCTCCACCCAGTGGCGATCTCACGCAAGAACCCCTCTTCGTGTCTTCCCACTGTCGGACTCCAAGCTCCTTGTTCTCTCCTTCAAGCGCTCAAGTAATGGATGATTGCTTCTCGAAATCAGTGGCTTGCTCAAAGTGATGAAGCTTCAAGAACACAACAAGCTCGTAATGGAGAACTCAAGGCGCAGCAAGAAGATTAGTTCCAGAACTCTCAAAACTCTGCTTCCACGAAGCCAGCTTCCGCGCTTTTGATTCTCCACACAGCACCAGGTGACAACATCCTCCGTAGCCTCCAGCTACCACGCTGCCAACGCCAGCTACCACTGAGCCCTCTCTGGTCTTCCTGAGATCCCCTCAGCCAAGCCCCAGTCCCGGCTCCAGTCTGCAGCTCGGCCGTTGCAACCTGAAACGGAGAATCGGACAAACCAGCTCCAAGGAAAGCCTCCATTGACCTCTCCTTGAGTGTTTGAATCCTCCCCTGTCACCTGCAGCTTAATCAGGGTGTTAGAGCAGCGTATCACACAGTAAATCAAATATCAGATGTAAGTGGCAGCAAATCGGATATGGTCAGACGCGATCAGAGCGTCTGACAGTGCGATTTGAATTAAAGTGATCGGTCACCGGACCGATCCAGGCGTGTGGGTCGGTCACCAGACCGATCCACTGCTTCGCTGGGATTCCCAGCTCTCGCGGCTATACACGCCTGATCGGTCACCGGACCGATCAGAGTGAAGCCTGATCGGTCACCAGACCGATCAGAGTGAAGCCTGATCGGTCACCCAGACCGATCAGGACAGATGAACAGTGATTTTTTAATCAGATCCAAAGTCCCTGATCGGTCACCGGACCGATCCAGGACTTGATCAGCAAGGGAACTCACTCACCGTCCGCTCCCTGATCGGTCACCAGACCGATCAGGAGCAAGGCAGTGAGGAAGCAGCCTGCTCCCTGATCGGTCACCGGTCCGATCAGGAGCCACACAGTAGGTTCCCAACCTCACTGTGTGCTCCCTGATCGGTCACCAGTCCGATCAGACATCGCTGGATCGGTCACCAGACCGATCCACGAAGGAGCAGCGTGCCAATGTCCCTGATCGGTCACCAGACCGATCCAGGGACTCAAACCTAGCCCTCCAAGCTAGGAATTCATCCACCTTAGCCCTCCAAGCTAAGGATTTTTCCATCTAACCCTCCAAGTTGGGAATTTGCACCTAACCCTCCAAGTTAGGACTTTTCACCTAGCCCTCCAAGCTAGGACTTTTCACCCAACCCTTCCGAGTTAGAACATCATCCAACCTAGCCCTCCAAGCTAGGCACCTGACCCTCCAAGCCAGGACTTTTTCACCTAATTCTCCAGGATGGGAATTTGCACCTAACCCTCCAAGTTAGGACTTTTCACCTAGCCCTCCAAGCTAGGACTTTTCACCCAACCCTTCCGAATTAGGACTTTCCAAATACCTAGCCCTCCAAGCTAGGATTTTTCACACCTAACCCTCCAGGTTAGGATTTTCCAACACCTAGCCCTCCAGACTAGGATTTTCAACACCTAACCCTCCAGGTTAGGATTTTCCAACACCTAGCCCTCCAGACTAGGATTTTCCATACCATGCCTGATCCCCGATCAGGACTTAATCATAATCAATATCATCCACCTAAACTAAAATCGGTGTCAACATCAAAACAACAATCAGGGCCAGACTGCATCAACAGGCGCCAGCTGGAGCTGCTGACTGGGGCTGGTCTGAGGGAAGCTCAGGGAGTCCAGAAGTGCTCAGTGGTGGCTGGTGGTTGCAGGAGAGCAGTTGGAGGCTGCAGTGAGATGTTGACCTGGCGCTAGTGGAGAGTGGATAAGCAGCGTGGTGGAGAAGAGCAGAAAAGAACTTTGGTTGCCTTGGTTTTCTGCGGTGATTTCTTGCTGCGTGCTTGTGCTCTTGGCTGATCATCCTCTCTTGAGAAAGCTACTGTGATCTTTGAAGCAACTATCCCTTGCTTGAGCACTTGGAAGGAACAAGAGGCTTTGAATCTAACAGCGAGAAGACACGAAGAAAGGGGTTCTTGCGTGAGATCGTGGCTGGGTGGAGCTCAGAAGAAGCTTGCTGTGTTCTTGTCTGTGCTAAGTGCTAAGTAAGATCTTTCTTGTGTTTCATTGTGCTTAAAACTATATCTTTGTTTGAAACGCTGTGGAGAGGTTACTCCACCGAGAAGGAGGTTGCTTTCTATCCGGATCTTCCGGGGCTTGATCTGCCGACGATCAAGGGATCACCCACCTTAAGGGCACGCCAAGGAGTAGGGGCAAGTTATCCCCGAACCTTGTAAATCCTCTTGTTAGCATTCTTGTGTTTGCTCATAGTTTGGGGTTTAGTTTTCTGCATATTCTGTTTTACTACTTCCGCTGTGCTACTAAAAGTTTGAGTGCAGAAATTTGAAAAGCACAAAGTCCAAGTGTTTGGCTATATTCACCCCCCCTCTCTAGCCATCCGAGTTCCAACAAGTGGTATCAGAGCTTGGGGCTCTGTACAAGCGATTAACAACCGAGAGCTATCATCCATGGCTTTGAGAGAAGGTTTTTCCACCACCCGACCTCCCTTCTTCGATGGCGCAGATTTCCAATATTGGAGATCGAAGATGGAGTATTACTTGAAGATGGACATCAATACTTGGTTCGCAGTGAAGGAGGGTTCTACCCCTCCAAAGGATGATGAAGGCAAAGAACTTGAATCGTGACGGTGGACGGCTGAACAAACTCGAAAGGGTGAAGCCGACGCGAAGGCGGTAGTCACCCTACAATGCGGCATGAACAAATACCAACTCATTAAGTTTGGTTCATTCACAAGTGCAAAAGTCTTGTGGAACAAGCTCATCGACTTCACGAGGGCACCCGAGATTCAAGAATCGCCAAGAGGGACTTATTCCTCAACCAACTTCAAAATCTCTCCATGAAAGAGAATGAAACGGTAAGTGAGCTACATAGCCGTTTCAAAGAAGTCCTCAACGGGCTTCATTCTATTGATGAAAAGGTCGAGAACCGCGACCTTGTGAGGTATGTGCTAAAAGCATTTCCAAGGAATGCTTTGTGGTCATCCATGGTGGATGCCTACAAAGTTTCCAAGGATTTATCAATTGTTAAACTAGATGATCTATTTTGTGAAATGGAATTGCATGAAATGGCTAACAAAGGCCCCAAGGAGAAGGGGATTGCCTTAGTTGCAGGGGAACAATCCAACAAGAAGAAGAAGGAGAAGAAGAAGGAGAAGGAAGTCTCTTCATCTTCATCCTCTTCCGAATCCGAGTCCGATTCCGAGGAAGATGGCAGCGGGTCTTCTTCCTCCGAGATGACAAATTTTGTGAGAAGAATGATGAGAAGGGGTCGACGCTTCAAGGGTAAAGGTAACCCTAGTGAAGTTAAGGTTGATAAGACTAACGTTTCTTGTTTTGAGTATGGTAGGAAAGGGCACTTCAAGAGTGAATGCCCAAAGCTAAAGAAAGAAGGAAGAGAAATCCAAAAAGAAAGAGGAGAAAGCAAGGAAGAAGATGGCCTTGAAGGCCACTTGGGATGAATCCTCATCTAGCTCATCCGATGAAGAGAAAGAGGAGAAGAGCACACGACACGTGGCACTCATGGCTCTTGGAGAAGAAAGCAGTGATGAATCCTCCGACTCCTCAAACGCGGCTTCATCATCTTCAGATGATGAAGAGGTAACCTCTCCCGAACTAGAAAAATATTATAGAGCTATTGCATGTTTAACCAATATGTTGAAAAAGTCAAAGAATAAGGTTAAATCATTGCAATTAGAAATTGACCAATTAAAATCATCTAGGGATGATAACATAGATGATTTGCATGTTGAAATGTTAGAGGATGAGATTAAGTCATTGAAAATTAAGATTGAACATTTGAAATCCTCTAGGGTTGAGGATGTTGATGATTTGCATGATGAATTGCTAGAGGATGAAAACAAATCATTAAAGAGTGAAGTTGAGAGACTCAAGAATATTCTTGAGAAGTTCTCACTAGCTCAAAAACCCTAGACATAATTTTGAATGCCCAAAGGACAGTCTACAATAGGGTCGGTATTGGTTACGCGACCCAAGGAACCTTCATTTGTGTCCCTTA
>JAGFNQ010002663.1:91268-131598 GCA_024364735.1 Boesenbergia rotunda
GATTAGTTCCAGAACTCTCAAAACTCTGCTTCCACGAAGCCAGCTTCCGCGCTTTTGATTCTCCACACAGCACCAGGTGACAACATCCTCCGTAGCCTCCAGCTACCACGCTGCCAACGCCAGCTACCACTAAGCCCTCTCTGGTCTTCCTGAGATCCCCTCAGCCAAGCCCCAGTCCCGGCTCCAATCTGCAGCTCGGCCGTTGCAACCTGAAACGGAGAATCGGACAAACCTGCTCCAAGGAAAGCCTCCATTGACCTCTCCTTGAGTGTATGAATCCTCCACTGTCACCTGCAGCTTAATCAGGGTGTTAGAGCAGCGTATCCCACAGTAAATCAAATATCAGATGTAAGTGGCAGCAAATCGGATATGATCAGACGCTCTGACCGCGTCTGACAGTGCAATTTGAATTAAAGTGATCGGTCACCGGACCGATCCAGGACTTATGGATCGGTCACCAGACCGATCTACTGCCGTGCTGGGATTCCTAGCTCTTACGGCAACACAGGCCTGATCAGTCACCAGACCGATCAGGGTGAAGCCTGATCGGTCACCAGACAGATCAGAGAGAAGCCTGATCGGTCACCCAGACCGATCAGGACAGATGAACAGGGATTTATTAATCAGATCCTAAGTCCCATCCTGAGTCCTTGATCGGTCACCGGACCGATCCAGAGTCTGATCAGCAAGGGAACTCACTCACTTCCCGCTCCCTGATCGGTCACCAGACCGATCAGGAGCAAGGCAGCGAGGAAGCAGCCTGCTCCCTGATCGGTCATCGGATCGATCAAGAGCCACACAGTAGGTTCCCAACCTCACTGTGTGCTCCCTGATCGGTCACCAGTCCGATCAGACATCGCTGGATCGGTCACCAAACCGATCCACGAAGGAGCAGCGTGCCAATGTCCCTGATCGGTCACCAGACCGATCCAGGGACTCAACCCTAGCCCTCCAAGCTAGTGTTTCATCCACCTTAGCCCTCCAAGCCAAGGATTTTTCCATCTAACCAAGTTGGGAATTTGCACCTAACACTCCAAGTTAGGACTTTTCACCTAGCCCTCCAAGCTAGGACTTTTCACCCAACCCTTCCGAGTTAGAACTTCATCCAACCTAGCCCTCCAAGCTAGGCACCTGACCCTCCAAGCCAGGACTTTTTCACCTAATTCTTCAGGATGGGAATTTGCACCTAACCGTCCAAGTTAGGACTTTTCACCTAGCCCTCCAAGCTAGGACTTTTCTCCCAACCATTCCGAATTAGGACTTTTCAAATACCTAGCCCTCCAAGCTAGGATTTTTCACACCTAACCCTCCAGGTTAGGATTTTCCAACACCTAGCCCTCCAGACTAGGATTTTCAACACCTAACCCTCCAGGTTAGGATTTTCCAACACCTAGCCCTCCAGACTAGGATTTTCCATACCATGCCTGATCCCTGATCAGGATTTAATCATAATCAATAATCATCCACCTAAACTAAAATCGGTGTCAACACCAAAACAACAATCAGGGCCAGACTGCATCAACACATCTAATGATTCTATATCACAATGCTATAGGAGAATGATATAGGTATATCAGTGGGTTTTGAGCAAAACCCACTGATGGACCTACCTTATCTGGAATTCTGAAAATCCTATATCAATAGACAGGGTAGAGATAGGAGATGAATTTTTTGGTGTCCAAACAGCTAATGATTATATATCACAATGCTATAGGAGAATGCTATAGGTATATCAATGGGTTTTGAGCTAAACTCACTGATGGACCTACCATATCTGGATTTCTGAAAACCATATATCAATAGATAGGGTAGAGCTAGGAGATGATATTTTTGGTGTTTAAACATCTAATGATTCTATATAGCAAAAGCTATAGGAGTAGTTTAGGTATATCAGTGGGTTTTGAGCAAAACCCACTGATGAACCTACCTTATCTGGAATTCTGAAAACCCTATATCAGTAGACAGGGTAGAGCTAGGAGATGATATTTTAGGTGTCCAAACCACTAATCATTCTGTATCACCAATGCTATAGGAGTAGTTTAGGTTTATCAGTGGGTTTTGAGCAAAACCCACTGATGGACGTACCTTATCTCGAATTCTGAAAACCCTGTATCAGTAGACAGGGTAGAGCTAGGAGATGATATTTTAGGTGTCCAAACCTCTAATCATTCTGTATCACCAATGCTATAGGAGTAGTTTAGGTTTATCAATGGGTTGTGAGCAAAACCCACTGATGGACCTACCTTATCTGGAATTCTGAAAATCCTAAATCAGTAGACAGGGTAGAGCTAGGAGATGATATTTTAAGTGTCCAAACCTCTAATCATTCTGTATCACCAATGCTATAGGAGTAGTTTAGGTTTATTAGTGGATTTTGAGCAAAACCCACTGATGGACCTACCTTATCTGGAATTCTGAAAACCCTATATCAGTAGACAGGGTAGAGCTAGGAGATGATATTTTAGGTGTCCAAACCTCTAATCATTCTGTATCACCAATGCTATAGGAGTAGTTTAGGTTTATCAGTGGGTTTTGAGCAAAACCCACTGATGGACCTACCTTATCTGGAATTCTGAAAATCCTATATCAGTAGACAGAGTAGAGCTAGGAGATGATATTTTAGGTGTCCAAACCTCTAATCATTCTGTATCACCAATGCTATAGGAGTAGTTTAGGTTTATTAGTGGGTTTTGAGCAAAACCCACTGATGGACCTACCTTATCTGGAATTCTGAAAATCCTATATCAGTAGACAGGGTAGAGCTAGGAGATGATATTTAGGTGTCCAAACCTCTAATCATTCTGTATCACCAATGCTATAGGAGTAGTTTAGGTTTATCAGTGGGTTTTGAGCAAAACCCACTGATGGACCTACCTTATCTGGAATTCTGAAAACCCTATATCAGTAGACAGGGTAGAGCTAGAAGATGATATTTTAGGTGTCCAAACCACTAATCATTCTGTATCACCAATGCTATAGGAGTAGTTTAGGTTTATTAGTGGGTTTTGAGAAAAATCCATTGATGGGCCTACCTTATCTGGAATTCTGAAAACCCTATATCAGTAGACAGGGTAGAGCTAGGAGATGATATTTTAAGTGTCCAAACCTCTAATCATTTTGTATCACCAAATCTATAGGAGTAGTTTAGGTTTATCAGTGGGTTTTGAACAAAACCCACTGATGGACGTACCTTATTTGGAATTCTGAAACCCCTATATAAGTAGACAGGGTAGAGCTAGGAGATGAAATTTTAGGTGTCCAAACCTCTAATCATTCTATATCACCAATGCTATAGGAGTAGTTTAGGTTTATCAGTGGGTTTTGAGCAAAACCCACTGATGGACCTACATTATCTGGCATTCTGAAAACCCTATATCAATAGACAGGGTAGAGCTAGGAGATGAAATTTTTGGAGTCCAAACATCTAATGATTCTATATCACAGTGCTATAAGAGAATGCTATAGGTATATCAGTGGGTTTTGAGCAAAACCCACTGATAGACCTACCATATCTGGATTTCTGAAAACCCTATATCAATAGACAGGGTAGAGCTAGGAGATGATATTTTTGGTGTCCAAACATCTAATGATTCTATTTCACAATGCTATAGGAGAATGCTAGAGGTATATCAGTGGGTTTTGAGCAAAACCCACTGATGGACCTACCATAACTGGATTTCTGAAAACCCTATATCAATAGACAGGGTAGAGCTAGGAGATGATATTTTTGGTGTCCAAACATCTAATGATTCTATATCACAATGCTATAGGAGAATGCTATAGGTATATCAGTGGGTTTTGAGCAAAACTCACTGATGGACCTACCATATCTGGATTTCTGAAAACCCTATATCAATAGACAGGGTAGAGCTAAGAGATGTTATTTTTGGTGTCCAAACATCTAATAATTCTATATCACAATGCTATAGGAGTAGTTAGCAATAGGAGGTTTTAAGATATATCATTGGGTTTTTATGTGCTCACTAAGTACCAATAATTATGAGTTATGTTCTATAAACGTATCAGTTAGGACAGAAAGATGCAGTCAGATTTATACACCTATACAACTATAAATTTATTGTCCATCAACTTAAATCAGAAGGATTTTATGGTTAACAGAGACCCTGAAATTATCCCAGTTGAGGCACACGATGGGCCTGAAATGACTTCATTTCAGGCCCACCGTGGGCCTGAAATAAATTTATTTCAAGCCCACATTGGGCTTGAAATTAAGCTATTCAGGCCCACACTGGGCCTGAATTGAAGTGATTTCAGGCCCATCGTGGGCCTGAAATCATTTTATTTCAGGCCCACCTTAGTCCTTAAATAAAATAATAATTTATAGAATAATATTCTATATTTATCTACAAGATGTGACCAAATCCTCTCATTTTATTTAATTATTAAATTTTATCAAAACAGTCTTACAGTTTTTATAATTTGAAACAAGTTTATTAAATTTATGGTAGACATAATCCATCTTACTAACTAAATACAAAATGCATACCAAATTTCAATTCCTTCGAGACCATTAAGTCAAATTATCATATTATGTTGCAATAGGAGTGTTGTAAATCAGAAACCCACTGATGGACCTTTGATACTTGGATATGTCCATACTCAATATCACTAGTTAGAGTTAACTAAAGAGATGTTATTTCTGGTGTGCAAACTTAGTCCCAATGTTTATGAGTTATGTTATCTTACCGTATCTGTTGGTACACAACATTGCAGCAACTCGATGTGAATCAACATCACACAATTGTTTTGTTTTTCAAGACAATACATTATATTCATACAAATTACAGAATTTCTATACAACTGGAGCTGAATCACCATCAAACGATTTTTTTTTACAACAATACTTCAAGTGATTGAGTCTCATGTTTTAGAATACATGCCCCTCATAATATTAACTGTCAGATCAAATCTCATTTTCCTCGTATCTCCTTGTTTGAAATCCATCTTCTCATCGTATAGGAGGCATCGGACGTATTGCATCACAAAGAAGGCACAGTCGACGCTGAAAATAACAAACAGTATTTCTGATTTCAATAAGTGGGGTTATAAAATACTTTCATGATTTTAAAATTTTGAAACTCTTCCTCAGTTACTTACCTATGTTCTTGTTGGGGACATTTTTGTCTGACGGAGGGCCATTTGTCCAAGGGATGATGACGTTGTAGATATGGATGAATAGCCGTAAGTTCCTCGCGAGTATATTGTTTAAGTTCTTTTACCTGTAAAATATATCATGAATTTCAACGACATTTTTGACCAAATGATGAACATATATATGAATAAAGATAGGTAGCTCACCGCTGAGTCAAAAATCATTCTTATATTTATGGCCACTAGCAAGAGAATTTAAATGATTGAAAGTCATTGCTTCTGTATCCACCGCCAACAAGTGAAAGTGTGTATTATCACTGCACAAATGTATTAAAATATATCTAAACCCTTGTTCTATCATATCAGTCTTCATCACTTGTTGTAGGGAAAACATTCTTGACGATCTTATTGAAGCCTAAAACTTTGCATACTCAAAATTATTAATAACCACATCATAATATTAGGTCTTCTACAATCTATTAATTGATACTAATTTACATCACTTACTGTGAAGAAGGTTGAACAATATATTGACTTGTTGTATGGCCTACCACATGTGGATGCTCCCCTAAATATAATTTTATAGAAGACATC
Source organism: Boesenbergia rotunda (assembly GCA_024364735.1). Taxonomy (NCBI): domain Eukaryota; kingdom Viridiplantae; phylum Streptophyta; class Magnoliopsida; order Zingiberales; family Zingiberaceae; genus Boesenbergia; species Boesenbergia rotunda. The sequence continues at coordinate 96,975 of JAGFNQ010002663.1, forward strand.
AATGACCTCGCCTTTTGTAAAAACCTCTCCATTGAGGATTTGTAAGAATGAATGCAAATTCAAAGCAAAGGGTGCATCCTCCCAAATAAATTCACTAGCCAACCTGCCAAGTAAATTGATAAGATTATATATTAAAGACCCAAATATATTAACTAAACTATATTTGATAACTTACTTTAGGTTCTCCAATTTATTTATCAGGTAGCCCACTTCTTTATCTTTATTTTTCTTCTTCGAATTCATAAAATGCTTCTTCACAAACTACATCGATAAAATTTACACCAACCTAATTAATGAGCAAATTCAATAAATTTGACGTAATTTATATGAAAATAACTCACATACATCAATGCCTTATTGCCTCATTTTGTATAGTTCGGAGGTCCTTCTTTTTTCCTCCTCTATATCTTCTTCAGACATGACTTCCATTACAGTAATGGTTTCTCTTGCTTCATCCATATCCTCCTCACTAAGTTTCCTTTTTCCCTTGTCCATGACATTATTTGATATTTGTTTCTTGCTCGGCTTCCCCTTAGGTAATAGCTGGTGCCATACTGAACTGTCAATTGGAGTATCCCTGTAATCATACCGAGTTCGGTCATGTCCTCTCCTTGTTCTACAAGATACTGGATCAGAAAGAGGAACGACTACAGGATATCTTTCTTGAGCCTCCATGCCCTTTTTTCAATAATTGAAAGTAATTCCTTAACCCTTTCATTCAAACATATATTCTCCTCTGTTAGCTCCTTGATTAGGTTGTTTTTAATAATGCATTCACCACATAGCCTTACATCTTCTGTGTGATGTCCTTGTGATGTCTCCATTGCCCGTGGCATGTCATCACCAATAGCAAGGTTCTCAAACAATGTATTTTCATGTAGGTTAGGAATTATTTCAACGATCACCTGTCAATTACCAAGTGCACAAATTTTACTGCCTCTGTATCAAACTAACATAGATCACAGTTTAGAATAATTACCTCTTTGGACCTGATTTGGTCGACAAGGTCCCTCACCCTACTAATATGCGAAGGAATATTCCTCCACTTATTTATTCGGGCTCCTTCAACATTGTATGATTTTTGAATGGGTACATGCTCCAAAAACCATGCCTACACAAAGTTTTCCAGACAATTACATTAATGACAGCAAAATATTCTAAAATTTATCAAGAAAATTCTACTCACTGACAAAAGCCCAGCAAATCCCATTAGGTAAGGGATGTTGGAACTTGGATGGCTAGAGAGGGGGGGGGGTGAATGTAGCCAGACACCGAAACTTAGCACTTATCAATTTTTCTGCACTTAACTGGTTAGTAGCACAGTGGAAGCTAAAGAAAAACAGAGTATGCAGAAGTAAAACCTAGCTAAGCACAAATGCAAAACGCTAACAAGAGGATTTACAAGGTTCGGGGATAATTTGCCCCTACTCCTTGGCGTGCCCTTAAGGTGGGCGATCCCTTGATCGTCGGCAGATCAAGCCCCAGTGAACACCGGATAAAATGCAACCTCCTTCTCGGTGGAGTAACCTCTCGACAGCGTTTCAAGATGATAAAGAATAAAGTACAGGAAACACAAGAAAGATCTTACTCAGTACTTAGAACCACAAGAACACAAGCAAGCTTCTCTGAGCTCCACCCAGCGCAGATCTCACGCAAGACTCTCCTCTTCGTGTCTTCTCGCTGATGGACTCAAGCTTCTTGTTTCTCTTCTCCCAAGTGCCCAAGTAATGGAAGGTTGCTTCAAGGATCACAGTTGCTTGCTCAAGATGAAAACAGAGTTGTTGCAAGCTCACAAGATGTCGCAGAGTAGTATCGTTGAGTTGCTGAGACTCCTTCGCCACCAAGCGCTTAAGTCCTAGCTCACCGATCACCAGGTCACCACCTCATTGCAGCCTCCAGCTGCTCACCTGCCAACGCCAGCTACCACTGAGCTCTCCCTAGACTCCCTGAGCTTCCCTCAGCAAAACTCCAGTCAGCAGCTCCAGTCAGTAGCTCCAGCCGTTGCAACCTGAGATGGCAAATGGACAAACCTGCTCCAAGGAAAGGCCTCCATTGACTCTCCTTGAGTGTTTGAATCTATCCCTGTCACCTGCACACTCAATCAGAGGTTTAGCAAATGAAATCAAACTTATATCAGTAATAGCAGAGAAGATCAAAGTGACATCAGTAGCGTATCAGTGGAAGCAGGCGCGATCAGAGCTTCTGACAGCGCGATTGAATTAAAGTGATCGGTCACCGGATTGATCATGACTATCCCAGACTGATCAGGCTCCAACCTGATCGGTCCCCAGTGAGAAACTTGGGATCGCAAGCTCGTATGATCGGTCACCCTGACCGGTCACCCGATCGGTCACCAAACTGATCCGGAAATCAGCTTGCCACAATCCCGCCAGGAATTCACTGGCTGATCGGTCACCAGACCGATCAGGCTGATCCCAGACCGATCAGGCTTCAGCCTGATCGGTCAGGGTGAGAAACCTCGCGACAATTGATTGTTCAGTTTGATCGGTCACGGATTCTCCCTGATCGGTCACCAGACCGATCAGAAGCCGATCAGTAGGTTTGTCAAAAACCTACTGGATGCTCCCTGATCGGTCACCGGACTGATCAGGAGCAGAGCAGCAGGGGAACTCAACCCACTTGTGGGCTCCCTGATAGGCCCAGAAATACTATGTTAAAGTTGTCATGAAAGTTGGGACCATCAGATTTAGATGTGAATGAATGCTGGAAACCCTTTTTGCAATCAAGAATGAAAACGTAGTAAAGGGGCCACAGGTCGTATTTTTCTCGGGGCTAGTTGATATTGTGTGATTCACGCTTGTATTTATGTGTCGTTTTTTATTTTTGGGTTTCGAATGTGAATCTGGGTTTGGATTGCGATTGGAAATCAACTCATCATGAAAATAAAGGAATTTATATGGCACCTCAGGGGTTACTACTCAAACCGAAGCTTCATTGATGTAATGGCAGCAATAAAAATGTGAATCACAAAGAGGAAAAAGAAATCTCTGTGCCGAAATGGTACTAAGAGCTTGAACAGTTCATGATAATTCCAAATGAATGCTTGATTTAATTTAGGGAGCTAAGATATCAGTGACTTAATATATTGACATAGATGAAACAATGCAGCCAATACCATGGACTGATCACTTCAGAAAATAGAAACTCTTAATGCTGAAACGAATTGCATGAATGCAGGAATTTACTTCAAACCTTCAGAAATTGAATGCAAAGCATGCAGCAACCCATTGAATGTAACTCAAGCTAGCAACTGATGTTCAACAACTTCACGTGATACAATCAGATCAGATACAAAATTAATCAGCAGTTTTATGCAAAACGATTCGAGTGAAGCAAAACTTCAGAAATTGAACTGAAGTGCAGAAGTGTATGAATGCAGGAAATAGATGTAGGATTTCAGAACTGAAGTGAATACCAAACCAAACAAGACACAGATTTCAGTTGCTTAAATCGAAAATTCAGATAGGGATTAAGAGACCTATATATGTTTGGCTCAATTCTCAGAAAATATCCCTAGCTCTTTCACAGATTGAACTCGAATACTCCTAGGAATAAAACTGATAAACGCAGAAATCAGAGTCAAAACTATTTGGGAGACAAATAGATGCAAGTTGAATCCAAATGCAATGAACTAGAGTTCAGGACAAAAAAAACTTGAGAAAACAGCAGAAATGGGAATTGGCACGCAACAAGCTGAGTTCTAAAGCAGAAAATGAAATTAAAATCTTTTGGAAAGAAACCAGCTACAAAGGAAATTCAAACAAGAAAACTAAACAAACTTGATATCCAATGCAGGAACTAGAGGAAAAGGCAACTGGCACGCATCAGCCAAGAAGACTGATACGCAGCAGATATACTGAAAATTTCAGAAGTAGAACAGGACAGCTTTGATACGCAAGGAATTGAACTGAAAATAACTGAAATTAAACACAACTATGTTGGGACCGGTAGACGAGCTAGAGGGGGGGTGGTTAGCTCTGATTTGCTTGTAGATGATTTGTCGCGGCGGAAGACTTCAAGCAATGCTAACACTTGGATTTTACTTGGTATCCACCCCGGTCGGGTGACTAATCCAAGGATCCACTCTCCTCACACTCTCATGCACTATGAAAGTCTCCTTCTTGAGGTGGAGAAACCTCTTACAAGCTTGTTACAAAGATACAACAAGAACAAAGCAAATACACAAAAGAAATCTTACAAGATTTACAAATAAGCTCACACTTTGCTTTCCTTGCTATCTTCAAGCTTGTGATTGCCTCTTGGACCTTGGAAATGCAGCAGCACTAAGCTCCAAGGCTTCCCTTGAAATGGCAATGAAGTTGGAGAAGAAGAGGAGAAGTTCTTTCGCTTCAAACCTGCGCGAAAGTCCTTATACCCGACGCCTAGGGTTTGGTAATCAATTACCCAATCGATTACCACGTAGGATTTAGCCGTTCAACGGCTAGTTTTCGAACGGTAATCGATTAGCTAATCGATTACCCGTGCCCTGAATCGATTACCTAATCGATTCAGAGCTTCTCTGTTCTCTCGCGCAAACTCTGTGATCAATTACCCCAATCGATCAAGAGACACCCCAATCGATTACCCAATCGATTAAGGGAAGGCTGAATCGATTACCCAATCGATTCAGCCACCCTCTGTCCTCTCGCATAAACCTCCTTAATCGATCCACTGATCGATTCACCCAATCGATTACCCAATCGATTGAGTCCACCCTAACTTGTTCCCACAAGTCTAGGATCCCCTACCAAGTGTCCAGTCAACCCCGTTGACCAACCTGGATTTCTACTGCCTAGCTCCCAGCTCGGACTTAACCTGGTTCCCAACCAGATTTGCCTAACCCTCGAGTTAGGTCTAGTCTCTCGGTAGACTTCCACCTTGCCAGTATGCGATCTCCCCGATCCATCTGGACTTCACCTAGTCCCACTAGGTCTTCCACCTTGCCAGCATACTATCTTCCCGATCCACCTGGACTTCACCTAGTCCCACTAGGTGTGCCTAGTCCCACTAGGTCTTTTCCCATGCCAGCATACGATCTCCCTGATCTACCTGGACTTCACCTAGTCCCACTAGGTGTGCCTAGTCCCACTAGGTCTTTTGCCATGCCAGCATACGATCTTCCCGATCTACCTGGACTTCACCTAGTCCCACTAGGTGTGCCTAGTCCCACTAGGTCTTTTCCCATGCCAGCATACGATCTCCCCGATCTACCTGGACTTCACTTAGTCCTACTAGGTGTGCCTAGTCCCACTAGGTCTTTTGCCATGCCAGCGTACGATCTCCCCCGATCTACCTGGACTTCACCTAGTCCCACTAGGTGTGCCTAGTCCCACTAGGTCTTTTCCCATGCCAGCATACGATCTCCCCGATCTACCTGGACTTCACCTAGTCCCACTAGGTGTGCCTAGTCCCACTAGGTCTTTTGCCATGCCAACGTACGATCTCCCCGATCTACCTGGACTTCACCTAGTCCCACTAGGTGTGCCTAGTCCCACTAGGTCTTTACCCATGCCAGCATATGATCTCCCCGATCTACCTGGACTTCACCTAGTCCCACTAGGTGTGCCTAGTCCCGCTAGGTCTTTTGCCATGCCAGCGTACGATCTCCCCGATCTACCTGGACTTCACCTAGTCCCACTAGGTGTGCCTAGTCCCACTAGGTCTTTTCCCATGCCAGTATACGATCTCCCCGATCTACCTGGACTTCACCTAGTCCCACTAGGTGTGCCTAGTCCCACTAGGTCTTTTCCCATGCAAGCCTCCAGTCAACCTTGACCCACTTGACTCACACATCACGATCACTCAAATATCATTATCAAACATCGAAACATACGACCATTCCATAAGCTTTCCAAGCTTACCAGACCTAAGCTCACCCGAGCTTAGTCAAACTAGGTCAACCCTGACCTAAACAAGATTGCACCAACAATCTCCCACAGACCTAAGCTCACCCGAGCTCAGTCAAACTAGGTCAACCCTGACCTAAACAAGATTGCACCAATAATCTCCCCCTTTTTGATGTTTGACAATATGTTTGAGAAAGACTAATCCCTATTAGCCTTTCAATCTCTCCCAAATTTCTCCCCCTTTGACACACATCAAACCTCTCCCCGAGAGTCTATATGGTCAAAGGCAAATCCAATGAAAGTCCCATAATTTTTCATTGAATCTATGCTCAACCTTGAGCACTCATGAAGATTCCCAATCTCCATTCATTCACTTATACCAAAACGAAAATTTAAACACATGCCTTTAAGGAAGACCTCCCCCTTAAAACATGCTCTAAACCTCTATCATTGCACCAACAATGATTTTTGAGTTCCTAAACCTTTAGGAAAACTCAACTTGAGGTAATGAGATTTAAGAGATTCAAAACTTGAATCAAAATCTCTCCTTAACCCTTAAATGTTCACCAAACCATTTTCCTTTTTGATTTCACAATGAAATTTACCCAAATATACTTATAAAAGTATTTCAAGGGGTTAGGGTTTGGTAGGTTACAAAAAATGGGTTAATAGGCTGAAACTGTCAGTTTCAGTCTCACCAATCGATTGGTGTTGGGAACCAATCGATTACGACCTGCCTTAATCGATCAGCTGATCGATTATGGCTCACTGTAATCGATCAACAGATCGACTACGCGGGCTTCTGTGCTCGCAAAAAGTTCTACCAATCGATTGACCAATCGATTGGCTTATGTCCCAATCGATCACCAGATCGATTGGGAGTTTCTGATTTCTGAAAACAATTTCAGATTCGAATTTCAGAAACTCCTAAATAATTCTGCAAAATTCCATAAATCCTAAAATTTTGTGTAGACATTATTTATACCATATACTATCAAGGAAAAATAATTTTCTATGAAAATAACCTCCTTTTTCAAAGATTGACACAAAATTTGAAACCATTGAAATACTTCAATGTTTTTCATTGTTTTGTATCCAATTCATCAATGATGAGTACTATCAAAAGATAGTCTTCACCAAGGTTTTCCAAGATAGTTTTGAAATAGTTTTCAAAAATAATTTCCAACCATGTTCCTTGGGCTAAATGCACATGACTTGTACATTAGCTTTCCCAATGATTGGAGTTCATTTAAATTCTTGTTTTGATGAACCTAAAACTCAATTTGATGCACTTTGTCAACACCTTGAGTTTTGTTCATCTCCCTAACATCTCACTTGTTCTAATGTGTCTCAAAAACACACACAAGTCACCATATAGTCTTAGTGAGATGTGAAAGTCATGTTCTCCTTAATGTAATGGTTCATGCATTTCTATCTAGGCATTATGAACTTTGATCATCCACCTAGGATGTCAATTAATGTCAATGTCCTTAAATTCAATAAAAACCAATTTTATGCATGATTATGACTATGACATGCATCATATTAGATTTTTCAAAAGAAATTATAGCTAAATGATGCATGTATGACATGACATGAAATATTTTCATAATAAATATGAATGATGAAACATAATGTCATGGCATATGATAAGGCATACAAAATATGGCATAATAGCACAAAAGAAAATACCTAGATTTCCTCTCTAAGTATCAATAACTCATCGCTAAGCCATTGATAATCCTAAATTTTCCCTAATTTCCAAGATAGTGCCAAAACTCCCCCACTTTGCCTATCTATGGATTCTAACCTAGTTGTGCCAACTTTTTATTAAGTTCAATCTTCCAAAAAGATAGTTTGGCATATATTTACTCCTCCTAGAGTAAATAAATGAATCCTTCATTTTCAAGGGTAATAATTCCTTGAAAATGTCCCAAAGTGCCAACTACATCAAGGTTGGGTTAACTACCCTTCCAATTAGAGTTGACACTCCCTAGATCTATCTAGGGTGTGGCGAACACACTCTTAGGAACCCAAAACCTATTGGTGCTCCTTGGGTGTTCTAGGTATTCACTAGGGATAACTTCCCTTGATACCTTCCTAGTGACTCTTCTAGGCTTTTCGGAAGCCTTAATCACCTTTGTCTTGTCTTGGTCAACTCTAGGAATGGCTTCCCTTGCGACCTTGACTTGACTCTTTGACCTAGATTGAGTTCCATACCTATATGGAACTCTATGATAGGATGGACCGTCATTCTTAGTTTTAGGTTTGTACCCCAAACCTTTCTTGCTCCTAGAGGGTCCTTGATTTCCTAAATCTAGGTTTTTATCCTTAGATCCCTTAAATAGATTTTCTATTCTTTTGAGGGATTTTTCTAATTTATCAAGTTTTGACCTCAAAACTTGATTTTCAATCATTACCTCCTTAAGGCTTGGTTTTCTAGTATAGCCTTGGTGATTATTCTTCTTGGCCTTGGATTTACTGGGTCTACCATGAAATGATCTAAAGTCTTCTCTATCCTTAGATGTGGTGGACCTAGCATGGAAGACTCTATATTTTTCCTTAGGTTTTTCATACCTCCTATTTTCATGATAAATTGCATTGAAATGATAATAATTATTTCTAGCATGCATATTATCATGACTTAAATAAGTACCATTACCTAATGGTACCTTAGTGTTAATCTTGGAGGCTCCCCCTTGACATGAGCTCCTCCTTTTAACCTTGGTCGGATTCTTCCCCTTTTGACATTGATTTCGATAATGTCCCTTTTCTTTGCATGAGAAGCACACAATGTGCTTCTTATCCTTCTTTGCCACGGGGGCGACATCCTTTGGCTTCTCCTTGGTCTTGGGTGCTACTTGCACCTTCTTCTTGACCAATTTTGGACACTTACTCTTGTAGTGCCCTCTGTCCCTACACTCAAAGCAAATGATATGATTTTTATTTTTACAAATTGAAATATCTATACCTTTGCTTGTAGGGGTGTTGCATGACTCTTCACTTGATCCGGAGGTAGAAGCTTCTTCCTTTTCCGGAGTGAATGACCTTTGCTCCCCCTCAATCCTAGAGGTGGAGACTTCTTCTTTTTCCGGAGTCAATATCAAATTTTGCTCCTCTTCAATCCTTGAAGTAGAAGCTTCTTGAATTTCCTCTTCGGATGTTGAGCATCTCTCAACCTCCGAGTCTTCTTCACTTGATGAATCTCCCTCTTCGGATTTATCTTGATTTAGTATAGTGGAGGGATCTTCATGAAGCCTTGCCAATTTGCTCCATAGCTCTTTGGCGTCTTGAAATTCTCCAATCTTGTCCAAAATGTTGCTCGGCAGAAGATTGACCAAAAGCTTGGTCACTTTGTAGTTGGCCTCGCATCTCTTGATTTGCTCCTCATTCCATTTGCTTTTCTTGAGGAGCTTTCCCTTAGAGCTTGTTGGAGCGTCAAAACCCTCCATTAGAGCAAACCATTGCTCTATCTCCATCATGAAGAAATTTTCAATCTTTGACTTCCAAAGATTGAAATTAGCCTTGTCGAATGGTGGAGGTGCCCTTGTGTCATAGCCAAACTCCATTTTTGAAGTTGAACCCTTTTGATGATAACTTCTTGAAATTAGGGTTTCTTCCAACTTCTTCCTCTAGCTCTTGCCCTCTTGGCGATGAGTCCAATGAAGAGCAACCTTGCTCTGATACCACTTGTTGGGACCGGTAGACGAGCTAGAGGGGGGGGGGTGATTAGCTCCGATTTGCTTGTAGATGATTTGTCGCAGCGGAAGACTTCAAGCAATGCTAACACTTGGATTTTACTTGGTATCCACCCCGTCGGGTGACTAATCCAAGGATCCACTCTCCTCACACTCTCATGCACTATGAAAGTCTCCTTCTTGAGGTGGAGAAACCTCTTACAAGCTTGTTACAAAGATACAACAAGAACAAAGCAAATACATAAAAGAAATCTTACAAGATTTACAAATAAGCTCACACTTTGCTTTCCTTGCTATCTTCAAGCTTGTGATTGCCTCTTGAACCTTGGAAATGCAGCAGCACTAAGCTCCAAGGCTTCCCTTGAAATGGCAATGAAGTTGGAGAAGAAGAGGAGAAGTTCTTTCGCTTCAAACCTGCGCGAAAGTCCTTATACTCGACGCCTAGGGTTTGGTAATCGATTACCCAATCGATTACCACGTAGGATTTAGCCGTTCAACGGCTAGTTTTCGAACGGTAATCGATTAGCTAATCGATTACCCGTGCCCTGAATCGATTACCTAATCGATTCAGAGCTTCTCTGTTCTCTCGCGCAAACTCTGTGATCGATTACCCCAATCGATCAAGAGACACCCCAATCGATTACCCAATCGATTAAGGGAAGGCTGAATCGATTACCCAATCGATTCAGCCACCCTCTGTCCTCTCGCATAAACCTCCTTAATCGATCCACTGATCGATTCACCCAATCGATTACCCAATCGATTGAGTCCACCCTAACTTGTTCCCACAAGTCTAGGATCCCCTACCAAGTGTCCGGTCAACCCCGTTGACCAACCTGGATTTCTACTGCCTAGCTCCCAGCTCGGACTTAACCTGGTTCCCAACCAGATTTGCCTAACCCTCGAGTTAGGTCTAGTCTCTCGGTAGACTTCCACCTTGCCAGTATGCGATCTCCCCGATCCATCTGGACTTCACCTAGTCCCACTAGGTCTTCCACCTTGCCAGCATGCTATCTTCCCGATCCACCTGGACATCACCTAGTCTCACTAGGTGTGCCTAGTCCCACTAGGTCTTTTCCCATGCCAGCATACGATCTCCCTGATCTACCTGGACTTCACCTAGTCCCACTAGGTGTGCCTAGTCCCACTAGGTCTTTTGCCATGCCAGCATACGATCTTCCCGATCTACCTGGACTTCACCTAGTCCCACTAGGTGTGCCTAGTCCCACTAGGTCTTTTCCCATGCCAGCATACGATCTCCCCGATCTACCTGGACTTTACCTAGTCCCACTAGGTGTGCCTAGTCCCACTAGGTCTTTTGCCATGCCAGCGTACGATCTCCCCGATCTACCTGGACTTCACCTAGTCCCACTAGGTGTGCCTAGTCCCACTAGGTCTTTTCCCATGCCAGCATACGATCTCCCCGATCTACCTGGACTTCACCTAGTCCCACTAGGTGTGCCTAGTCCCACTAGGTCTTTTCCCATGCAAGCCTCCAGTCAACCTTGACCCACTTGACTCACACATCATGATCACTCAAACATCATTATCAAACATCGAAACATACGACCATTCCATAAGCTTTCCAAGCTTACCAGACCTAAGCTCACCCGAGCTTAGTCAAACTAGGTCAACCCTGACCTAAACAAGATTGCACCAACAATCTCCCACAGACCTAAGCTCACCCGAGCTCAGTCAAACTAGGTCAACCCTGACCTAAACAAGATTGCACAAACAAACTATCCCCTAGATAGGTTCCTAAACTACTCAACTTGAAGGATTAAAGCTAGATTACAGCTGAAACAATGCAATAAACCAAGTTAACGAATCTGAAACCAAGATAGAAACCAAACACGGTAGTAATGGAAATTACAGCTAAATAAACTGAAATTTAACTATCTAAGCTACTCCTCAACCATTCTTCAACTCAAGAGCTCTTTGGTCATCAATCAAGGGAGAACCTCGGACCCACAAGCTCTGCAAATCAGTGGAAGAAGTGTATCTGCTACTAAATCAGATCAGACATTGCTCAAACTGAAATTTGGCTCCGAATTCTTCAATCTCGCTGTTGTGGCTTGCGAATTGGATTTGGGAATGACCGAGACCATCCAGGGAACCCCTCTGGTCAGCTCGGATGCAGTGGAAATGGGGCACAGCTGAGTTCGTTGAAGTCGGATAGCAAAACTGCCGAGACCTCGCGCAACTTTGCTATTGAGCAAAACCAATCCGAAAACTTCACTGAGACTCTCTTCACTGACCTAGCCCTTGCTTTGATGATGGATTGAGGGATCGCGCCTCCTTGATGAAGAAAACTAGCTAAAAATCGAAGAACAGCTGAAGAAGAAGATGACTGCGGCGGAGACGCGACGAGGAAGAGGCTGCGGAAATTTTTGATTAAATAGTTATCAACGGACGACCCAGATTGATCGGAGGAGATCCAACGGCTGATCTTGCTCTGGTTGGAGCCAATCTTTGATGATGATGATCTGGGGTCAGGATCTGCCTCGTGGTAGCTCGGATCCTCCAGATTTGCAACGGATGGTCCAGATCAATCTAATCTTTGAATGGACGATCTAGAGCCCTCCAAGCTTGATCCAACGGTTGATTTAGCTCTGATTGGAATGAAACCTTCAGATCTTGATCAGGATGCTTGATCAACCCTAGCCCTAGCTCGGATTGCTTCAGATGGTCCCGGATGGCTCAGATCTAGCCGCTCTTGAATCGGACGGCTCGGATTGATCGTAAGCTTGATAATTCGATCCGGTTCCACTTCCGACTCAAGATTGACCCAATATGCTCTAGGTCCAGGATCCTTTCATGCCTACAAAAATATATCAGAAAATTAGTGGCCAAATAATCCAAAAAATGTGTAAATTTGCAATTAAGTCCAAAATAAGAGGAAATCCTAAAACCTAGGGTAAAATCATGATTAAGCAATAAAAACATAGGTCAAACATGGATTTTAGCAATTAAAGTAATCAACAAAATGGTATCTATCAACTCCCCCACACTTAACCTTGAGCGTCTCGCGAAATCACTAAATAAGTATCCCCTAGATTTCCTTAAGCATAATTAGAAACAAATGAAAATAAATTACCTAGGGTTGTCAATTCTCAAAAATCTAAGCTCTATGGATTAGTATCTTGTCCTTAAATCAACAACTTAGCCTTTTCATCCATCATGAGTCATTGAGATGAATTTAAATCACTAGCCTTTCAAGGAAAATTTTGGTGGCTCTCTCCTTAAGTTCTAAGTTGATGATGGAAGTGGAGCTCACTCCTACACACATGCTTCTTGCACTACCATAGGCTTGCTTATTATCTAATCTCCACCATTAATCATGAATAGGATCAACATCTACAAAAACAAATGAAAAGCATAGAAAATGGTGAGAAATGGAATAAAAATCAAGGAAATGGAAAAATTGATAAAGTGGAAGACTTGAGTGCTCAAGGATGTTTCCAATGAACTTTGCCCTCTTTTCAGTCCTCTAGTGATATCAAAAAGTGTGGCGAAGTCAAATTCGAATAATTCCTTTGATTTGGATGAAGAAAAACCTATTTGATCTCCTTGTGCCAAGTTCGCTCTTGTGTGCCATTTTTCTTTCTTCTTTTTTTTTTCTGATTCTTGTTTCTTTTCTTTCTCCTTCTCTAGTGAGGTCAGAATATGGTGATGCAAGGCTGTAATTTGGATGAGATTAGCTCCATTGAATTCAATTATGCCAAGTCTTCAATTGCATGCCACCCTTGTTTTTGTTTCTCTCTTTTCTCAATTTTTCAAACTGTTTTCTCTTGTTTTTCTCTTCCTTTAGGTTCGGCTACAAACTTTCTCTTTTGTTCTCATTCAGTTCAGTCATGTTGTGCCCCACTCCATATCAGAATCAACTCCAACTCAGCCCTTGCCGTGAGCTTCAAATGCATGCCCTATGGAAACCAATTCAGCCCTTAGTTGATACAAACTGCTTTCTCAGTTTTCACTGATTTTTTTCTGTTATTTCCTAGCTGCATTCTCAGCTTCTCTGCTCTCCAGAATTCTGATGCTGTCGAGTGGTTTGATCTGAATTCTTGGCAGCATCTCTTGCATTCCCAATTCAGTTCTGGCATTCAAAACAATCCAGCTTCACTTCAATTGCTAATCCACACAGAATTTTCCTTTTCTTCCTCAGTTTTTGGCACAGATTTGCTCTGCATTGATCTCAGATTTTTCCAGCTGCAGTTCTTCATTCATCAGCTCTAAAATTCAGCACTCGGCAGATTCTGTGATAAGCACTACATTACGTAACTCCATCCAAATTCAGTTTTCACCAAGTCTTAATCCACACTTCACTTCTTGCGTGCCAACTTGTCTTGGCTTTGCTTCTGAAATTTTTTTCTGTTTTGCTCCCAATTTCAGCTTCATGGCAGATTCATTGCAAAAACTTTGATTTCTCCAGACAAATACATCACATGGTAATGGAGAGTTAAATGCTTCACTAGGTAAGTTGATACATTGCCATTTTTTTTCTTTTAGGCACTGAATTTTTCTCTTTGACATGGTGCAGATTTTTTTCTTTGCTTGCCACTTAGATCTTCAAAATATGATAAGGAAACTCAATTTCCAATTGCTTCCATCTCTCTACCTCAATCTTGGTACCAACCCACTCCAAATGTAATTGTTTCCATCCTTCCATTGCAAAAACTTTTTTTTTCTTGATATGAAATGCATCTTTGATACCAAACTTTTCCAAAACACTAATCACTCCCCCACACTTAAATCTTTGTCCGTCTCGGGCAAAATAGCATCAAGAAAACATCCCAAGCAAACAAATCCATGGAAAAATTGGGGTTAAGATTAGGAATAAGGAAAGACAAATAGAATAGACATGATTTTAGCCAAAATTGATGTGGAAAGGGAAACAAAGTGATTAGTCTCTATAGATGTGATCCAATCATTGAAATATGATTTTGAAAGAACCTAAGCAAGTTCTAGAGTACAATAACATGTGTGTCACAAATATAAGGCTAATTCTCACTAGGCAAAAAATAATTCATCTCAAATCTTCAATTAAGAATCTAAAGCTAAATAGTACTCAAGCATCCAAGAATTCATCCATGAGCTCAAACCCTAAGTTTTAACAACCAAATTTAATTTATTTTTAAAAGACTCTAAAATGCTATGGAGATAACCTAAAGGGATACATTTATTCCTAATCATGTAAGAAACAAACTTCTAAGAGAACTAACATGCATTTATTGACAATGACTCAGTTTAAAAGAAAATTCTACTTCTAAAAAGCATAAAAAATGAAACAGGCTATAAAAGAAAATACAAGAAAGAACAATCTCCCATTTATTCTGGTGGACGGAGCCTATCAAGCAGTAGCCTCCATCTTGGTAGTGGGGGAGTCTGGGTGGCTGGGAGAATTGGGACTCCCCCACACTTAAACTTCACAAAAATTTGCTCCGGTGGCCGTAGGCGATTTAGGTTCAGAATCCATTGAAGGAATGGAGTGCTTTTAATTAAAGTAAGATCATCTCCTCCTTCTTGATGCCCTTTAGAAGTCCTTCCAGGAGGTTGAAGTCTGTTCAGTTGGAGCACCCACTCCTGAAGTCTTCTAGACCCTGCAAAACAATGTAATACCTTTCTCAAGTGTGCTGGGTCAGAAAGAAATAAAATAATATCAGTCTCTGCATGAAATGAATCCAAAACTGCATCATATCTAATTAAATCAAATTCTGGTACCTCAATGAAAATTTCAAAATTATTTCCTACCAAATTTGCATCCAGATACTCATCACAAATAAAGAAATCAATTTCTGGCACATCAATAGAAATTCCACAATTATTTTCCAATGTGTCACAGTCAATCAAATCAATATCAGATATCTCCATAAGTTTTTCACATTCATTTTCAGCATAAGACATAGCAAGAGATTCATCAAAATAAATAACATCAATTTCAGGCACTTCTAAAAAATTTTTACTATCCATATTCACAAAAGATGTATCTAAAGATTCATCATAACAAACTACATCAATTATGGGTGCCTCTAAAATTATTTCGCTATCCATATTTACAAGAGATGTATCAAGTAATGCATTATGACCAAGGGAATCAATTTGTGGTACCTCTATTGGATTTTCACAAACAATTTCTACACAAGGTATATCAATAAATTCATCAGAATCAATAAAGTCAGCACTAGGTACCTTTTTGAATTTTTCTGAACAAAGAGGAGAAATACTTACCTGAGCGTGCTGGAGAATACCTGAAGGTTCTATAATAGTAGATGTATCCGTGTTCTCTTCCTGGTCAAGTACATGCTCCTCTTCAGCCTCAGGCTCTGGTGGACAATCAACTGGTGATCCTTGGGTGCTTGCTTCCACCATGCAAGTCCCTACACTTTCTGGTTCATTCTCTGAGTCTTGTGGTGGTCCCTAGGGCTTAGTGCAATCCCCTACACCTGTGGAATCATCTCCTATGCATGCTTCTCTAGTAATTTCTGCAGCAACAATATTAGAAATATTAGGACCATCAATAATGCTATCATCACAAAATAAAAGTCTAGAATGGTCCTGTGGAGCTTCAGTTTCTTCTTCTGGAGCTGAAAAATTTGGAAATGGATTTTGAATAGGAGTCTCCGGAGGAATGCATGCTGTAGGTGCCCTATATTCGATGATTACTTCATCTTCTTCTAGTAACCTCCACATTAGTTCACGATCATACCCCTTAAAATCCTGAGTACCCTGAGGAGATGGTTGGCTTGATCCTTGAACTTGCATTTGATTCATTTGACTAGCAATTTGTCCAACGCCTCTTTCGATGTCTTGAAGCCTTTGCTGCTTTTGATGATATTGTACAACTTGTTGAAACATCTCCTCCATTCTTTGTTGTTGAGCCTCATTCTCATTAAGATTCTCAAAGCCTCCTTGATTGATGTGGAAATCCTGTTGGCCTTGAAATGTAGCATAAGGCTGCTGAAGTCCAGGTGGAGGCTGTGCATACTGAAATGGAGACTGTAGGGGCTAATCAAATGGTTGCACAGGCTGATTGAACTGCTAAAAATTTGGTTCACAAGTTGGTGGAGATGGCTGAAAATTGTAGCCCTGAAAATCTTGGATCTGAGGTTGAAATTGTGGTGGTGAAAACTCAAATTGAGTGGGCTGAAAATTCTGGTTTTGTTGCTGGAAATTCTGATTAATGGGCTGTGAGGGCTGGAAAAATAATTGGTTTTGAGGTGGAAATGTTTGAAACGATTGACAATCTTGCTGCCCTTGTTGATATGGTTGAAATTGTTGAATTTGGGGCTGAAAATTCTGGAATAATGGCTGCCCATTCTGAAAATTCTGGAAATTTGGTTGAATTGGCTGAAAATCCGGCTGAAATTGTTGGAATTGCTGTGGTTGCTCGAATTGTTGTAATGGTGGCTGAAAAAATTGATTGGGTTGCTCAAAAACTGAAAATTGGGGCTGCCCATTCTGAATTTGTTGGAAATTTGAGTAGGGCTGTTGGAAATCTTGCTGTGATGGTTGGAATTGCTGGAAAGGCTGAAATTGTGGCTGAGGTGGCTGAATCGGCCTCTGGTAAGTAGATGACTGAGTTTTACGTTTTTGTTGGTAGTCCAACTCCTTATCCAACTCCTTTACCCTACACTTTAACTCCACCAATGCCTCTTTTATCTCTGTCTAGAACTCTGGTGACCACATTTTGATCTTGCAACCCTGTCACAAAACAAACAAGAAAAATGGCAGCAACCGTATACAAATGATAAAGCAACAAAAATAGAACCCAATGATATGTCCAAAAGTATACAAGCAAAAATCAAACAAATCAACTAGTTGCTTCCCCGGCAACGGTGCCAAAAATTTGACAGGCCCAGAAATACTATGTTAAAGTTGTCACGAAAGTTGGGACCATCAAATTTAGATGTGAATGAATGCTGGAAACCCTTTTTGCAATCAAGAATGAAAACGTAGTAAAGGGGCCACAGGTCGTATTTTTCTCGGGGCTAGTTGATATTGTGTGATTCGCGCTTGTATTTATGTGTCGTTTTTGATTTTTGGGTTTCGAATGTGAATCTGGGTTTGGATTGCGATTGGAAATCAACTCATCATGAAAATAAAGGAATTTATATGGCACCTCAGGGGTTACTACTCAAACCGAAGCTTCATTGATGTAATGGCAGCAATAAAAATGTGAATCACAAAGAGGAAAAAGAAATCTCTGTGCCGACATGGTACTAAGAGCTTGAACAGTTCATGATAATTCCAAATGAATGCTTGATTTAATTCAGGGAGCTAAGATATCAGTGACTTAATATATTGACATAGATGAAACAATGCAGCCAATACCATGGACTGATCACTTCAGAAAATAGAAACTCTTAATGCTGAAACGAATTGCATGAATGCAGGAATTTACTTCAAACCTTCAGAAATTGAATGCAAAGCATGCAGCAACCCATTGAATGTAACTCAAGCTAGCAACTGATGTTCAACAACTTCACGTGATACAATCAGATCAGATACAAAATTAATCAGCAGTTTTATGCAAAACGATTCGAGTGAAGCAAAACTTCAGAAATTGAACTGAAGTGCAGAAGTGTATGAATGCAGGAAATAGATGTAGGATTTCAGAACTGAAGTGAATACCAAACCAAACAAGACACAGATTTCAGTTGCTTAAATCGAAAATTCAGATAGGGATTAAGAGACCTATATATGTTTGGCTCAATTCTCAGAAAATATCCCTAGCTCTTTCACAGATTGAACTCGAATACTCCCAGGAATAAAACTGATAAACGCAGAAATCAGAGTCAAAACTATTTGGGAGACAAATAGATGCAAGTTGAATCCAAATGCAATGAACTAGAGTTCAGGACAAAAAAAACTTGAGAAAACAGCAGAAATGGGAATTGGCACGCAACAAGCTGAGTTCTAAAGCAGAAAATGAAATTAAAATCTTTTGGAAAGAAACCAGCTACAAAGGAAATTCAAACAAGAAAACTAAACAAACTTGATATCCAATGCAAGAACTAGAGGAAAAGGCAACTGGCACGCATCAGCCAAGAAGACTGATACGCAGCAGATATACTGAAAATTTCAGAAGTAGAACAGGACAGCTTTGATACGCAAGGAATTGAACTGAAAATAACTGAAATTAAACACAACTATCCCCTAGATAGGTTCCTAAACTACTCAACTTGAAGGATTAAAGCTAGATTACAGCTGAAACAATGCAATAAACCAAGTTAACGAATCTGAAACCAAGATAGAAACCAAACACGGTAGTAATGGAAATTACAGCTAAATAAACTGAAATTTAACTATCTAAGCTACTCCTCAACCATTCTTCAACTCAAGAGCTCCTTGGTCGTCAATTAAGGGAGAACCTCGGACCCGCAAGCTCTGCAAATCAGTGGAAGAAGTGTATCTACTACTAAATCAGATCAGACATTGCTCAAACTGAAATTTGGCTCCGAATTCTTCAATCTCGCTGTTGTGGCTTGCGAATTGGATTTGGGAATGACCGAGACCATCCAGGGAACCCCTCTGGTCAGCTCGGATGCAGTGGAAATGGGGCACAGCTGAGTTCGTTGAAGTCGGATAGCAAAACTGCCGAGACCTCGCGCAACTTTGCTATTGAGCAAAACCAATCCGAAAACTTCACTGAGACTCTCTTCACTGACCTAGCCCTTGCTTTGATGATGGATTGAGGGATCGCGCCTCCTTGATGAAGAAAACTAGCTAAAAATCGAAGAACAACTGAAGAAGAAGATGACTGCGGCGGAGACGCGACGAGGAAGAGGCTGCGAAAATTTTTGATTAAATAGTTATCAACGGACGACCCAGATTGATCGGAGGAGATCCAACGGCTGATCTTGCTCTAATTGGAGCCAAACTTTGATGATGATGATCTGGGGTCAGGATCTGCCTCGTGGTAGCTCGGATCCTCCAGATTTGCAACGGATGGTCCAGATCAATCTAATCTTTGAATGGACGATCTAGAGCCCTCCAAGCTTGATCCAACGGTTGATTTAGCTCTGATTGGAATGAAACCTTCAGATCTTGATCAGGATGCTTGATCAACCCTAGCCCTAGCTCGGATTGCTTCAGATGGTCCCGGATGACTCAGATCTAGCCGCTCTTGAATCGGACGGCTCGGATTGATCGTAAGCTTGATAATTCGATCCGGTTCCACTTCCGACTCAAGTTTAACCCAATATGCTCTAGGTCCAGGATCCTTTCATGCCTACAAAAATATATCAGAAAATTAGTGGCCAAATAATTCAAAAAATATGTAAATTTGCAATTAAGTCCAAAATAAGAGGAAATCCTAAAACCTAGGGTAAAATCATGATTAAGCAATAAAAACATAGGTCAAACATGGATTTTAGCAATTAAAGTAATCAACAAAATGGTATCTATCACTCCCTGATCGGTCACCAGCCCGATCAGGAGCCGTTCAGTGAGTGAAACGCATACTCCCTAATCGGTCACCAGACCGATCAGTCATCGCTGGTTTGGTCACCAGACCGATCCCCGAAGGAGCACCATGCCAACTTCCCTGATCGGTCACCAGACCGATCCAGGGGCTCCAACCTAGCCCTCCAAGCTAGGGTTTCACCCAACCTAGCCCTCCAAGCTAGGACCTGACCCTCCAAGTCAGGATTTCATCCAACCTAGCCCTCCAAGCTAGGACCTGGCCCTCCAAGCCAGGACTTTTTCACCTAACCCTCCAAGTTGGGACTTTTCACATAACCCTCCAAATTAGGACTTTTCACCTAGCCCTCCAAGCTAGGACTTTTCACCCAACCCTCCAGGTTAGGACTTTTCCACACCTAGCCCTCCAAGCTAGGATTTTTCACACCTAACCCTCCAGGTTAGGACTTTTCCACACCTAGCCCTCCAAGCTAGGATTTTCCACACCTAACCCTCTAGGTTAGGATTTTTCCACACCTAGCCCTCTAAGCTAGGATTTTTCACACCTAACCCTCTAGGTTAGGACTTTTCCACACCTAGCCCTCCAAGCTAGGATTTTCCACACCTAACCCTCCAGGTTAGGATTTTTCCACACCTAGCCCTCCAAGCTAGGATTTTCCACACCTAACCCTCCAGGTTAGGATTTTTCCACACCTAGCCCTCCAAGCTAGGATTTTCCACACCTAACCCTCCAAGTTAGGATTTTAATCACTCCGTGTCTAATCCCCGATCAGGACTTAATCATAATCATAATCATCAACCTAAACTAAAATCAGTGTCAACACCAAAACAACAATTAGGGTCAGACTGCATCAACAAGGGAGGTTGGTGGTGCTCTGCTTTCCCTGAGTTGATGAAAATAAGTCCCCAATCTTAGATAATTGTGGAGACAAAAATTTATGAATAACTTCCACCCAGTTGAATCTACTAAGATTGTCATAATCATCTACTATATCTACAAGACCTAGAGGGACCTTATATGTACTAGACGAAAATAAAACACAAACAAATATATACAAAATATATAATTTACAAACTAATAACACATCATCCTCTGATTCAACACTTTTAGAATAATATTTAAGTAACTCCTCAATTATTGTTCTGGTTGGTTGTTTTTCTTTTGAGAAGTAAGTACGATAGAGGTCACCCGATGCTTTCGTTGAATTAATAGGGACTGAAACACCACGGTCCCCTATACCCAGTAACAAAGCATCATCTCGTCTGGTGAACGCAACCGGTACACCTGAAACAATTAAAATATTTAGTTATCATCAAGAATATAGGCTTCAAATTTTTTTTCCTTTGGGCCTGAAATGAATTGATTTCAGGCCCAATGTGGGCCTAAAATGAATTCCTTTCAGGCCCAACGTAGGCCTGAAATGAATTCATTTCAGGTCTACCGAGGGCCTTAAGTGATTTTACTTCAGGCCTGCCGAGGGCCAGAAGTAAAATCACTTCAGGCCCTCGGTAGGCCTGAAATGTTTTATTTCAGGCCTACCGAGGGCCTTAAGTGAATTTCACCTGAAATGAAATTATTTAAATTGATCAAATATAAATCATTTAAGGTCATCTATATCCAAGTTTTATCTTACTATAGATATTGTTTACAATTCATAATTAAAACTATTACCTGAGAATTTAAAAACTTGCGAGTTTGAATCCCAACTTTCAAATATATTAACCAAAATTCCACGGATATGCTGCAATTCTTGTATGTCCAAGAACAAACTGAAGGGCGACTCTTTGATCTTCGTAATGTCTCGATCATTTAAAATTTTAAATGCTTGAAAAAAATATTTAAAGTGACATAAAATACTGCACCAATGTAAATTTTGTCCAAAGTCATCTGAACCCTACAATTTTTATACATTACAAATTTATTTAGCAAAAATAAGTTTAAACATTTTCACAAACTATGTTATTCTTATCTAAGCCTATCACTAACATACCTTGGTGGATAATGCCAAGGAAGAAGACGATGAATCACCCACAGACCTTTTTCCTGCCATTATCATAAAAATCAACCCTGCAGAAACCCTAACCCCTCCTTTGATAGTTCCGAGCAGTCTGGACTTCAACGTTAACACTTAAAGCCGCCTCAGGATCACACACTAACACTTTCGATACTTGCCTAGGTTTTGATTGGGCGGAGGGATTGGAGGGATGACCTCGTGACTATAGCACAGCTAGGGCACGCACAATCTCCTCCACCTTCGACAATACCATTTACGTTGTTGCGCTGAGAGAGAATGGAGAAAATTTCGACTACCTGGTCATCCGAACCACAAAATATTAATTTACTGCTAAAATGGTTCAGATGTCTCGAAAATGTGAATATCAAAAGGTTTTTTATGGCGGGAGGGGTATAATAGGCATTTCACTTAAAGGGTTGCGCCCTTTGGTAAAATAGAAACCATGGTACGCAAATTGGTAATTTCCAATTCTTAGGTACGCCGTTTGGTAAATTGTCGTAAATACTATCCTTGCTATAGATGAAATCAACATTTTTAAAGATGACGTTGTGACCAAAGGTAAACCAAGATAGAAATTGATTAAGCAAGTTAATGATTTCATGCATCTTATAACAAAATTGTATTATGATATTCAACTCCTTTTATTTTGTTTTGGTGCAATCTTCGATTATAGCTAATACAAGGATAGTTAGCGGTTCTTCTCAAACTTAAATAGATTTTCTTTCTCATATTAACTATTTTACAAGAGTAGGAGACTGCATTCACAAATTAAGGAAAAAAAAAGTATACGTATCCCAGGTCAATTTTGATGTAATCAACCAAGTTAAGTTAGATCTTGTATGTTTTTTATTCTTGTGTCTGAGTATGCAGGAGCTTTGAAATACAAGAAGTCGAGCGGAAGACACGACGAGCGAGAAGGATGACACGGGAAGGGAGTCGACAGGCTCGGTGCATCTAATAGACGAGAAGACTATGGAAAAGTATATCGGTGGACGAGAAGGGTGTGCGCGACATTCGAAGGACGAGAAGTTGGGGAGAAAGTTGTTAGGATCTTACCGTTAAGCTAGAGGGGGTGAATAGCTTTTTCTCGATTTTTCTACCTACAACATTAGCGTGCGCAAGCGGAAGTACTAAATACAAAACAAAAACAACGCTAACACCAACCGTTTATGTGGTTCAGAGATGAAACTCCTACTCCACGGCTGTCCGTAAGGTGGATGATCCTGATCCTTCAGTGAATGATTCCCCGGAGCACCTCCGGCTAGCTCTTGTCGCTCCTTGTGGGTGGAGAAACCTCGCCACAAACCTTGGACAATCCTTGAGCAATAGTAGGCTACTAACAAGCTCTAACCAAGCTAGTTTCACCAAAAAGAAATAGCCATAAACGAGCTCCCTTAAATAGAGCTCGAGGCTGATATGACTGTTATCAGTCGATTGGTCCATTACCAGTCGACTGGTCGAATTCGAATCACAATTCAAATTCTGGTCACCATCAATCGACTGGTCCTGGACCAGTCGACTAATCTTTCTGTGAACCCTATCCATCGACTGGTCCCTCACCAGTCGACTGGTCCACTTCCTAAGTCTAGGGTCACCCTTCCCGAGTACATTTCTCTCAGCACTCGACCCCTCATGACTTAGCCCCCGAGTACAATTCCCTCAGCACTCGAAATCTCACGACCTGGTTGACTCTTCATCTAGCAGCCTCGATCTGTTGCCTTCAAGCCCTCTTCGACTTTGGCTCCCGTCCCTCAGATGCGCACACAAGCCCTCAGCTTGCCTCCATGCCATCTTTCACGCATGCCTCGAAGTCCGCTTCCCTTAGCTCATCGTTCCTGCTCCAGCAGCCTCGACCTGTTGCCTTCAAGCCCTCTTCGACTTTGGCCCTCGTCCCTTAGATGTGCACACAAGCCCTCGGCTTACCTCCATGTCATCCTTCATGTACGCCTCGAAGTCCGCTTCTCTTGGCTTATCGTCCCTGCTTTGTCCATGGTCCCTCGGATGCGCACACAAGCCCACGGCTTGCCTCCATGCCACCCTTCACCGAACCCAATGACGTCCAACCAAGTCTATATGTATCCTGCAAACCTGCACACTCACATACACATATTAGATCAACATGAAACCCTAACTTAATCATATTGACACACACATCAAAACTCATGATCCTCTCAATCAACTTGGGCCGATTGCCCCAACAAAAGTGCTCGAGGAGAAGGTTGAAAGTTATGTTCGAGTAAGCTCAATTTTGGATGATTAGAAATCACCTAGAAGTGCTAGAAGATTAGTCAACCAAAAGTTGATCAGAACTAGGTGAAGCAGGTGCCTGAGTCAATTCGGGTGCCAGACCATATAGGCAGCCGAGTGGACTCGGGCGCCCGGCCATACAGGCTCCCGATTGTAACTAGGGTGCCCGAGAACAAATTCCAGCCTTTTAATGGTCGTTGCGACATAGATAAGCTTTGACCCGAGTTAGGCTCCCGTGTTGCACTTGGGAACCCATGAGATGCCACGTCAACATCTCGATAAGTTTGTCTAGGGGCTATATAAATAGACCGCTTGAGTTCGGAAAGAAAGACAACAACTTCGTACTCACTTTCTTATTATGTTCTGTACTTCCAACGAGTGTAAGAGGCTTCTCCGCCTTCAAGAAGGAGCAACGTAGTTGAGATATTCATTTCCTTGGATTAGTAACAACCCAGGTTGCAAACCAAGTAAATCCCTTTGAGTCTCTTATTGGTTTTCTTAAGTTGTTTTATGAATTGTTTGTATTTGCTTAACTAACTCTATCTTTGTTAAAGAACAACAAAGATTTTGTTTTTAATTTACATGGCTATTCATCCCCCTCTAGCTAACCTGCATGGGACCCAGACTTGGTATCAGAGCGCAATCACTTCAGGAGGATTAAATGCCACCTAAAGCAACAAGACGATGACCAGACTGACTATCCACCCACCTAAGTTTAAGGAGGAGTTCGCGATGTGGAGCGAGGATCAAGGAGCTAATTACCGGACTTAGGAATCTTGGAGAATCAATAACAAACCAAGATTCACTAAGGTATGCTCTGAACGCGTTTCCAAGTACACCGGAGTGGATGTCCATAATAGACTCATATTACATCTTAAAAGACCTCGAGATAAGTGCTTTAGAAGAATTATTTTATACTTTAGAATTTCACAAGTTTCGGTGCGCAAGAATAACTAAAAGGATGGACAATATTGTCCTAAATACGACGAAGGTCGAACCAGATGCAGAGACTTCAGTTGGTGAAGAGGAAACCACATACATGGTAAGAAAGTTAAATAAATATTTTAAATTTAAAAGGTTTAATAAGATGTGGGCTAAAAGCATTCTCCGGGAAGAAGAAAAGACAAATGTTACAACTGCCATGAAGAAGAATATATAAAAGATAACTGCCCAAGAGAGAAAAAGGTAAACAAGTCCAAGCTCAAGAACCTGAAAGCAATATGGGACGATACTTCATCATCTGAGTCTGAGATCAAAGCCTGCGACGGACTAGCACTAACGGCTAGTCACCAAGAATCAGATGACAAAGTCACATCCAAAAAGATAATCAATGAAGGGGGAGATACTTTAGAAGCAAACAACTATGAAAGGGAAACATCCACCTTCGAATGCGATATGGTAAGTGAAGTATGTTCGGCAATTTACCAAAGGGCGTATCCAACTATTCGTAATTACCGAAAGGAGTACCATGGTTTCTATTATACCAAAGGGCGCATCCTATATAGTGAAGTTACTTTTATACCCCTCCCGCCAAAGAATAGCTTTATCAAACACATTTTCGAGACAACCGAACCACTTTATCAATAAAATATTAATTTGTGGTTCGGATGGGTAGCAGTCGAATTTTTCTCAGCCAATATATATATGTGAAATGATTTGCACAAGTCGAATGATCACGAATATACGTATATATTGCTTCCTTGCACAACTCGATTCATCACCAAAGCACCTAAGGAAAATAGGTTGTCGAAGGAGAAAAAGGAAGCAACAAAATAGGTTGTCGAAGGAGAAAAAGGAAGCAGCAGATTGGTAACTAAGAGAAATAGGAATGTACGTATGATTGTCATCTTTGATATGGTATCAGATATAGTTTTAATCAAGTTAAACTCTTTGTACTATTTTTATTTTGGAGGAGGCTTAGGGTGATATGCATTACATGATATCAGGCCCTGAGAGTGCATGATGTCATTAGATTTCAGGCAATAGGAGAGGCTGAAAAATTTTGTTTCAGGCCCTCGGAGGGACTGAAATAAAAGAAATTCAGGCTCTCCCAGGACCTGGCCTGAATTTATTTTATTTCAGGTCCAGGGAGGGGCTGAAATCAAATGATTTCAGGCCCTCCCTGGGCCTGAAATGTAATGATTCAGGCCCGGAGTGGGCCTGAAAGGAAATGATTTCAGGCCCTGCCTGGGCCTGAAATAATTTTATTTCAGGCCCGACCTGGGCCTGAAATAAAATGATTTCAGGCCCTGGTAGGGCCTGAAATCAAATCCCTGGGCCTGAATCAAATGATTTCAGGCCCTCAGGGGCTGCTAGGGCCTTTATTATCAATTTCAAAGTTTGATAAAGTTAATTGTAATTTTTTTCAGGGATGATAATGTTGTTGACGAAATTCTCTCTGAGATATGGAATACTCTTGATGATAATGTGGCTACGGGGAAAGGATTAGAAATAACTAGTAATAATATTCCATTATCTTCCCAGTATGGTGATAATAGCATTATAAGGAATTTGGCAATTGATCTAAATGAAGAAGCAAATAATTTAGAAGATGAGGGTTTGAATTCTTCTACAAGAGTAGTTGAAATCTTTCAGCCAACCTGGAGTGGGGAGGAAGAAATTGAAATCCGGAATGCAGAAGAATTTGTACCCAGTACAAGTGTACTAGAATTCCAAGCTGATGATATGCAGATTGAGCAATATGAATTCCCCCCAGATCAGTACAGTGACCTAGAGGAGGAGTTTCCATTAGCTGAAGATCCATATATTTTGAATTCTTGATTGCTTGCTGGGCCAATTCGAGAGCTAGAGGCAAGAGATGAGCATGAATTTTTTGTGGGGCAGATATTTCCATCTAGAGAAGAATTCAAGAATGCACTTGTTAAACATGCGATGGTTAAGCATATGAGATATAACCCAGTTGACACCCGGAAAAACAGAGTTAAAGCAGTGTGTTTTAACCAACCATGTACATGGAGAGTAGTAGGAAGGGGGGAAGTAGAGTTCACTGTTACAAAATATATAAAGGAACACCAATGTCGAAGTGTTAGGGAAAGTGCTGATCATCATGCATGCTCTTCATCATTTGTTGCTTCTTTTGTTGAAGAGCAATTTCTTCATAATGAACAATACAAACCAAGTATGATTATTTCAGATATTAAAGCTAGATTTGGAGTGACGATATCATACAGAAAAGCATACATAGCTAGGGAGAAAGCATTGAAAAAGGTTGTTGGAGATTATGATGAGGCATACAGAGATCTCCCACAATATCTGCGTGAGTTAAGAGCTAGAGATCCTGAAACTTATGTGGCACTATGCACGAATGGTGACAATCAGTTCCAGAGGTGTTTTTGGGCTTTTGGTGCTTGCCGAAGGGTGTTCAGGTCTTATTTGCGTAGACTTATCAGAATTGATGCGACACACCTAAGAGGAAAGTATCCAGGAGTATTGTTGATTGCAACGGCGATTGATGGTAATGACAATGTTCTCCCAGTTGCCTTTGCAATAGCTGAAGTAGAATGTGGGTCTGCTTGGGAGTGGTTTTTGGATCATACAAAGAGGTTCTTTGCTGTTGATGATCACTCACTCACCATAGTATCAGATAGACATCGGGGCATTATATCAGCAGTCAGAAAAGTATTCACAAACGCGCATCATGCTTTTTGTTGCCACCACATGTCTTGTAATATGGTAACTGATACTGGAAGTAGAGCTGGTGTAGGTTTGTTTTGGGCAGCAGCACAAGCCAACACAACACTCCAATATGATATGATAATGAAGACAATGCTCGAAAAACATCCAGATGCTCATAAGTGGCTTCAGAACATTGACCCTAAAAGGTGGGCAAATGCACACTTTACTGGGAGAAGGTACAGAATGCTTACCACGAATTGTGTGGAGAGCTTGAATGCTTTGTTTAAGTCTACACGTGAGCTTCCCATAAATAGGTTAATTGATAATACAAGAAGAAAGGTAGCTCAATGGTTCTATAACCATAGAGAGGAAGTTTCCAAATGGCATGTTGCTTTGACACCTCATGCTACAAAAGAAATGGAATCAAGGAGAGAGAAAGCTAGAGCTTATAAGGTTCACCCTTACTCTCAATCAGAAATGGAGGTAGAAACATGGGGCACTTCATACATTGTTGATTTGGAAAAAAACTTTTGTCATTGTGGGGAGTTTCAAATTTCAGGACTCCCTTGCTCACATGCTATAGCTGTAATAGTTCACAGGAATATCGATACACTCCGATATTGTGAGCATTATTTTTATTCTGAAACTTGGAAGTGGGTTTACATGGATCGTATTTACCCTTGTAGAAGCAAGCAGTTTTGGCCTAGTGGAGTAAACAACATTACAGTTCGATGTCCCCGTAGCCTTGTGCAGCCTGGTAGACGAAAGAAGGCACGGATTGAGTCAAGACACAATGGCAAGGTGAAACTTAAATGCAGCCGGTGCAAACAACTTGGCCATAATAAAAGGACATGTAGAATGCCGCCAGCCCTAATGTAACGCCCGACCTTATATCTACCCTAAAGGCGGGGTTACGGGTCCATACATTCATATCATTATATCATGTTAAACATGTATATCCAAACAAAACAGTTACAATAAAAGAAATGTAGTAAGCATGCTTATTGAAGACTAATTTACCAAGCAAGATTTTTCATTTTTTTTATATCTACATGCATTTACAACCTAATAGAAAAATCATTTAACACACTATAGCATGGAATCCCAAGTAAGAATATAGCAAGAGTTATCTAGTCTTAGATACATGCAAAAGAAGCATTCATAAGAAACAGAAAATAGTAAATATCTAGCATTTTACTTAGCATGCATACTACCAAGTTTAGACATTAATGATAGTGTTATCTGACATGACATAGGTTCCATATCCCTAACTTAATCACAGTAGAGTAGTCATGATTATCACACATTCAGAGTATAGCAATACAATTTCAATCTTTCATTGGAAGCAGTTTAGATTCTAGACAAAAACAAGGTAGATAGAATCTTTCGTTCTTTCCCGAGCCATCACCACACACATCCTCTAGCCTTCCCTCTGCCACTTCCTTTAGTTCGAGTATTTCTTACCGCTATCTGCAGCATAAGAAAACAACATGAACTAGTAAGCAAAACATGCTTAGTAAGAATCCGGGCCTACTCGCAAAACCATATCGATACATCATATCATGTACTCAGTAATCAAGATAGAACAAGATCATAAGCATCACATCAAATATCTCTAAGTACTTACAGAACAAGATCATCACATAATGAGAAAATATGCTTTTCAAAAAGTTCCATACAGGTAAGTACTTAAAATTACAATATCTCCCAGTGCCCAGTTGTAGTACCACATCATGCGCGTTCCCTAATAAATTGGGGTAGCGAGCCACCAATCTAATTAGAGCAGGACCCTTCCGTCCTACCAATGCCATGACCTTCAGTTAACATGCACATTGGATTTGTTTAACGACCCCCTTCCGAGTCGGGTACACAACTTTCCAAAGTAAAGTAATTTATCATGCAATTACTCATACATGTATATGCCTAAAGGTACTCTTAATCACTTCTCAAAGGGACACACCACACATTCGGGTGCTCTTGATCCCCTAGGGACACACCACACATTCGGGTGCTCTTGATCCCAGTTCAATAGAGTATCCTTTTTTTTTAAGCATATTATCAACCACATCTCAACCACATCATGTTCATGTCATAAGAGTGCCCCATGGGCTATAAGGCATGCTTTTATACCTAACAAGATAGGTCACATAATTTATACACACATCATATAAGTGTAGCATGCTTCATGGTTTCATTAAGGACTTCCCAACCCTAGGACTAGGGTTGGCCGAAAGTCACATGTAAGGAAATTTGGTTTTCCAATCAAGCATTCATTCAAGCATTCTTACAAACACTTCACTTATACCATTAAGCATGGATATATCATAAGGAAAATCATACAACCTTAAATCCTAATTCCCTTAGGGTTGGCCGAAACCTTGTAGGGTACCAAACCCTAATTTTTTTATCCTTCCACAAATTGTAAACATCACATATGAGTATACCCTAGGTCTTAAGGGTTATTTTCATGTAATGAAAAGTTGCCACACCCCTCCTTTAGGAAGTGGCCGAAAGTCTTATAAGGACAAACCTAGGTTTTGTTCTTGACACCATGAAGAAAATCCATCTACATGTATACCCTAGGTTTCTAGGGATCTCCTCATGCAATAAAAAGTAACCAAGACCCATGAATGGGTGGTGGCCGAAAGTCTTATAAGGGAGGAACTCCCATTTTTCCAAAACAAGGACACAAGGAAACCATGCATAAACCATTATACTGCAGGCGAGAGGATACTTACATCCTAGCGCTGGAATTTCGCCTTCTTTAAATCGTAGGGTATGTGAAAGCCTTTTTCTTCAAATTCTCCTCTAAGACTCCTTGGTCTTGGTAGAAGGCAAAGACACTTGGCTTCCCTCCTTGCAATTGCCCTAGGGTTAGAACCCTTGGATGAGGTTTTCGAAAATGGAAGAAGAGAAGAGGATGAAGGTGGTTTCGGTGGAGAAGGAAGAAGAAGAAGAGAAGAAGAGGAAGTTATTCCAACTTCCCTTATTTATACTTTTCTCATGAAAAGACATGTCTCTTCACTTCCCTAGCTTTTAACAAGCATGTTCCCTTTTCCTTCTACATGAAATATTGCTTGGTTCATTGGTTATGACATGGTGAGTGCAACTAGGAGGTTCAAGGTTCAATCCTTGCTTCCTCCTTTCTAGCTCTTCTTTTTATCACAATTTGCACTAACCCATATCAAAGCCCATTAAGCCAAGCCCATCATGAAATTTCATAATATTAATAATATTTCATGAATCTAATATTTCATAATAATATTTCATGAATATAATATTTCATGCTAATATTTCATGATAATAATATTTCATGAATATAATATTTCATGCTAATATTTCATGATAATAATATTTCATGAATATAATATTTCATGCTAATATTTCATGATAATAATATTTCATGAATATAATATCTCATGCTAATATTTCATGATAATAATATTTCATGAATATAATATTTCATGTATTCATGACATTTCATAGCATGTGATTGCATGAAATTTATATCATTTCATTATAACCATTTTCATACATTGTCATGATTTTACATTGACAAAATTTGGGGTGTTACAATCCTCCCCCTCTTATAGAAAGTTCGCCCCGAACTTTAAAATAGTTCCGGATACTTTGATCGCATCGTATCTTCCTGTTCCCAGGTGGCTTCTTCGAACTGCTTGTTCCGCCACAGAACCTTCACTAAGGGTATTTCCTTGTTCCTTAGCCTTTTAACTTCCCGATCGAGGATCTGGATCGGGCGGCGTTCGGAACTAAGGCTCTCCTGTTCTTGCACTGGTGGGGGTTCTATCATTTGACTCGCATCAGGGGTACACTTCTTGAGCATCGACACATGGAAGACGTTGTGGATAGCCGCCATTTCTGGTGGTAGCTCCAGTTCGTAGGCCACCTTGCCTACTCGTCTCAAAATCTGGTAGGGTCCCACGTATCGCGGACTCAGTTTCCCCTTCTTTCCGAATCTCATCACCCCTTTCATAGGGGCTACCTTCAGGAATACCGAATCCCCAACCTCGAACTCAAGTGGTCGACGTCGTTTATCGGCGTAGCTCTTCTGCCGACTCTGAGCAGTCTCTATCCTCTGGCGGATATTCTTTATAGCCTGAGTGGTCTCATCAATAATATCGGTCTGGAGTCCCATCTCCCTCCTTTCACCACTCTCATGCCAGCATAAAGGAGATCTGCATTTTCGGCCGTATAGTGCCTCGTACGGTGCCATCCCGATAGTAGCCTGATAACTGTTGTTATAAGCAAACTCTGCCAGGCTCAGGTATCGACACCAGCTTCCCTTGAAGTCCAAGGTGCAAGCTCGTAACATATCTTCTAGTATCTGGTTTACTCGTTCAGTCTGCCCGTCAGTCTGGGGGTGAAAGGCTGTACTGAACTTCAGCTTCGTGCCAAGGGCCTTCTGCACGTGTCCCCAAAAATCAGAAGTAAATCCACCATCTCGGTCAGAGATGATGGTCTTGGGAATCCCGTGTAGTCGGACAATCTCCTTGACGTACAGTTGAGCCAGCTGCTCAACTGAGTAAGTCATCCTGATAGCCAGAAAATGCGCGGACTTGGTCAGTCGGTCCACAATAACCCATATACTATCATATCCATTTGTAGTCCGAGGCAGCCCTGATATGAAATCCATAGATATGTCCTCCCATTTCCACTCGGGAATAGGTAGAGGTTGCAGAACTCCCTCAGGTCTCTGGTGTTCTGCTTTGACCCTCTGGCAGGTCAAACACATGCTGATATAATGGGCTACATCCTTCTTCATGCCGGACCACCAAAATTTGCCCTTCAGATCCTGATACATCTTGGTAGACCCAGGATGCATCGCATAAGGTGTGCCGTGAGCTTCCTCGAGTATCCTCGTCCGTAAGTCGGAGTCATCGGGAACGCATAATCGATCCCGGAGATATAAGACTCCACTATCGGAAATCCGGAATCCCTCGTCCTTGCCTTCAAGAACCTCTTGTTTGATTCTCTGGAGACTCGGATCATGATTCTGCTTCTCCAGAATATCATCAAATAACGTCGGCGCAATCTGTAGAGTAGAAAGCTGTCCCGATATAATCTCGATTCCGAAATCCATAATCTCTTTCCCTAAGGGTTGTGACAAAGCCGACAAAGATATTAAAGTAGCACATGATTTTCTACTGAGAGCATCGGCTACCTTGTTGGCTTTTCCCGGATGGTACAGGATCTCACAATCATAATCCTTGACCAACTCGAGCCATCGGTGTTGTCGCATATTCAGGTCTTTCTGGGTGAAGAAATACCGCAGGCTCTGGTGATCAGTAAAGACCTTGCACTGAGTGCCATATAAATAATGCCTCCATGTTTTCAGTGCAAAGACCACCGCTGCTAATTCCAAATCATGGGTAGGATAATTCTTTTCATGTTCCTTCAGTTGCCTAGAGGCATAGGCAATTACCTTCCCATTTTGCATAAGTACAGCTCCGAGTCCCAGTTTGGATGCGTCGCTGTACATATCGAAACCCGTATCACTTTCGGGAAGAGTCAATATAGGAGCGCTAGTCAGCCTCCGTTTCAGTTCAGAGAAGCTCTTCTCACATTCCTCGGTCCAGGTATATTTCTTATCCTTCTTTGTAAGAGCTGTCATAGGGGCTGCAATCTGCGAGAAGTTCTCTACGAATTTTCTGTAATATCCGGCTAACCCCAGAAAACTTCTGACCTCACTGGCATTCTTGGGTCTGGACCAGTTACTTACGACCTCAATTTTAATTGGGTCGACCATCACTCCGTCCTTGGAGATAATATGTCCCAAGAATGATACTTGATTCAGCCAGAACTCACATTTCAAAAATTTAGCATACAGTTGTTCTTTCTGAAGAATCTGTAATACTATACTCAGGTGCTCCGCATGCTCCTCGGAAGTCCTCGAATAAATAAGGATGTCGTCGATGAAGACAATCACAAATCTGTCGAGAAATGCCGAGAAAACTCGATTCATAAGGTCCATGAATATTGCCGGAGCATTAGTAACTCCAAACGGCATCACTACGAACTCATAATGTCCGTATCTCGTCCGGAAAGCAGTTTTGGGTATATCCTCATTTTTCACCCGGACTTGGTGATAACCAGACCTCAGATCGATCTTAGAGAAAATCGTAGCTCCCTTTAATTGATCGAACAGGTCATCTATCCTGGGCAGAGGGTACCTGTTCTTTATGGTCACATTATTTAATGCCCGATAGTCGATACACATACGCATCGACCCGTCCTTCTTCTTGACGAACAGTACGGGAGCTCCCCAGGGGGAATGACTAGGGCGAATAAGTCCCTTGTCGAGTAGCTCTTGTAGCTGTCCTTGCAATTCTTTCAATTCAGTCGGCGCCATTCGGTATGGTGCTTTCGAGATGGGGTTAGTACCAGGAATCAAATCAATGGCAAATTCAACATCTCTTTCAGGTGCTAACCCAGGTAATTCGTCAGGAAATACCTCTGGATAGTTGCATACGACTTCGACGTCTTCTAGCTTCGGGTCCTCTCTAGGACGAGTATCAACCACATGAGCTAGAAATCCAGAACATCCATTCTCTAACATTTTCCTTGCCTTCAGAGCCGATAAGAATTTGCCAGTCTTCTTCTTCGGCTCGCCGATAAATTCAAAGAGAATCCCCGTCTCGGGTCGGAAGATAACCCTTCGTTTACGGCACTCGATAGAAGCGCCGTATTTATTCAAGAAATCCATGCCCAATATCAGATC
>JAGFNQ010002663.1:132173-202608 GCA_024364735.1 Boesenbergia rotunda
CTTCTCGTGTTCCGGCCAGTCCAGAAGTTCCATAGTGCTTTCCACTGTTTTGAGCCAGGACTGGGCATCCCACGGCTCGCAGATGCCGGAGAACTTATCCGGCTTCAGTCGTTGCCACTGTATCAAATAGGCCTCTTGTCGGACTGCTCTGGCCATAGTGTCCGAGGGCGCCTGTGCAGCTGGAGGTTCAGTGGTTATGGCGTCCTGACTTCCCGCAGGGGTGGCAGTATTAGTCTGCTGGGTCATCAGAGTGTTTATCATCTGCTGCTGCTCAGTGACCTGGCGCTGCAGCTCAGTGATCACTTGCATCAGGTCAGGTGGGGTTGCTGTCTCGTTACCCCTAGTACTACGCCTTCTAGCCATATCTACAATATAGACAGTAAATGACTACATAAGCCTTAATTCTACCTTCACTTGTTATGCAAGTATTACTCATCTTCATATTATGCAAGCATAAATCATCTCTATAGTTGTACTGTACATGAAATAATATAAGCGAGTTAGGATTTCTTACTTGGAAGCGGCAGGAGGAAGCTTGATGTGTGTGTGGTGGAAGGGAAACCTGCTCTGATACCAACTTGTAACGCCCGACCTTATATCTACCCTAAAGGCGGGGTTACGGGTCCATACATTCATATCATTATATCATGTTAAACATGTATATCCAAACAAAACAGTTACAATAAAAGAAATGTAGTAAGCATGCTTATTGAAGACTAATTTACCAAGCAAGGTTTTTCATTTCTTTTATATCTACATGCATTTACAACCTAATAGGAAGATCATTTAACACACTATAGCATGGAATCTCAAGTAAGAATATAGCAAGAGTTATCTAGTCTTAGGTACATGCAAAAGAAGCCTTCATAAGAAACAGAAAACAGTAAATATCTAGCATTTTACTTAGCATGCATACTACAAAATTTAGACATTAATGATAGTGTTATCTAGCATGTCATAGGTTCCATATTTCTAACTTAATCACAGTAGAGTAGTCATGATCATCACACATTCAGAGTATAGCAATACAATTTCAATCTTTCATTGGAAGCAGTTTAGATTCTAGACAAAAACAAGGTAGATAGAATCTTTCGTTCTTTCCCGAGCCATCACCACACACATCCTCTAGCCTTCCCTCTGCCACTTCCTTTAGTTCGAGTATTTCTTACCGCTATCTGCAGCATAAGAAAACAACATGAACTAGTAAGCAAAACATGCTTAGTAAGAATCCAGGCCTACTCGCAAAACCATATCGATACATCATATCATGTACTCAGTAATCAAGATAGAACAAGATTATAAGCATCATAAGCATTTCATCAAAGCATCATAAACATCACATCAAATATCTCTAAGTACTTTACAGAACAAGATTATCTCATAATGAGAAAATAATATGTTTTTCAAAAGGTTCCATATAGGTAAGTACTTAAAAATACAATATCTCCCAGGGCCCAGTTGTAGTACCACATCATGCGCGTTCCCTAATAAATTGGGGTAGCGAGCCACCAATCTAATTAGAGCAGGACCCTTCCGTCCTACCAATGCCATGACCTTCAGTTAACATGCACATTGGATTTGTTTAACGACCCCCTTCCAAGTCGGGTACACAACTTTCAAAGTAATTTATCATGCAATTACTCACATATGTATATGCCTAAAGGTACTCTTAATCACTTCTCAAAGGGACACACCACACATTCGGGTGCTCTTGATCCCCTAGGGACACACCACACATTCGGGTGCTCTTGATCCCAGTTCAATAGAGTATCCTTTTTTTTAAGCATATTAACAACCACATCTCAACCTCATCATGTTCATGTCATAAGAGTGCCCCATGGGCTATAAGGCATGCTTTTATACCTAACAAGATAGGTCACATAATTTATACACACATCATATAAGTGTAGCATGCTTCATGGTTTCATTAAGGACTTCCCAACCCTAGCACTAGGGTTGGCCGAAAGTCACATGTAAGGAAATTTGGTTTTCCAATCAAGCATTCATTCAAGCATTCTTACAAACACTTCACTTATACCATTAAGCATGGATATATCATAAGGAAAATCATACAACCTTAAATCCTAATTCCCTTAGGGTTGGCCGAAACCTTGTAGGGTACCAAACCCTAATTTTTATCCTTCCACAAATTGTAAACATCACATATGAGTATACCCTAGGTCTTAAGGGTTATTTTCATGTAATGAAAAGTTGCCAAGCACATCCCTTAGGAAGTGGCCGAAACCCACACAAGGACAACCCTAGGTTTTTGTTCTTGACACCATGAAGAAAAATCCATCTACATGTATACCCTAAGTCCCAAAGTCTTCCCATGCATCAAAGTTGGATCAAACCTTTCTCTTGGACCCCCAATCCTAGGGTGGCCGAAACTTCTACAAGGAAGATCCTTGTGATTTTTCAAAAGAAACACACAAACAAACATTTAATAGCAATTATACTGCAGGCGAGAGGACACTTACATCCTAGCGTTGGAATTTAACCTTCTTTAAATCGTAGGGTACCCTACACTTGGAGGGTATGCGAAGATCCTTTTCTTCCAAATCTTCTCTCTAGTATTCCTTGGTCTTGGTAGAGAGCAATGGCTCTTGGACTCTCCTTCTTGTAATTGCCCTAGGGTTAAAATTTCGAAAGGGAAGGGGGAAGGCTAGGCTCGGCAAGGAAGAAGAAGAAGGGAGGAAGAAGAATGAAAAAAAAGAAACTTCTTTCTAACTTCCTTCTCTTACTCTTATTTATACACCTCTTGTGAAAAGACATGTCTCTTCTTTGCCCAAGCCTTAACACGCATGTCTCCCCTTCTCCTAACACGAAACACCCATTAGAGCATCTGGTTAGGAAGGAGTTAGTGCAAGTGATAGGTTCAAGGTTCGATCCTTGCTTCCTCCACTTTGCACTTTCTTTTTATTACCTCTTAATAATTCATTTCCAAGCCTATCATGGAATTTCATAATATTAATAATATTTCATGAATCAATATTTCATGATAATAATATTTCATAAATATAATATTTCATGCTAATATTTCATGATAATAATATTTCATGAATATAATATTTCATGTATTCATGACATTTCATAGCATGTGATTGCATGAAATTTATATCATTTCATTATAACCATTTTCATACATTGTCATGATTTTACATTGACAAATTTGGGGTGTTACAATCCTCCCCCTCTTATAGAAAGTTCGTCCCGAACTTTAAAATAGTTCCGGATACTTTGATCGCATCGTATCTTCCTGTTCCCAGGTGGCTTCTTCGAACTGCTTGTTCCGCCACAGAACCTTTACTAAGGATATTTCCTTGTTCCTTAGCCTTTTAACTTCCCGATCGAGGATCTGGATCGGGCGGCGTTCGGAAATAAGGCTCTCCTGTTCTTGCACTGGTGGGGGTTCTATCATTTGACTCGCATCAGGGGTACACTTCTTGAGCATCGACACATGGAAGACGTTGTGGATAGCCGCCATTTCCGGCGGTAGCTCCAGCTCGTAGGCCACCTTGCCTACTCGTCTCAAAATCCGGTAGGGTCCCACGTATCGCGGACTCAGTTTTCCCTTCTTTCCGAATCTCATCACCCCTTTCATAGGGGCTACCTTCAGGAATACCGAATCCCCAACCTCGAACTCAAGTGGTCGACGTCGTTTATCGGCGTAGCTCTTCTGCCGACTCTGAGCAGTCTCTATCCTCTGGCGGATATTCTTTATAGCCTGAGTGGTCTCATCAATAATATCGGTCTGGAGTCCCATCTCCCTCCTTTCACCACTCTCATGCCAGCATAAAGGAGATCTGCATTTTCTTCCGTATAGTGCCTCGTACGGTGCCATCCCGATAGTAGCCTGATAACTGTTGTTATAAGCAAACTCTGCCAGGCTCAGGTATCGACACCAGCTTCCCTTGAAGTCCAAGGCGCAAGCTCGTAACATATCTTCTAGTATCTGGTTTACTCGTTCAGTCTGCCCGTCAGTCTGGGGGTGAAAGGCTGTACTGAACTTCAGCTTCGTGCCAAGGGCCTTCTGCACGTGTCCCCAAAAATCAGAAGTAAATCGACCATCTCGGTCAGAGACGATGGTCTTGGGAATCCCGTGTAGTCGGACAATCTCCTTGACGTACAGTTGAGCCAGCTGCTCAACTGAATAAGTCATCCTGATAGCCAGAAAATGCGCGGACTTGGTCAGTCGGTCCACAATAACCCATATACTATCATATCCATTCGTAGTCCGGGGCAGCCCTGATATGAAATCCATGGATATGTCCTCCCATTTCCACTCGGGAATAGGTAGAGGCTGCAGAACTCCCCCAGGTCTCTGGTGTTCTGCTTTGACCCTCTGGCAGGTCAAACACATGCTAATATAATGGGCTACATCTTTCTTCATGCCGGACCACCAAAATTTGCTCTTCAGATCTTGATACATCTTGGTAGACCCAGGATGCATCGCATAAGGTGTTCCGTGAGCTTCTTCGAGTATCCTCGTCCGTAAATCGGAGTCGTCGGGAACGCATAATCGATCCCGGAGATATAAAACTCCACTATCGGAAATCCGGAATCCCTCGTCCTTGCCTTCAAGAATCTCTTGCTTGATTCTCTGAAGACTCGGATCAAGATTCTGCTTCTCCAGAATACCATCAAATAATGTCGGCGCAATCTGTAGAGTAGAAAGCTGTCCCGATATAATCTCGATTCCGAAATCCATAATCTCTTTCCCTAAGGGTTGTGACAAAGCCGACAAAGATATTAAAGTAGCACATGATTTTCTACTGAGAGCATCGGCTACCTTGTTGGCTTTTCCCGGATGGTACAGGATCTCACAATCATAATCCTTGACCAATTCGAGCCATCGGCGTTGTCGCATATTCAGGTCCTTCTGGGTGAAGAAATACCGCAGACTCTGGTGATCAGTAAAGACCTTGCACTGAGTGCCATACAAATAATGCCTCCATGTTTTCAGTGCAAAGACCACCGCTGCTAATTCCAAATCATGGGTAGGATAATTCTTTTCATGTTCCCTTAATTGTCTAGAGGCATAGGCAATTACCTTCCCATTTTGCATAAGTACAGCTCCGAGTCCCAGTTTGGATGCGTCGCTGTACATATCGAAACCCGTATCACTTTCGGGAAGAGTCAATATAGGAGCGCTAGTCAGCCTCCTTTTCAGTTCAGCGAAACTCTTCTCACATTCCTCGGTCCAGGTATATTTCTTATCCTTCTTTGTAAGAGCTGTCATAGGGGCTGCAATCCGAGAGAAATTCTCTACGAATTTTCTGTAGTAACCTGCTAACCCCAGAAAACTTCTGACCTCGCTGGCATTCTTGGGTCTGGACCAGTTACTTACGGCCTCAATTTTAATTAGGTCGACCATCACTCCGTCCTTGGAGATAACATGTCCCAAGAATGATACCTGATTCAGCCAGAACTCACATTTCGAAAATTTAGCATACAGTTGTTCCTTCTGAAGAATCTGTAATACTATACTCAGGTGCTCCGCATGCTCCTCGGAAGTCCTCGAATAAATAAGGATGTCGTCGATGAAGACAATCACAAATCTGTCGAGAAATGCTGAGAAAATCCTATTCATAAGGTCCATGAATATTGCCGGAGCATTAGTAACTCCAAACGGCATCACTACGAACTCGTAATGTCCGTATCTCGTCCGGAAAGCAGTTTTGGGTATGTCCTCATTTTTCACCCAGACTTGGTGATAACCAGACCTCAGATCGATCTTGGAGAAAACCGTAGCTCCCTTTAACTGATCGAACAGGTCATCTATCCTGGGTAGAGGGTACCTGTTCTTTATGGTCACATTATTTAATGCCCGATAGTCGATGCACATACGCATCGACCCATCCTTCTTCTTCACGAACAGTACGGGAGCTCCCCAGGGGGAATGACTAGGGCGGATAAGTCCCTTGTCGAGTAGCTCTTGTAGCTGTCCTTGCAATTCTTTCAATTCAGTCGGCGCCATTCGGTATGGTGCCTTCGAGATGGGGTTAGTACCAGGAATCAAATCAATGGCAAATTCAACATCTCTTTCAGGTGCTAACCCAGGTAAGTCATCAGGAAATACCTCTGGATAGTTGCATACGACTTCGACGTCTTCTAGCTTCGGGTCCTCTCTAGGACGAGTATCAACCACATGAGCTAGAAATCCAGAACATCCATTCTCTAACATTTTCCTTGCCTTCAGAGCCGATAAGAATTTGCCAGTCTTCTTCTTCGGCTCGCCGATAAATTCAAAGAGAATCCCCGTCTCGGGTCGGAAGATAACCCTTCGTTTACGGCACTCGATAGAAGCGCCGTATTTATTCAAGAAATCCATGCCCAATATCAGATCATAATCGGCCATATGAAGCACTATTAGATCGCAGTAGAGTTCTCTATCTGCGATGCTGATCAGTGCGGCCCGCAGCATTTGGGTAGAGGCCATCACCTCCCCCGAGGGCAATGTAGTCAGAAACTTGCAATCTAGTTCTTGCAGTGGCATATCATATCTCGTGGCATATAGCATAGAAATAAAGGAATGCGTTGCTCCAGTGTCAAATAATGCAGTAGCAGGATGACTGTAAATAATTATCTGACCTGTGACAACGGTAGAGGCAGTCGCCACGTCTTCCTTTGTAAGCGAGAAAACCTGGGCGTCCGTTGTAGCAGGCGGGGCTTCTAACCGCCCCTGATAAATAGGAGTACCATCAATCGCAGCCTGCATATGGTGAAGCTGGGGAGGAGCACCTTTGTGCTGAATATACTGCTGCTGAGGTGCCTTAGCGGCAGTCGGACACTCTCTGGCAAAGTGTCCTTCCTTCCCGCAAGTATAACATCTCTTGGCACCCCATAAGCATGCCCCGAGGTGCATCTTCCCACAGGTGGCACAAGAAGGGTGCTTAGGCTTCTTGCCTTTCGAATCACCAGTAGACTTGTTCCATGGCTTTCTTTTCCCATTGTAGTTCTTCTTCCAGTGGGGGTTGGTGTTCTGAGTCCGTTGATTTCCTGACTGACTCTGATTCTGTGTACTGACTGGGGCCTGCTTCTGCTGGCTGATATTCTTCAGATAGTGCTCAGCATTCAGGGCACCGCTGACTAGCTCTTCCGCAGTCTGTGGCCTATGAACGCCACCAGCTACACTCAGAGCAATGTCAGGCCTAAGCATTCTTAGCATTAATCTGACCCTTTCCCTTTCAGTACTGACCAGCTCAGGACACAATCGTGCCAGTCGGTTAAATTTCTGGACGGCCTCGTTGACAGAGAGATTCCCCTGTCGAAATTCGGTGAACTCATCAAAATGCCTGTTGGTCACCCTCATATGGAAGAACTCCTCCAGAAATTCAGACTCGAAATCCTTCCACTTCATTTGATCCACCGATCTTCTGGCCTTCACCCGTTCCCACCACATCCGAGCATCGCCGGAGAGGCAGAACGAGACACACTTGACCTTCTCGTGTTCCGGCCAGTCCAGAAGTTCCATAGTGCTTTCCACTGTTTTGAGCCAGGACTGGGCATCCCACGGCTCGCAGATGCCGGAGAACTTATCCGGCTTCAGTCGTTGCCACTGTATCAAATAGGCCTCTTGTCGGACTGCTCTGGCCATAGTGTCCGAGGGCGCCTGTGCAGCTGGAGGTTCAGTGGTTATGGCGTCCTGACTTCCCGCAGGGGTGGTAGTATTAGTCTGCTGGGTCATCAGAGTGTTTATCATCTGCTGCTGCTCAGTGACCTGGCGCTGCAGCTCAGTGATCACTTGCATCAGGTCAGGTGGGGTTGCTATCTCGTTACCCCTAGTACTACGCCTTCTAGCCATATCTACCATATAGACAGTAAATGACTACATAAGACTTAATTCTACCTTCACTTGTTATGAAAGTATTACTCATCTTCATATTATGCAAGCATAAATCATCTCTATAGTTGTACTGTACATGAAATAATATAAGCGAGTTAGGATTTCTTACTTGGAAGCGGCAGGAGGAAGCTTGATGTGTGTGTGGTGGAAGGGAAACCTGCTCTGATACCAACTTGTAACGCCCGACCTTATATTTACCCTAAAGGCGGGGTTACGGGTCCATACATTCATATCATTATATCATGTTAAACATGTATATCCAAACAAAACAGTTACAATAAAAGAAATGTAGTAAGCATGCTTATTGAAGACTAATTTACCAAGCAAGGTTTTTCATTTCTTTTATATCTACATGCATTTACAACCTAAAAGGAAGATCATTTAACACACTATAGCATGGAATCTCAAGTAAGAATATAGCAAGAATTATCTAGTCTTAGGTACATGCAAAAGAAGCCTTCATAAGAAACAGAAAACAGTAAATATCTAGCATTTTACTTAGCATGCATACTACAAAATTTAGACATTAATGATAGTGTTATCTAGCATGTCATAGGTTCCATATTTCTAACTTAATCATAGTAGAGTAGTCATGATCATCACACATTCAGAGTATAGCAATACAATTTCAATCTTTCATTGGAAGCAGTTTAGATTCTAGACAAAAACAAGGTAGATAGAATCTTTCGTTCTTTCCCGAGCCATCACTGCACACATCCTCTAGCCTTCCCTCTGCCACTTCCTTTAGTTCGAGTATTTCTTACCGCTATCTGCAGCATAAGAAAACAACATGAACTAGTAAGCAAAACATGCTTAGTAAGAATCCGGGCCTACTCGCAAAACCATATCGATACTTGCTTCCTCCACTTTGATCCTTGCTTCCTCCACTTTGATAGGTTCAAGTGATAGGTTCAAGGTTCGATCCTTGCTTCCTCCACTTTGCACTTTCTTTTTATTACCTCTTAATAATTCATTTCCAAGCCTATCATGGAATTTCATAATATTAATAATATTTCATGAATCAATATTTCATGATAATATTTCATGATAATAATATTTCATAAATATAATATTTCATGCTAATATTTCATGATAATAATATTTCATGAATATAATATTTCATGTATTCATGACATTTCATAGCATGTGATTGCATGAAATTTATATCATTTCATTATAACCATTTTCATACATTGTCATGATTTTACATTGACAAATTTGGGGTGTTACATAAATTGGGTTTTAGGATGGGTTAAGGTCACTACCTCACTTGATGATGTCTCTTGGTACTAGGATATTCAATGTATGCATGTTATATGAGTTGTGTGATGTTGTGTTGTGTTTTTATGGCATGATAAACGTATCTAAATGTTTTGACCAGTAGAGTATATGTTGAATTAGGGTTGAACTAAAGGTATCCATGTTTCATTATGCCATGATAGATGAAAAGAAAAAATGGAAGAAGTTCCCTAGGTGTATTATTCTTAGTCTTAAATTGAACATTATGTGTTTTATGAATCATGAATGATAAGTTGGCATGTTA
This sequence comes from Boesenbergia rotunda, assembly GCA_024364735.1. NCBI lineage: Eukaryota > Viridiplantae > Streptophyta > Magnoliopsida > Zingiberales > Zingiberaceae > Boesenbergia > Boesenbergia rotunda. The sequence continues at coordinate 141,566 of JAGFNQ010002663.1, forward strand.
TGAATTTTCTTACCATGAAATTATGTTTTCTCCATGTCATGTTCATGCTTGAAAGTTATGATGATATTTATGCATTGAATGTATTCCCATGACATGTATGACATTATGAATAAAAGAATGTCTAAAGAGCAATTTCTAAGAAAAGAAAAGAAATGATGAACGCTATGCTAAAGAGAAATTGCTATGGAAAGGAAAGGAATCATGTATGATATTTTACTTTATGTATTGGCTTGTACCGGATCTTGAAAAAGGTCCAAGGGATGGGCACCTTAAGAATGCCCCGGTTCTGGACTACCGAAGCTGTCCCTAGGCTAGAGGTTGCCTAGTACCATAGTAGGTCGGGATTAGCTACCTCGTACTATACTAAGGGTTGCGCGCAAATGATGAATGGGTACAAGCCAGGGATCCCAATGATGATGATATATTAATGTTCAAGTATTATATTATATATATTTTTCAAAGAGCATCCTTAATGTTTACGCATATGTTTATGTTTAATGATATTTCTTTAATGTCATGCACATGTTTATGATTAATGATATTGCATATGCTATGTTTAATGTTATGCACATGTTTATGATTAATGATATTGCATATGCTATGTTTAATGTTATGCACATGTTTATGATTAATAATATTGCAGATGCTAATTTAATGTTTATGCACATGTTTATGCTTAATGATATTTTATATGCTATGTCTAATGTTTATGCACATGATTATGTTTTAAAGATTATGGAAATGTTATGTGCTTTAAGTACTTACTCATGCCACATGTTGATGTTTTAAGTGTTTATGCTTATGTGCTTTAGATGCTTTAAGTATTTATTCATGTTATATGTTTATGTCAAATGATGTAGATTTCTACTTATATGTGATGTACGGATTTTGTGAGTAAGCAAGGAGCTTACTAAGCATTTTATGCTTATAGTCTACCTTCTTATGTTGCAGATCAAACTAAAGGTTTCTAAAGAAGGGGAAACAGCAGGAGGGCATGTGTGTGTGTGTGGCTGTGATTTGGCAGAACGATCCTACTGTCGTTTTACTCTTACTTATGGACTTAATGTTGCTACTTATAAACTGCATGTGTTAGTTCTTATGTTTACGCTTACTACTTGTTGGAGTTGAAGTTCTTTATGATATGCATGCTTAATGTAGAACTATATACTCACTTGTTAAATATACTATGCTATGATTCACGTGTATAAAGTAGTTTAGTTAGAAAGAAAATTTATCCAATTGTATATGTTCATGATTTAGTATTATTTCCGCTGTTATATTTACGCTTCATTTGCAATACAGTACGAAAGAAAAAAAAAAGTAACGCGTCACTCACGTAAGGGGCGGGCGTTACAAGCTGGAACTGAATCCCAGCTTCTGATAGGTAGCTCCTAAACTCCCCAGAGAGGTACTCACCACCACGATCTGATCGCAGTGTCTTGATAAGTTTACCTCGATGTTTCTCCACATTAGCCTTGAATTCTTTGAACTTACCAAAGTATTCAGACTTGCGGTGCATCAGGTAAATGTACCCATACCTTGAATAATCGTCAATGAAAGTAACGAAATATTCAAAGCCTCCTCTTGCCTGGATCGACATAGGGCCACATTCATCAGAATGAATCAGTTCTAACACCTCTTTTGCCCTATACCTCTTAGCCTTGAAAGGCCTCTTCGTCATCTTCCCTTCTAGGCAAGACTCACAGGTCGAGAGATCCTCCACCACCAATGAATCCAAGGGCCCATTGGCTATCAACCTCTGAATCCTACTAAGGTTAATATGACCAAGCCTAAGGTGCCAAAGATATGTCTGATTCATCTTAGATGGCTCTTTTCTCTTATTTAAGTTAGATGATGAGCTATTTACTTCAGTGTGCATCGTGGGAGGTTTTGGTTCTAGAATATATAGATTGCCAACCAACGTACCCGAGGAGATAATCTCTCTGTTTCTCATAATAACAACTTTATTATCAAAAGTAACATAATATCCATCCTTAAATAACTTAGAAATTGAAATTAAATTCTTTCTAAATGAAGGTACATAAAGGTAATCTCTCAGAACTAACACTTTATTTCTCTCAAAAGATAAATAAAAGACTCCCACTGCTACTGCTGCTACTCTTGTAGCATTACCCATGTAGACCATGATTTCTTCATTCGCCAGCCGTCTGGTTTCCTGGAACCCCTGCAGAGTATTGCAGACATGGTCAGTGGCTACTATATCTACACACCAGGTACTGGTAGATAGCACTGCTAAGCATGTTTCACTGACTAAGGCTGAAGAAATACCTTTGCTTTTACGACGGGGACAGTCCGCCTTCCAGTGCCCAGTTTGCTTGCATGTGAAGCACCTGCCCTTCGCCTTCTTCACACCAGTCCGGGGTCCTTGCGATGCTCCTGCCTTCTTGAACCCTCCTCGTTTCTTCTTCTTCTTGCCTTTCGGCTCAGAAGAAGAAACTTTTTGAGTTACTAAGGCATGTGAGTTCTTCTGAAAGAGTGCCTCTGTCACCTGGAGTTCTCCCAACAGTTCACCCAATGTATAATTCTTCTTGTTCATATTATAGTTGAGGTTGAACTGCTCAAAACTCTTCGGTAGAGACTAGAGTATGATATCGACCTGGGATTCCTCGTCGATTTCAGCTCCCAGTACCTCAATTTGATTGAGATGAGCCATCATCTTTAGGACATGCTCCCTAACGGGTGTCCCTTCAACCATAGTGGTTGACATCAAACTCTTCATCGCACTTTGCCTAGCAGCTCGACCTTGGTGTCCGAAGAGGTCTTTGAGGTTTAGCATCATGTCACTAGCAGTGGGCATGGCCTGATGCTGATGTTGCATCACATTCGACATCGATGCCATAATGTAACACCGCGTCATCTCATCTGTCTTTTTCCACTTCCAATAACGCTCCCTCAACTCTTCACCATTCTCTAGGCTTTTTCGGACATTCTTCGAAGAGTACAAATTTGTGCTCCTCAGCAGTGAGGACAATGTTAGGTTCCTCTTCCAGTCAATGTAATTAGAGCCAGTAAGTTTATTGTCCTTTAGAATGGTTGCTAGTGGAGTAAAGGCCATTATGAAAAACCTGAGAATCACAACATACACTACTTTAGAAATCGAAAATAAATTGATTCCTCAATATAATTAATTTTCGAATTTCACCAACACCCATGTACACCGAGAAATTCGCATGCCATGATGGTGTGGACGTATACGAATCCCTTCATTCGTAAGAGGAGGTTTTACCAATCGATCTTACTATCTTGTCAACCTAACTTTTTGACAAGTAAGATCAATAGTTGGTTTCCTTCGGCTCTGCAAAATAATAACAGTGACTCCGATGGGGAGGATACTATTATTTGCATCTAAGTGTGCACCATTATACGACACTAAGAAAATTATTTCTGATTATATGCCTTCCGATGGGGAAGTCCACATGCTCTTCAATAATTTTCTACAGTCTTTTTCGACCCAGTGATCCACAGAACAAGTCCATTCAATGGGGAGGAAGGCACTCAAAGCTGACACGCAGACTTATTCACATCACTTATCGAATTGTAATGGAAGTCATGGGACCCTTAGGGTCCCTCTCCCACTTAGTAGTTTATTTTGAGAAATTTTCTAGCACTACCACACAACCAAGCACACAACCAACAACATGAAAAAAAAATAGTGAAAAATCCTAGATTTTTCCAACTTTCATGGTCCCTTGGTCTCTCATGTGCCTCCAGTCGTGTCGTCATTTCGTCCACTCTTCCCTTCCTTCTGCGCATGCTACCTTGAGGGTTCTCCGAGTCAAAATGAAGAGTTAATTATTTACATCATTGATCCTATACTCCACAAAAGAGTGTACATGAAATCTTGATCAACTGTAAAATAAAAAAACTCGGCTAAACATGTGCCGTATTTAATTACAAAAATTAAATACCTAGCCTCGTCAACCCCGAGGATTAATTAATTACAATAATTGCAAACATTCACACAAACAATATTTCGGCCATGAAGTTGGAATCTCGTGCCTACAACACAAAGTTAGCCTACACACATCCACGCATCAACAAAATAAAAATGTATGAAAAAATTGCAGAATTAACCAATCCTAAACACACAAAGCAGGAAACCTCAGCTCTGATACCAATTGTTGGGTATAGCTTAGCGGTTTTCCCTAGCAAATACCTAGTGATCCGAGAGACCTCTCTATGCCTACGGATTAAAAAATTTAATCCGAATATAGAGCCGTTCTCATCGACTATCTCGTGCCGTATCGAACAACCCAAATTGCAACTTAGCCAATTACCAAAATTGGCCTTGCAATTTGCTCGATCATTCGACCGCGAAAAAGGTAATGAGTTGATTGCTGGCTTTTGTGTTTATGGTCGAGGTCCAGTTAAGAATTTATTAAACATATTTTGCAAGCAAAACAATAAATTCTAAAACATAAAATGACGAGACATACTAACATGGCACATACATAACATATGGAAATACAAAGGAGCGTATGGAAGGTTATACCTTTCCGATCACCTCGCGGTCTTCTACCTTATGTCCCTCCCTTCACGGACGTGGTGTGGGCGACGATCTACCACGATCCGAGATCACCAAGAGCTCCAATCAATCCACTTCATTAACAGCCCGAACCCTAGGGTTTGCACCGCCGGCGCCTCTCCCCCTCCCTTTGCACCGCCGTCCACCGGAGCCGGCTCCGAGCCCTCCGGATCACTAGTACACCTTGAGAGGAAGATGAAGAAGAAGAAGATGGAAAGAAACAACCTTCTGCTCAGCCCCAACAACCCGCGCAACCTCCTCTTCCTCTCGCTTGCGGCGCCTGCGCAACCCAAGGTTGCGTCGCCCACAGCCGGCCGCCGGCACCTCATCCGACCTCCTTGAGCACTACGCAAGGTAGAGGACTCCTCTACCTTACTTTTGTAAGCTTCATCCGGAGTTTGGTGGAGGAGGGAAGAAGAACCGAGGAGTTCTTTGTTGGGACCGGGTGCATGTTGACATGGATACGGGTTCGTAATTTTAAAATTTAATTACGTGCAGCGGAAGGTTTAGCATAAATAATTTCCCAAATTATTTTAACCACGTATCTAGCATGTAACCTTATGTTGTGGAGACATGATCATACATTTAAAATTTTGCATAAAGTAAACTAATTTACTTAATACCTTGCGTAACTCGTAGAAAGGGACGAGATACAACCGTAGCGTCCCTTGGAAGCTCCGCCTCTATTCGCGTCCACGCCGAGTTCTCTTCGGGATGACTTCGCAAAGCCACGAGTTTTGTGCCGACGAGAACTACTAGATTCTCCAAAGGCACAACTAGAATATCAAGAGAGAAAAGATAGAAACTAACCACCAAGTAACGGAATCAAAATTCCGGGAAAGGAAGGAAGGAGTCGCGATCCGCTTCTTCTTCTTCGGCACCCTTTTGGTGGATGAAGCTCTCGGCCACCCTTGGGATGTGCGTCGGCCCTAGGGGAGGAGAGAGAGCCGGCCCTAGAGAGAGAGAGGGGCGCCGGGCCTAGAGAGAGAGAGAGAGTTAGAGAGAGAGAGGGAACTACTAATCTCTTAATAACTCAATTGAGGAATTCAAGCCTAGCCTTGGTTCCTTTATATAGTAGCCTCTCTCTTGCCAAGTCTCCTCTTTAACGGAATTTTTCATAAGAAATTTATCCTATAAATTTTCTTATGAATTATTCCGTTTATGCCAAGTTTTATTATAACTAACTTTATAATAGAACAAATATATATCTCCTTTTATTATGGAATAAAATTTACAAGAAATTTATAAATTTTTCTTATCATGGAAAAATCAATTCATAATTGATTTTATAAAATTAAAATAAACCGATCCATGGTTCATTTTAATTTCCATAAAAGGAATAAATTTCTATAAATTTCTTTATATAAATTTTTTTATATAAATCTCTTTATATAAATTTCTTTATATAGATTTATTTATCCATAATTTTATAAAATAAATCGCGCTTGATTTATTTTATAAAATAAACCAAATAAATTGGTTTTCTCTCCTTGTAGTGGCCGGCCAAACCAAAGAGGGTGGACACCCTCTTTGGCCGACCACACCAAGCCCGTCTCCTCGCGAATTAAACTCATTTAATTCGCCCAATAAGCCTTCAAAAGACTTAGCCAATTTAACCTTCCGATGCGCCTCTGACAAATTCAGATTCGACTTATTTCTCTTGATAGGAAAATCTAATTTTCAACTCATTTTAAATCCCTCAGATTACTCGTAGTGCGTGTGACTAAATAGGCTTTCGATTTATGTTGGCCGTCTATAATCAACCAATTATAAAACGATCATGAGTGGCACCTAGTAGTACATCATGACCCCCAATTAATCAAAAGATCAATGGTTGACCTCAGAAATAATTCTAAAACCCTTCAGCAGCTCTAATGAATTGTGCCTCATTCCCTTCACCATCTTATACCCACTTGGTTCAGGACATGGTCTGTGTGTGTCAGTCCCCACTAGGCTGACTACGTCACACCTAGCCCAAGTAGTGTCTTTCTCGTCCTTTGGATTTCTAATTACTCTCATGTATTTAAGAGACTCATACTCTAAACATGACATGCTCTGGCCAGAGGCTTTGAGTAACAATCCGACGATAGGCCTGGGTATACATCTCCTCGCAAGGAGTGGTGAATCCTTTGTAGGCTGTTCAAACATCTTCGGGCACTTCGGCTTATACCCAATCATCCTGGGTCCACACCTCCTTGGAGATGCTTGCTTAAGATGTTAAAGTATAAGTCTCCATGACCAAGATGACTTGAACACCGCAAGTCAAAGGAACATCGCACTTAAGCTGCAGTAAGAACTTCACTGACATATCTATATAGATAACCATATGAAGTTTTACAGCTAGTCACTCCAATGAACTAGTTCCCTTAACTAGCATCCATGTTTATCTCCGGACATCCCAATGTCACCAGCCAGTGAGAATCAGCTGATTAGAGAATAACCCATGCTAGTCTCAACAGAATTGATAGTGTCCGTTTTTATCAATTCATCGACTAGGGATATTTTCAATACTTCACAATTGCACATGTAGAGATAATCACTAGTTGAGATCCCATCACAAATTCTCTTATGCTGTGAATTGTATTACGAACATTCAGTAGATGAGTTTAAGATCCCAATCAAATACACAAACATGTATACTCAAATAGTGAATTATCATTTATTAAAATGAATGTTTAAAATCATAAGGCGATTGCCTTAGGACACTTCTCTCATATCACTAACAAACTCCCACTTGGCCTAATGCCAATCGCTACGGTATCCAATACCACAGGCTCTAACATGACCCTCAAACTTGCTCTGAGGCAAGGCCTTAGTTAAAGGATCCGCTAAATTCCTTTCAGTGGGAATTTTCTCAATTTGTATATCATTCCTACTTATAATCTCTCTGATCAGATGATAGCGGCGAAGCACGTGTTTGGATCGTTGATGAGACCTTGGTTCCTTTGCTTGTGCAATAGCTCCATTGTTGTTGCAATAAACCAGTATTGCTTCATCAATGGTTGGAACCTCACCAAGTTTTGAGACAAACTTTTTGATCCAGACTGCTTCCGTGGTAGAATCCGCTACGGTGTCTTGTTTGGAACTCTTCCAACTTATTGCGCCTGCATTCAAAGTAAATACGTATCCAGACTGAGATTTGAAGTCATCCTTATCTGTCTGGAAACTGGCATCTGTATACCCACGTATTACCATATCTCCTTCTCCATATATTAGGAACACATCCTTAGTTCTTCTTAAGTACTTAAGGATTGTCTTGACAGCCGCCCAGTGATCCATACCTGGATCAGACTGGTATCTGCTCGTGACGCTCAGAGCATATGATACATCGGGCCTAGTACATAACATAGCATACATGATAGATCCTATCGCGGATGCATAAGGAATCTTATTCATGCAAATCCTCTCGTCTTCTGTGCGCGGACACATAGACTTTGAAAGGTTGATCCCATGCCTGATGGGAAGGTAACCTTTCTTGGATTCCGACATGCTAAACCTTTTTAGCACTCGGTCTATATATGTAGACTGCGAAAGACCAAGCAACCGTTTTGATCTATCTCTATAGATTCTAATCCCAAGGATATAGGTTGCTTCTCCCAGGTCTTTCATGGAGAAAGTTTTGGACAACCAAATTTTAACTGTCTGTAAAACTGATATATCGTTTCCTATAAGTAATATGTCATCAACATATAATACTAGGAATACGACTGCACTCCCACTAACCTTCTTGTACACCCAAGGTTCGTCAGGATTTTGTGAGAAATCAAACTCTTTGATTGTCTCATCAAAACGGATGTTCCAGCTCCTAGATGCTTGCTTCAGTCCATATATGGATCGGCGAAGCTTGCATACTTTGGTTTTATCAACCGATGTGAAACCTTCAGGTTGTATCATGTATACATCCTCAAGCAGGTTTCCATTAAGGAAAGTTGTTTTCACATCCATTTGTCATATCTCATAATCATAATGAGCTGCTATGGCTAGGAGCATCCGAATGGATTTAAGCATAGCTACTGGCGAATAGGTTTCGTCATAATCAATTCCTTGTTTCTGACGATATCCTTTTGCCACTAATCTAGCCTTAGAGGTAACAACATTACCTTCCATGTCAGTTTTCTTCTTGAAAACCCACTTGCACCCTATGGGCTTAATCCCTTCAGGTGGGTTAACCAAGTCCCATACTTGATTTTCGTACATGGAATCCATTTCCGACTTCATGGCTTCAAGCCATTTGTCCCTTTCTGAACTTTTCAGAACATCTTCATAACTGATAGGTTCGTCATCGCTTATGAGTAACACGTCGTTCGATTCACTTATGAGAAATCCGTATCTCTCTGGAATATTGCGTGTCCTATCAGACCTACGAAGAGGTGGTGTTATTTTAGGTTCAACTGATAGCTCATCATTATGAGTTATTGGTTGTGGGTCTAGACTAGGTGTCTCTGTGATGTCTATTGGAGTTTCTTGAACTTCATCAAGTTCAATGCTACTCCCACTGTTTTCTTGTAAAAGAAATTCTTTTTCCAGAAATACAGCATGCCTTGAAACAAACACCTTTTGTTCCAAGGGATGATAGAATTGGTAACCCTTCGTTTCCTTAGGGTATCCAATAAATAGACATTTATCAGACTTAGCATCCAATTTGTCTGATACAGTCCGCTTCACATAAGCAGGACAACCCCATATCTTAAGGTGAGTTAAGTGAGGTTTCTTACTATTCCATGTCTCATATGGAGTAGTAGAGACTACCTTGGTCGGGACTCTGTTTAGCAAGTAAACAGCTGTCTTTAGTGCATAGCCCCAAAAGGATTTTGGAAGAGTTGCATGATTCATCATCGACCTAACCATGTCCATTAAGGTTCGGTTGCGCCTCTCAGATACACCATTATGCTGTGGTGTATATGGCGGAGTCCATTGGGACAATATCCCATTGTCCCTAAGATAATCTTGAAACTCTTGACTTAAGTATTCACCACCTCGATCGGATCGAAGTATCTTAATACTTTTGCCAAGCTGTTTCTCTACTTCATTTCTGAACTCTTTGAATTTCTCAAAAGCTTCAGATTTGTGTTTCATCAAGAACACATACCCGAATCGTGAGTGATCATCGATAAAGGTGATGAAGTAGCTATAGCTTCCTTGTGCAAGAGTTGACATTGGTCCACATACATCAGTATGTATTAGACCAAGCAATTCTCCCACTGGATTACCTTTTCCAGAAAAGGATAATTTGGCCATCTTGCCTTTTAAGCATGATTCGCATGTATCAAATGAACCAGGTTCAAATGATTCCAAAATTCCACATCGGTGTAATTTGGTCATGCGTTTCTTACATACATGGGCAAGACGACAATGTCATGTGTAGGAGTCTATTCGATTATCTATTCGAGCACGTTTGTTGCTAACTTCGATATTGAAAACGTCACCGGATAAATCTAACGTGTAGATACCATTGCACAAAGTTCCATTCTCATAAAAAACGCCATTTAAAGTTATGTAACAACAATTGTTACTAAAAGTTAAATGATAATCCTTTTCATTCAAACATGAAATAGATACAATGTTCTTTATTAACGAAGGAACAAAATAATAATTATCCAATTCTAAGACACGTCCAGTGGGGAGCTTTAGCAAATATGTTCCGATGGCAACAGCAGCAATCTTTGCTCCATTTCCAACTCGCAAATTTGCTTCTCCTTTGACGAGTCTTCTTATATTCCTTAGCCCCTGTATATCATTACATATATGTGAGCTACACCCAGTATCAAGTACCCAGGTAATTGAGGAAATAGAGTGACATTCAATAACGAAGATACCTGAAGAGGATGGGGCATCGGATGCCTTATTCTTCAAGGACTCAAGATAAACCTTGCAGTTTCTTCGCCAGTGACCCTCCTTGCTACAATGATGGCAAGTTCCTTTTGGTTTCTTTTCAGTCTTTTTGGCCTTTTTCTTCTTCCCTTTATTCTGTTCTTTGGCCTTCCTCTTAGAACCTTTCTTTGAGGAACCAAGTAACAGTACCGTCTTTTGATCCGGCTTTACAGAAGGCTCCACAGTCTTCAGCAGGTTGAGCAACTCAGGAATGGTAGTCTCTAGTTTGTTCATCCGATAGTTCATCACAAATTGTGAATAACTTTTGGGCAAACAACTCAGAATTAAGTCAATACTTAGTTCATGATCCATTGCAAAACCGAGTGTGCTCAGTCGCTCAATGTACCCCAACATCTTTAACACAAACTGCGAGACAGAAGTGCCTTCCTGCATCTTAGTGGTGAAGAGGAGTCTGGAGACTACGAACCTTTCGGATCTCGCCTGCTCTTCAAACAACTCATTAAGATGGAAGATGATGGTATAAGCATCCAAATGCTCATGCTGCTTTTGCAGCTCAGGTATCATAGAGGCTAGCATGATGCAACTCGCAAGTTCAGAATCGGTCACATGTTTCTGATAGGCCATTAGCTGGTCTGGAGTTGCACCTTCTGGAGGATGGTTGGGAAGTTGATCTTCAAGGACATATGCAAGCTTCTCTGCCTTGAGGACTATCCTCAGGTTTCGAAGCCAGTCCATGAAGTTTGGCCCAGTCAGTTTATTGGTGTCCAAAATGGAACGCAAGTTTAGAGAAGACATGATTGAGTGATTAACCTAGAAATACAAATTGAGCATATGTGAGAAGAATGATAAAGAATGTATCAATATACATTAATTAAAAATCCTATTTATTTTTCAAATTGAATATCCCTTTTTATCAATTCGGGAGATTGTAGGAACATCTCCAAATAGGTTGATGTCCAACCATAGATAAGAACAACCATGGCTGTGGCCATCAAGTTATTCTTAGCTATGAAGGTAGGTAATTATACCGATTACATGTAGCGACCCGCCTTCTCTACCTTTGACGGATCATTACTTTATCTACTTCTTGACTCTAATGCACGACTAAGAATGCGGAACTTCTTTTTTTTTCTTTTAAATTCATCTAGGGATGATATTCTAACTCTAATAGTCATGCATGATACAATGGCATACTTCCTTTCTCTAGAACTTCACTGCAATGGTACCAGTCGACTGCGATCTAACTAGTCGACTGGTATCGGCCACAGAAAGTTTCTGGGCGCGGCACCAGTCGACTGGCCTCTTGGCAGTCGACTGATGCATCGAACAGAAGCTACTGTTCGATAGGTCAGTCGACTGATACTGAACCAGTCGACTGGCACGCCTGAAAGTCTGAAATTCAGATTCGAAGCCTTGTTTCAAAACTCCACCAAACATATAGTTTCAAGCCATACAAAGACACAACACCATTTCTATACTCTATGCTAGTTTCCTAAACATTTTAGCCAGTCAAAACAACTTTACAAACTTGAAATTAGGACTTTTTGCGGAAGTAAATGAGCTATGAAAATCTATATGAACTTTAAACTAGAGTTTTGTACCAAACTTCACTCCTATGCATTCATAACACCAAAACACATGTTCTAAACATTTCTAAAGCATTGTGGAACGTGAATACAACTTTTCTAAGCATATTTAAGCAATAAAAACTTGATTCAAAGGGAAACTAGCACTATCTTGGCACATGCATCAATATCTCCAACAAAGTATCAATATCCAAAACTACTCACACTTCTACTCATCCAATGCAATTATAAGGATATGTATGCTAAATGAAATGATATGGAATCTTTACTTGTGGTTTTAAGACATGCAAAATATCTAAAACGCAAATACTTGGATAAATGCTATAAGATCTAACTTAAACTAAGACTTTATGATAAATGCACTTTAAGTCCTTCATTCGTCTTGTCCCAAGGACCTCTCCAAGGTCAGCCACCACACACACGTCACTCAGCACCGCCTTGTCGCCTTCCTTCAGAATTGCTTGCCTTTACCTTTACCTACAGCAAGAGGAAATGCAACTAATAAGCGAAAGCTTAGTAAGTACTATCTAGCCCACAAAATCTCGAAAATGTGCAAACATGCTTTTTAAACAATGTGAAATCACATGAGATACTTTTATGCTTCAAAGAAAACTAAACCATGTATACTCAAGCATTAATAAGTCTCAACTTACTTGTTCTTGGCTTAACTTGAACTTTAGCAATTCTTTAACTTTAAATCTTTCTTTAACTTTAAGAAAACTTCTTTAAACTTTAGAAAAACTTTGCTAAAGCATATACTTGAAAATAATATCTCACTTGGATCCACTTAAGACGTAAGTACCATCTTGTGCGCGTTCCCTAAAAGGTTGGGATAGCGAGCCACCAATCCTAATAGAGCAGACCTTGGTCTACCAGGGCCAAGACCTTGGAATTGGACACCTGGATTTCTTTAACGACGCCCTTGGACGCCGGGTACTGGCCTTAGAAAATAAAATAGCTTTTCTTTCTTTTCTTTCTTATCTTTAAATGCCTTGGCATTTTAACGAGCCCCTTGTGTGCCCAAATCCCTAAGTCTTGACTTTTGGGGATTTCTTAAGGCCTTGGCCTTTTCTTTTCTTATCTTTATCTTCTCTTTTCTTTTCTCATAACTCTTCTTAGCCCCTAACCTCATATAGGGTGCTTAATCAAACTTATACAAGCATGGATCAACCTAGGATTACATGCAAAATCATAAACTTTAAGGAAAATTGCATTTTAACTTTCTAACGGGAAAATCTTGCGGAAAACCGCCTCTTACTGCAGGTGAGCAGTACTTACCTCGATATCTTGGACTTACAACCAAGAACGACGTCGGAGGTTCCGGAGAAACTCGGAGTCTCGGAGATTTCCTCGCGCTCACGCGTTCCTCTCGTCGTGGGGATTCCGAATATCGGAAAATCTCTTGGAGGAGAGCCTTGGCCGGCCACCGGAGGAAAGCCCTAGGCTTGGTGTTTTCGCCCAAGGGAGGAGAGAGTGGCGGCGTGAGGGTTTGGGTGAGGAAAATAAAACTTCTCTCCTTAATTATCTATTTATACTTATGGGGCGAATTTACCTAACTATACCTTATCTATTGTTTCGCTCAATCTATTTCAACAAAACCAACCAGTGCAGCTAGTCCGCCCATTGTCTCTTTGCGCGTAGGTGAAGGGTTCGATTCCCACCTACGCGATTTTCTGTTTATAACCTTTTTTGCCACTTTCGTTTACGGAAAAATTCTATAAAAATATCCATAAATTTGGAAAAAATTCTAAGATATTTCTAAAATTAGTTTCGAGAATTTTCGGGCTATCTCTTTTAATAAAATACTAAACGGACTCGAAAAATTCCATAAAAATATTCTAAAAATTCCTAAAAATATCTAGAATATTTCTAAAATATTTTTAACTAGTTCTAAGGACTTTTAAGAACTTAAAATGGAAATTTTGGGGCGTTACAATCCCCCATACCTTATGAAAAGTTCATCCTCGAACTTAGAATAATTCTGGATATTTTTCTCTCATGCTGTCTTCACGTTCCCAAGTAGCTTCCTCATGCTTTTGATTATGCCAGATGACCTTCACTAGTGGAACTTCTTTATTTCTTAATCTTTTAACTGCTTTGTCCACTATTTGTGTCGGTCTGCTCTCATAGCTAAGATCTTCTTGGATCTTTACTGACTGAGGCTGAATCACTTGATTGGGATCGTGAATACACTTCTTTAGCATAGATACATGAAATGTACTGTGGATAGCTGACATATCCTCTGGTAAGTCCAACTCATATGCTACCTTACCAACCCTCCTTATGATCTTGTAGGGTCCTATGTAGCGAGGACTTAGCTTGCCCTTTTTGCCAAATCTCATCACTCCCTTCATTGGAGCGACCTTTGAGGAATACTGAATCTCCAACTTGGAATTCCAGTGGCCTACGACGTGTGTCAGCATAACTTTTCTGTCTACTCTGGGCCGTCTCAATCCTCTGGCGGATCATCTGGATAGCCTGAGTGGTTTCATCTATAAGCTCAGTCTGGCTGCCTAGTCCTGACTCTATCTCTTTCTTCTCACCAGCTTCTTGCCAACATATGGGTGATCTGCATTTCCTGCCATGCAATGCCTCATAAGGTGCCATCCTGATGGTGGCCTGATAGCTATTGTTGTAGGCAAACTCAGCTAAGCACAGAAATTTGCACCAACTACCCTTAAAGTCCAACGCACAAGCCCTGAGCATGTCTTCTAAAATCTGATTTACTCTCTCTGTTTGTCCATCCGTCTGAGGATGGAAAGCTGTGCTTAACTGAAGTCTGGTGCCTAGGGCGTCCTGAACACACCTCCAAAAATGGGAGAAGAACCGCCCGTCTCTGTCAGAAATGATAGACTTCAGAACTCCATGAAGCCTGATCACTTCTTTCACGTACAGCTGCGCTAGCTGCTCTACCGAATGCGATAACTTGATGGCTAGGAAGTGGGCAGACTTGGTCAATCTGTCCACTATCACCCATACTGCATCGTGTCCATGGGTGGTCCTTGGGAGACCTGTGATAAAATCCATGGATATCTCTTCCCACTTCCACTCTGGAATGGGAAGAGGCTACAGAACTCCTCCTGGTCTCTGGTGCTCTGCTTTGACTCTCTGGCAGGTCAAGCAGGTACTGATATATCTGGCCACGTCTCGCTTGAGTCCAGACCACCAGAATCTTTTCTTTACATCTTGGTACATCTTGGTAGAACCAGGGTGCATAGAGTACGGGGTACTGTGGGCTTCTTCTAAAATATTTTTTCTTAGTTCCTCATCATTGGGGACGCAAAGGCGGTCTCCAAGATAGAGGATGCCACTATATGATACTCGAAACTCTGAATTTTCTGCCTCTTGGATCTCCTGCTTGATCTTCTGGATCTCTGGGTCTTGACCTTTCTTTCCTTGTATATCCACAAGCAGGGTTGACTCTAGAGTCAATGCAGAAAGTTGCCCAATTATTACCTCGACTCCAAAATCCTTTATTTCTTTCTGAAGTGGTAGAGACAGTGATGATAGGGACATCAGTGATGCACAGGACTTTCTGCTCAGTGCATTTGCCACTTTATTAGCTTTACCTGGGTGGTAGAGGATTTCACAGTCATAATCTTTAACCAACTCTAGCCACCTACGCTGCCTCATATTCAAATCCTTCTGAGTGAAGAAGTACTTCAAACTCTGATGGTCTGTGAAGATTCTGCACTGCACTCCATACAGGTAGTGTCTCCAAAGTTTCAGTGCAAAAACCACAGCTGCTAGCTCAAGGTCGTGTGTAGGGTAATTCTTCTCATAGTCCTTGAGCTGTCTGGAGGCATATGCTATTACTTTACCATCTTGCATGAGGACAGCTCCAAGGCCCATCTTGGATGCATCACTATAGATGTCAAAGGCCTTGTCACTCTC
Organism: Boesenbergia rotunda; assembly: GCA_024364735.1. Taxonomy (NCBI): domain Eukaryota; kingdom Viridiplantae; phylum Streptophyta; class Magnoliopsida; order Zingiberales; family Zingiberaceae; genus Boesenbergia; species Boesenbergia rotunda. The sequence continues at coordinate 157,424 of JAGFNQ010002663.1, forward strand.
TGGAACAGTCAGGATGGGAGCACTGGTCAATCTTTTCTTTAGTTCTAGGAAGCTGTGCTCGCATTTATCAGACCACTCATACTTCTGATTCTTTCTGGTCAGGGCTGTGAGTGGAGAGGCTATTCTGGAAAAGTCCTCCACAAATTTTCTGTAATATCCTGCCAGGCCTAAGAAACTTCTGATTTCACTGGCATTCTTGGGTCTACACCAGTTGCTGACTGCTTCTATCTTGGCTGGATCAACTTGAATGCCTTCTTTGGATACAATGTGACCTAGGAAGGTCACATGATCTAACCAAAACTCACACTTTGAGAATTTTGCATAGAGCTTCTCCTGCTGAAGGATCTGCAGCACTATCCTCAAGTGTGTAGCATGGTCCTCTGGAGTCTGTGAATATATGAGAATATCATCAATAAATACAATGACGAATTTATCGAGATACTCCCTGAAGATGTGATTCATCAGCTCCATGAAGACTGCTGGAGCATTGGTTACTCCAAAAGGTATCACTACAAATTCGTAGTGACCGTATCTTGTCCTGAAGGCCGTCCTGGGGATGTCACTTTCTTTAACCTTTAGCTGATGATACCCAGAACGCAGATCTATCTTCGAGAACACTGTAGCCCCTTTGAGTTGATCAAATAAATCATCTATTCTAGGAAGGGGGTACTTGTTCTTGATGGTTACCTTGTTCAGAGCTCTGTAGTCTATGCACAGACGCATAGACCCGTCCTTCTTCTTGACGAAAAGTACAGGAGCTCCCCAGGGTGGATGACTCGGGCGAATGAAGCCCTTGTCTAGTAGCTCCTGGAGTTGCTCTTGTAATTCTTTCAACTCTGCTGGAGACATACGATATGGGGCTTTTGAGACCGGACCGGTACCTGGCACCAGCTCAATCTCAAATTCCACCTCCCTGTTGGGCGGTAGTCCAGGTAGTTCTTCTGGGAACACTTCTGGATATTCGCAGACTACCCATACATCCTCCTGCTTGAGTTCTTTCTTTGCTTCTGAGTCCATTATGTGTGCAAGAAGACCAGCACACCCTTGCTCTAGCATCTGGTGGGCTACCAAGACTGAGAGGAATTTCTGAGTCTTCCTCTTTGGGGCTCCTTGAAACTCGAATGGTGGTTCTCCTTCTGGGCTGAAAACCACCTTCCTTCTACGGCAGTCCACTGAAGCGCTGTACTTACTGAAGAAATCCATCCCTAAGATGACATCATAATCCTTCATCTCAAGGACTATCCAGTCACTATAGAGCTCTCGGTTGGAAATCCAGATTGGTACTGCCCTTAGCCTCTAAGTAGAGGCCATTTCTTCCCCTGACGGTAAGGTTGTTAAGAACTTCATCGTTCAACCTTTCTGGTGGCCTTTATACTGTTTAAGTAGTGCTCAGTGATCAAAGCACCACGTATTAGTTCTTCGGAGGTTTGTGGCCTCTTAACACTGCTAGCCCTCTTTAACGCTATCTCAGGCCTTAACATCTTGAGCATTAGCCTAACCATCTCTTTTCCTGTGCTAACTAGCTCTGGGCACAGATGAGCTAACCGCTTAAACATCTTCACTGCTTCATCCACGGATAGTTCTCCTTGTCTGAACTCCGTGAATTCATCATAATGCTTATTGGTTTCTTGCATGTGAAAGTATTCTTCGAAGAACTCAGTCCCGAAGTCGGCCCATGCCATCTGGCTGACATTTCTCTTGGCCTTGACTCTCTCCCACTATATTCTAGCATCTCCCGTAAGGCAGAAAGATGCACACTTTATCTTCTCTATCTCATGCCAGTCCAGTAGCCCTACTATTCTTTCCAACGTTTTGAACCATGCTTAAGCATCCCATGGTTTACTTGTGCCCGGGGAAATTCCCTGGCTTCAGTTTCTTCTACTGAATGAGGTATGCTTCTTGCCTTACTCTCCCGAGCCACCACCTCTAAGAGATTTGGTGGTGGTACTGACTCTGTTATCTCTTGCCCTCTAGGAACTTGCTCCTCGTTTCGGGCCTTTCTAGGGCGTCCTCAAATGTATAACTTAACACTTAACGGTAATGTTCTCAAACTTGCTTTAGGATACAACAATACCTTGGTCTTGTTTCTCATCTCATTTCTTAGTCCTATAGCTCGTTCTTGGGCTTAGTAAGACCTTGGTCTTACTCAGAACTTTTATCGGACACCTTACATGCCGAAATCCTCCAAACCTTGTGTTTGGGTAAATCAAGACCTTGGTCTTGCTATACTAAGATCACGACATGAAGGACGTCCTCCACTCCTGCTGTGGGTGGTGTAGGGGGCACTAGGTGCTGATTTGCCATCAGTGTGGCGATGGTTTTCTGTTGCTCTGAAATCTGAGTTTGCATTTGAGCAATGACTGCCATCAGGTTTGGCTGTTCTGTGCCAGGCTCATTGTTATCTTGAACTGGAGTTCTGTTCCTTGCATTAGGAGCTCGGCCTCTTCTTGTCATCTTGATAATGCATAAGGGAACAAGAAATCACTACTACTTCTCTAGGTATAAACTTGTCTTCTCACTTAGTAACCTAATATCCATTCTAGGGATTAAACATGATTCCGTGATACTAAGGTATTAAACATGCTTCCTTGTTCTATGCACATATGAGTAAGTACTTAAGCATTTCTCTATACTGCAATTAAGTAAAGGAGCAATAGAAAAACTGAAACTTAAAGCTTTCTTACTTGAAGACGGCAAGGTTGATGCTGATGTGTGTGTGATGCTGGAGAATGGGAACTGCTCTGATACCACCTGTAGCGACCCGCCTTCTTTACCATTGACGGATCATTACTTTATCTACTTCTTGACTCTAATGCACGACTAAGAATGCGAAACTTTTTTTTTCTTTTAAATTCATCTAGGGATGATATTCTAACTCTAATAGTCATGCATGACACAATGGCATACTTCCTTTCTCTAGAACTTCACTGCAATGGTACCAGTCGACTGCGATCTAACCAGTCGACTGGTATCGGCCACAGAAAGTTTCTGGGCGCGGCACCAGTCGACTGGCCTCTTGGCAGTCGACTGATGCATCGAACAGAAGCTACTGTTCGATAGGTCAGTCGACTGATACTGAACCAGTCGACTGGCACGCCTGAAAGTCTGAAATTCAGATTCGAAACCTTGTTTCAAAACTCCACCAAACATATAGTTTCAAGCCATACAAAGACACAACACCATTTCTATACTCTATGCTAGTTTCCTAAACATTTTAGCCAGTCAAAACAACTTTACAAACTCGAAATTAGGACTTTTTGCGGAAGTAAATGAGCTATGAAAATCTATATGAACTTTAAACTAGAGTTTTGTACCAAACTTCACTCCTATGCATTCATAACACCAAAACACATGTTCTAAACATTTCTAAAGCATTGTGGAACGTGAATACAACTTTTCTAAGCATATTTAAGCAATAAAAACTTGATTCAAAGGGAAACTAGCACTATCTTGGCACATGCATCAATATCTCCAACAAAGTATCAATATCCAAAACTACTCACACTTCTACTCATCCAATGCAATTATAAGGATATGTATGCTAAATGAAATGATATGGAATCTTTACTTGTGGTTTTAAGACATGCAAAATATCTAAAACGCAAATACTTGGATAAATGCTATAAGATCTAACTTAAACTAAGACTTTATGATAAATGCACTTTAAGTCCTTCATTCGTCTTGTCCCAAGGACCTCTCCAAGGTCAGCCACCACACACACGTCACTCAGCACCGCCTTGTCGCCTTCCTTCAGAATTGCTTGCCTTTACCTTTACCTACAGCAAGTGGAAATGCAACTAATAAGCGAAAGCTTAGTAAGTACTATCTAGCCCACAAAATCTCGAAAATGTGCAAACATGCTTTTTAAACAATGTGAAATCACATGAGATACTTTTATGCTTCAAAGAAAACTAAACCATGTATACTCAAGCATTAATAAGTCTCAACTTACTTGTTCTTGGCTTAACTTGAACTTTAGCAATTCTTTAACTTTAAATCTTTCTTTAACTTTTAGAAAACTTCTTTAAACTTTAGAAAAACTTTGCTAAAGCATATACTTGAAAATAATATCTCACTTGGATCCACTTAAGACGTAAGTACCATCTTGTGCGCGTTCCCTAAAAGGTTGGGGTAGTGAGCCACCAATCCTAATAGAGCAGACCTTGGTCTACTAGGGCCAAGACCTTGGAATTGGACACCTGGATTTCTTTAACGATGCCCTTGGACGCCGGGTACTGGCCTTAGAAAATAAAATAGCTTTTCTTTCTTTTCTTTCTTATCTTTAAATGCCTTGGCATTTTAACGAGCCCCTTGTGTGCCCAAATCCCTAAGTCTTGACTTTTGGGGATTTCTTAAGGCCTTGGCCTTTTCTTTTCTTATCTTTATATTCTCTTTTCTTTTCTCATAACTCTTCTTAGCCCCTAACCTCATATAGGGTGCTTAATCAAACTTATACAAGCATGGATCAACCTAGGATTACATGCAAAATCATAAACTTTAAGGAAAATTGCATTTTAACTTTCTAACGGGAAAATCTTGCGGAAAACCGCCTCTTACTGCAGGTGAGCAGTACTTACCTCGATATCTTGGACTTACAACCAAGAACGGCGTCGGAGGTTCCGGAGAAACTCGGAGTCTCGGAGATTTCCTCGCGCTCACGCGTTCCTCTCGTCGTGGGGATTCCGAATATCGGAAAATCTCTTGGAGGAGAGCCTTGGCCGGCCACCGGAGGAAAGCCCTAGGCTTGGTGTTTTCGCCCAAGGGAGGAGAGAGTGGCGGCGTGAGGGTTTGGGTGAGGAAAATAAAACTTCTCTCCTTAATTATCTATATATACTTATGGGGCGAATTTACCTAACTATACCTTATCTATTGTTTCGCTCAATCTATTTTAACAAAACCATCCAGTGCAGCTGGTCCGCCCATTGTCTCTTTGTGCGTTGGTGAAGGGTTCGATTCCCACCTACGCGATTTTCTGTTTATAATGTTTTTAGCCACTTTCGTTTACGGAAAAATCTATAAAAATATCCATAAATTTGGAATAAATTCTAAGATATTTCTAAAATTAGTTTCGAGAATTTTCGGGCTATCTCTTTTAATAAAATACTAAACGGACTCGAAAAATTCCATAAAAATATTCTAAAAATTCCTAAAAATATCTAGAATATTTCTAAAATATTTTTAACTAGTTATAAGGAGTTTTAAGAACTTAAAATGGAAATTTTGGGGCCTTTACATTACATATCACATATATGTAACTATCACTTTATGCTATCAACTAATTGAATGTTTGCATAAATCATTGGGTTGTTAACTCATTAACAAGTATGCGACATTATACATAGCACCCAACTGCACCTCTCTTTGCATCGACCTTGGCTGTGGCACAACAAATCGATGCTCCAAGCTTAAGGCTGACCCATTAATCAAGAAATAGTTTTAATATGGTTGGAGCTCATTCAACCGTTTAGTCAGGCTTGGATGTGTCCAACAACCAAAACTAAGGATTGCCCTCTGACTCCAACTATATTATTCGTAAACTAATTCCATGGTTTGAACATGTTGAGGTTCAAGCCGGGCATGGATGTGTCCATCAACCCAAACGAGAAACAAAACTCCGATTCTAACCATATTAATGGAAGGTGTTGGCCTTAATATTTTGTAAGGGGTTTTGGGTCTCATCCTTTCTTTTCTAAGCACATTCATGACATATAATTATGTCATGACTAACGATTTCCTTAATAAAGTATGTATGTGACTTAATTTATCAAGTCCCATGAATTGAATTAGGAACCGGATTTCCTAATTCTAATTTCATACTTTATTAAAGGAATTGTTTTGGGAAACAATTTCCTAAATTGTCATAATCAATTTCGGAAATAATATGTTTAAGACTTTGAATTCTCTAAACCAAATCTTATTAAATTAAGAGGCAATTCCCTTAATTCAACCACATATTATTTTCATGAAAATCTCTTTTAAGAAACTCTATAGGAAACCATTTTCCTAATTAATTTTGGAGACAACAATATGTAAGAGCATCACCTCTTAAATCATATTTTATTCATGGATTTAATTAATTACAACAAATTATTTTCTAAGGGTGGCTCCCTGAGGCTCAGATACCCAATGAAAAGTAATTTGTCAAAAATCCAATTTGGTCCGCTCCCCGAGGCGTAACCAAATTAAACATGACAATTTTATTCAAAATAGGAAATTAAATTACAACAACTAACTTTAAATTGGACGGCTCCCCGAGGCTCAATCCAAAATAAAGAATTTTGTTAATAATTTAAAACCAATTAGAATTTAATTGTCAATTAATAATCCATAAATTTGTCTAGACATTCTTGAAAGAAAGTGCCCAAAATTGCGAGATTTCATAATAGGTTTTCAGAATAATTGTAAGTTTCTGGTACAAAGAAAACTTACATGTTTCCAAAATTAGAAAATTTCCAAAATAGGAAATTTCCAAAATTGGAAAGTTTCCAAAAATGGAATGTTTTCACAATTATCATAAAATTTCAGAAACAGGGATATTTCAAAAGTTTGCGAAATTTCATGAGGATTTCCAAACTTTGAAATTCCTAAATCGAAAATTTACCATAATTGGAAAGTTTCCATAATTGAAAATTTTTCCAAAATTGAGATCATGACAATGTTTTCCGCAAAACAATTATATGATTATGTTGAACACTAACCGGCTCTGATACCACTGTTGGGACCGGGTGCATGTTGACATGGATACGGGTTCGTAATTTTAAAATTTAATTACGTGCAGCGGAAGGTTTAGCATAAATAATTTCCCAAATTATTTTAACCACGTATCTAACATGCAACCTTATGTTGTGGAGACATGATCATACATTTAAAATTTTGCATAAAGTAAACTAATTTACTTAATACCTTGCGTAACTCGTAGAAAGGGACGAGATACAACCGTAGCGTCCCTTGGAAGCTCCGCCTCTATTCGCGTCCACGCCGAGTTCTCTTCGGGATGATTTCGCAAAGCCACGAGTTTTGTGCCGACGAGAACTACTAGATTCTCCAAAGGCACAACTAGAATATCAAGAGAGAAAAGATAGAAACTAACCACCAAGTAACGGAATCAAAATTCCGGGAAAGGAAGGAAGGAGTCGCGATCCGCTTCTTCTTCTTCGGCACCCTTTTGGTGGATGAAGCTCTCGGCCACCCTTGGGATGTGCGCCGGCCCTAGGGGAGGAGAGAGAGCCGGCCCTAGAGAGAGAGAGGGGCGCCGGGCCTAGAGAGAGAGAGAGAGTTAGAGAGAGAGAGGGAACTACTAATCTCTTAATAACTCAATTGAGGAATTCAAGCCTAGCCTTGGTTCCTTTATATAGTAGCCTCTCCCTTGCCAAGTCTCCCCTTTAACGGAATTTTTCATAAGAAATTTATCCTATAAATTTTCTTATGAATTATTCCGTTTATGTCAAGTTTTATTATAACTAACTTTATAATAAAACAAATACATATCTCCTTTTATTATGGAATAAAATTTACAAGAAATTTATAAATTTTTCTTATCATGGAAAAATCAATTCATAATTGATTTTATCAAATTAAAATAAACCGATCCGTGGTTCATTTTAATTTCCATACAAGGAATAAATTTCTATAAATTTCTTTATATAAATCTCTTTATATAAATTTCTTTATATAGATTTATTTATCCATAATTTTATAAAACAAATCGCGCTTGATTTATTTTATAAAATAAACCAAATAAATTGGTTTTCTCTCCTTGTAGTGGCCGGCCAAACCAAAGAGGATGGACACCCTCTTTGGCCGGCCACACCAAGCCCTTCTCCTCGCGAATTAAACTCATTTAATTCGCCCAATAAGCCTTCAAAAGACTTAGCCAATTTAAGCTTCCGATGCGCCTCTGACAAATTTAGATTCGACTTATTTCTCTTGATCGGAAAATCCAATTTTCAACTCATTTTAAATCCCTCAGATTACTCGTAGTGCGTGTGACTAAATAGGCTTTCGATTTATGTTGGCCGTCTATAATCAACCAATTATAGAACGATCATGAGTGGCACCTAGTAGTACATCATGACCCCCAATTAATCGAAAGATCAACGGTTGACCTCTGAAATAATTCTAAAACCCTTCAGCAGCTCTAATGAATTGTGCCTCATTCCCTTCACCATCTTATACCCACTTGGTTCAGGACATGGTCTATGTGTGTCAGTCCCCACTAGGCTGACTACGTCACACCTAGCCCAAGTAGTGTCTTTCTCGTCCTTTGGATTTCTAATTACTCTCATGTATTTAAGAGACTCATACTCTAAACATGACATGCTCTGGCCAGAGGCTTTGAGTAACAATCCGACGATAGGCCTAGGTATACATCTCCTCGCAAGGAGTGGTGAATCCTTTGTAGGCTGTTCAAACATCATCGGGCACTTCGTCTTATACCCAATCATCCTGGGTCCACACCTCCTTGGAGATGCTTGCTTAAGATGTTAAAGTATAAGTCTCCATGACCAAGATGACTTGAACACCGCAAGTCAAAGGAACATCGCACTTAAGCTGCAGTAAGAACTTCACTGACATATCTATATAGATTACCATATGAGGTTTTACAGCTAGTCACTCCAATGAACTAGTTCCCTTAACTAGCATCCATGTTTATCTCCGGACATCCCAATGTCACCAGCCAGTGAGAATCAGCTGATTAGAGAATAACCCATGCTAGTCTCAACAGAATTGATAGTATCCGTTTTTATCAATTCATCGACTAGGGATATTTTCAATACTTCACAATTGCACATGTAGAGATAATCACTAGTTGTGATCCCATCACAAATTCTCTTATGCTGTGAATTGTATTATGGACATTCAGTAGATGAGTTTAAGATCCCAATCAAATACACAAACATGTATACTCAAATAGTGAATTATCATTTATTAAAATGAATGTTTACAATCATAAGGCGATTGTCTTAGGACACTTCTCTCATATCACTAACATTCTTCCCCTTCTTCTTGTTGCACCGCCGAGAGAGAGAGATAGAGGGAGAGGAGGGTTTTGGTCTTGACTCTAGGATTAATTAATTGGCTTGGCTTCTTTATCTCATAGGATATTTATAGGGCTAAGGCAGGGACCAAGAGGAGGAGTTGGTTCTTGGCCCGCTAATGGATCCAAACCCGATCCATTAATAAAGATCCATTCCACTAAAGGATCTTAATTGAACATACCTCACAACCCCCATATTTTCATATGGGCTCCACATATTACGAGTCGTCCATCCCCCTGTGTTTAAGATCGTGCATGCCCGTTAATTAATTAAATTATTGACAATTTAAATTAATTAACTTCTAGATCCTTGATTAGTACCACTCAACCTTATCAACGTGCCGAATCAAATCCACTTGCAGCGTTTGGCACGCTAAACCTTTTGAGCTCATCAAGGGGGCATCATCATCTTGACTCACCAGGACACGGATTCCGTCAATAATGATCGGCACATCATATTATTAATATTATTTCCCAACTTACCGGGTCTGTCAATCTAACAGAATATATCTCGCCCTTTGATAAATCAAAGAAATAATAAATAATAATATATGCCCGATATTATTTCGGGATTAAGGGATCGTCCTCCATAATAACAATCGAGGTCCTATCCAATTATCTAGTCAGTACAAATCGGATAACCTTGTGTTTCTGTCCTGCTCAATGTACTCATAGCACACTAGTGTAATCCTATGGTCAAGACCAACCACACCTGACTACACTACAACCATTCCGATGGGTTGTCCAATTCCATCTAGGTTATGAACCTCTATTTATGCTAAGTAGGGAACTGATAACATGATCTTCCGTGTGTCACGACACATCATGTTATCTACAATGTTAAGCAATGAGACTTCGTGTATGTACTATTATAAACATACACCTAGTGTAGTGTGATTCTCTTTTCATAAAAGATGTTCATATAATAAAAGTCATGTCTTTCAGTATACACATCTTACACCAACTCCTCCTCATGGTCCCTACCTTAGCCCTATAAATACCCTAGGAGATCATGAAGGGATTACTGAAAGACCCAAATGTACTAGATTAAATTGTCACGAATGTGGGTCTCAAATTTAGATGTGAATAAAATGCTGGAAACCCTTTTTACAATCAAAATCTGAAAATGTAATATAGGGGCCACAGGTCGTATTTTTCTCGGGGACTAGTTGAAGTTTGTGTGATTCGTGCTTGTCTTTAGGTGTCGTTTGTGAATTTTGGGTTTCGAATGTAAATTGGGTTTGGTTTCAGATTAGAAATGGTAAAGCAAAGAAAAGAAAAGAAAATTTTTGTTCAACTTCGGAATTTGCCATTCACAAGCATTCTAATGATAAATAAGTAGTAACCATTCAATGCAAAGTTTTTAATCTCTACCCACTGCAGAAGCTGTGAACTGGCATGCATAAACTGACGATTGGAACTTGAATCGAGCAGAATGCTAAACGAGCTGAAATTAAATACTATAGTTTGCTAACAATTGTGTTGAACTTTGTACAAATCAGTGCTAGAATGTACTTGATACACAAACAGCATCTATAACCAAAATGCAGAAATGATAGCTGAAAGTGCAGTAAAAAGATTGATACGCAATTCACCTTGATAAGCTAAATACACAAGAGGAAACTAACACAAAGTTTAAAGTGGACAAGCTGCAGTCTTAAGTATGTATTTGATTCATATCAGAACTACAGCTGATGGCAAGCGAATGAATGTAAGGCAACCAAATCAAATGCAGATGTCAGAAACAATTGAAGGCAGAAATCCCAGATGCAGAGACACTAGTTCAGTAGCAATTCATTGATATACCAAAACTGATACTAAGAGATCAGGTTGATCAGTCCAGGTACGTAGCAGAAAGTTGGCACAAACAGAATTTGAAGACAGGTGTGTAGAAATAGCAGCTTACATTCCTCTTGGATGCAAGATTGAACAAGCTACTGATGTGGAGCCATTGAATGTGATATAAACAAATTGGGAGCAGAATTCAACGCCCAAATGATTGCAGGAATTAATTCAAGTGAAACAAAGATTCAGAAACCAAAATTATGTGCAGAAACAAAAATTGTGCAGGGACTGAAATGAAGATTACGGCATTGAAGGTGATACAAGAATGGATACACAAGGTCTGAGCTAAAAGTAAGAAACAGAACTGAATGGAAATCAAGCTCAACTCTAATGCATTAACATACTAAATGCGAGCTTAAATTACAGAGAATTAAGCTAAGCAAGAATCGAATTGGAATAAGCTGTGAAAATCAGAAACTAATCTTGGCACGCAGAACAGATTGGCACGCATGAATTAAAACTAAAGTGGACTGAAATTTAAAGCAATCTATCACTACACAAGTTACTTAACTACTCGACTTGAAGATTGAAGCTAAATTACAGCTAAACAATTAAGAAAACGAAATTAACCAAATCTGAAATTAGAAGACAGTGACTAAATTCAGAAACGAGATTACAGCTAATAAACGAGATTAACCAAGCAATCTAAACCCCAATCTCTTCCCGAGCTCACAATCTTCTTGGTTGTCAATCAAGAGCCGGCTTCGAACCCCTAGGCACAGTAAATCAGTGGAAAATCAACTTCAATCTCTGAATTCGGCTCAAACTGCTCCAAATGGGAAAATTCCAATCCGAGCCCTTTAATCTCAACTTGCCGAGCTGTGATGAAGATTTGGAGACGACCTGAGCTCACTTGAGAACCCCTACAAGTGGCTCAGGTGATCTGAATTTGCGTGTAGCTGAGATTCAAGCTCCCGGACCACAGAGAATGCGAAACCCTCAACAAGCTCTGTCCGGATGAGTTTGAGTTGAATTTCGGATCGAGATGGCCTTCCAAAGCTCCAGACGATGAGTTGCGGTTGAAATCGAGGTGGTCACGCCTTCTTGGATGAAGAATCTGCTAAGAACATGAAGAACAAATGAAAAAATGAAGAAGACGACGAAGACGCGACGAGGAAAGCTGCGGGCGCATTTCTGATTAAATAGAAACAAATGGACGGCTCAGATTGCTTTGATGAAATCCAACGGTAGATCTTGCTCTAATTTGAGCCAAACTTTTATGATGATGATCTGAGGTCAGGATCTGCCTTGTGGTAGCTCGGATCCTCCAGATATGCAACGGATGGTCCAGATCAACTCTATCTGTGAATGGACGCTCTAGAGCCCTCCTTGCTTGATCCAACGGTTGATTTAGCTCTGATTGGGATGAAACCTTCAGATCTTGATCATAGAGCTTGATCAACCATAACCCTAGCTCGGATTGCTTCAGATCGTCCCGGATGGCTCAGATCTAGCCGCTCTTGAATCGGACGGCCCGGATCAATTGTAAGCTTGATAATTCGATCCGGTTCACATCCGACTCAAGTTTGACCCAGTATGCCCTAGGTCCAGGGTCCTTTCATGCCTACAAAAATATATCAGAAAATTAGTGGCCAAATAATCCAAAAATTGTGTAATTTTGCAATTAAGTCCAAAATAAGATAAAGTTCCAAAACGTAGGGTAAAATCATAATTGAGCAATAAAAACATGGATCAAACATGGATTTTAGCAATTAAAATAATCAATAAAATGGTGCTTATCAACTCCCCCACACTTAACCTTGAGCGTCTCGCGAAAACAGTAAATAAGTATCCCCTAGATTTTCTTAAACATAATTAGAAGCAAATGAAAAGAAATTACCTAAGGTTGTCAATTCTCATAAATCTAAGCTCTATGGATTAGTATCTTGTCCTTAAATCAACAACTTAGCCCTTCTCATCTATCATGAGTCATTGAGATGAATTTAAATCACTAGCCTTTCAAGGGAAGTTTTGGTGGCTCTCTCTTAAGTTCTAAGTTGGTGATGGAAGTGGAGCTCACTCTTACACATATGTTTCTTGCACTACCATAGGCTTGCTTATTATCTAATCTCTACCATTAATCATGATTAGGATCAACAACTATAAAAACAAAGGAAAACATGAAAAATGGTGAGAAATGAAATAAAGACTAAGAAAATAGAAAATTTTGATGGAGTGGAAGACTTGGTTGTTTAAAAATGTTTCCAATGTGCCTTTCCCCTCTTATCAGTCCTCTAGTGATATCAAAAGCGTGGTGGAGTAAATCTTGAGTAAATTCCTTTAACTTGGATGAAAAATAACTCCTTGGTTTCAATGTGCCAACTCTTCCTTGCGTGCCAAATTTCTTTCTTCATTCTCTTTTCTGATTTTTCTCTTCTTCTTTTATCCTCTAGCAAGGTCAGATTTGTAGTGGAGCAAAGCTTTTAATTCAGATCAGAGAACTTCAATGATTTTCAATGCCAACTCAATTGTGTCCACTTGGTTTCTTCTTTTCTTTTCTTATTTTCTCAAACTGTTTTTTTTTTCTTTTTGCTTTTGTCTCAGCTTCCAAATTCAGCTCCACTGAATCAATTCCAAATCTCTGATTTCTTCACATCAGTTAGCATATAGGAGTAGTTGAGCAAATGGTAGTGGCAACCTAAATGCTTCACTTGGAATTTGGCACTAAAACTTTTTTTTTCGATCTATCAGTCCTAGCAAGTTGTTGCTGATCAGCTGTGATGTTCTCACTACTCTTTGATGCATTTTCGAATTTTGTTCCCTGATTCACAGCTCCTAGAGAACCCAATTCAGCTCAAGTTGATACACACTTGTGCCGAAACTGTTTTAATGGAAGTTTCAGATTTAGCTCAGCTTCTTTCAGCTCTTTCTCAGCTTCTTTTGAATTCTAAACAGCTAATTTCAGGCCTCCAACAAGGTGTGGCTGATTCCTTTCGCAAAGAACAGCTCCAATTCCAATTTTTCTGCCCAGAGGTAGCTTCACAGAATTTTCTTTGGCACAATCAAACATAATTCAGCTTGTTCCCAGCTGCAATTCAGAATTAACTGCATCAATTCAACTTGTGTCATTTCAGCAGCTCTTGTTCAGCTCTTTTCATTTCTTTTTGGCACAAATCCTGCTGTAAATCTCTCAGCTTGTTTCAGTTCTGCTCAAACTTTCAATTTCTGCACAGCTGATTGTATGGAAAACTTTCAGCTTCACTTGTATTCTTCTTTGCAATGGCAAGAATTTGCTTAGTTTCAGATTTTCCAGTTTGTATTCTTCATTCATCAGCTCCAGAATTCAGCTCTCGGCAGATTTCAATCAGTGCAGTTTTTCACAGATTTTTGTTTAAGTTTCAGATTTTTCCAGCTTGGGTTCGGTGATGTTGTGGACATGCTTCAACCTTTATCAAAAACAACTGCAACCCAGCCTTTCGTGAGCTTCAAATGGACTGCATTTTCTGTTCCTTTCTGATCAGCAAGATGGATTTGAACCAAGTCACTGCCGTGAGCTTCCATTTCTGCATTGAGTTCAGATTTTTTTTTTCACAGCTTCAAATCAGATTTTACAAGGTGTGGCTGATCTTGACGTCCCAAATTCCAACTTTCCAATTTGGATCCAAGTCAATTTCGATCCAAGCTAGTAAAAATTTTTTCTTCTTCACCTTGGCACAAGAATTTCTTTCTTTTTTTTTACTTGCCACTTTTAACTTGGATTTGCAGATTTTTTTTTTCTCTCAAATGAAGTGTTTCCTTGCTCCAAAATAATTCCAAACTCTAGTCACTCCCCCACACTTGAATCTTTGTCCGTCTCGGGCAAAATAACATCAAGAAACAATCCAAACAACAAGTCTAATGAAAAGTGAGGGTAAGAGTAAGAAATAAGTAAAGAAAAATGGAATGAACATGATTTTTTTCTTAAAATTGATAAGGAAGGAAAACAAATGGATTAGCCTCTATAGATGTGATCCAATCATTGAATTATGATTTTGAAAGAACCTAAGCAAGTTCTAGAGTACAATGACATAGGTGTGTCACAAAAATAAGGCTAATTCTCACTAGGTCAAAAATAATTCATCTCAAGACACCAATTAAGAATCTAAAGTAAAGGAGTACTCAAGCATCCAAGATTTCATCCATTAGCTCAAACCTTAAGTCTTAACAACCAAATTTAATTTATTTTCCAAAAGACTCTAAAATGCTATGGAATATCCTAGAGGGATACTTTTATTTCTACTCATGCAAGAGAAAGTGACAAAAGAAATAACGTGCATTTATTTACAAGGACTCAGTTCA
The DNA here is from genome assembly GCA_024364735.1 of Boesenbergia rotunda. Taxonomy (NCBI): domain Eukaryota; kingdom Viridiplantae; phylum Streptophyta; class Magnoliopsida; order Zingiberales; family Zingiberaceae; genus Boesenbergia; species Boesenbergia rotunda. The sequence continues at coordinate 172,584 of JAGFNQ010002663.1, forward strand.
AAGGAAAATTCTAATTCTAGGAAGCATGGAAATGAAAAAATAAAATAAAAGAAAAATACAAGAAAAATCAGACTCCCCTTTATTCTGGTGGCAGAGTCTATCCAGAAGTAGCCTCCACCGTGGTAGTGGAGGAGTCTGGGTGGCTGGGAGATTTGGAACTCCCCCACACTTGAATTTCACAATATTTTGCTCTGGTGGCCTCAGGCGATTCAGGTTCAAGAGCCATTCAAGGGATGGAGTGCTTTTAATTAAAGTCAGATCATCTCCTCCTTCTTGATGCCCTTCAGAAGTCCTTCCAGGAGGCTGGAGTCTGTTCAGTTGGAGCACCCACTCCTGAAGTCTTCTGGACCCTGCAAAACAATGTAATACCTCTCTCAAGTGTTCAGGGTCAGAAAGAAATGATATAAATTCAGTCTCTGCATTAAATGAATCCAAAACTGCATCATATTCAATTAAATCAATTCTTGGTGCCTCAATGAAATTTTCAAAATTATTTCCTACCAAATTTGCATCCAGAGGCTCATCACAAATAAAGAAATCAATTTCTGGCTCATCAATAGAAATTTCACAATTATTTTCCATCCAGTGTGTATCAAGCAATGTGTCACAGCCAATCAAATCAATATCAGGTATCTCCAAAAGTCTTTCACATTCATTTTCAGCATAAGACATAACAAGAGATTCATCAAAATAAATAACATCAATTTCAGGCACTTCTAAAAAATTTTCACTAGCCATATCCACAAAAGATGTATCTAAAGATTCATCATAACAAACTACATCAATTATGGGTGCCTCTAAAATTATTTCGCTATCCAGAGCAAGAGATGTATCAAGTAATGCAGTATGATCAATGACATCAATGTTTGGTACCTCTATTGGATTTTCACAAACAATTTCTACACAAGGTATATCAATAAATTCATCAGAATCAATAAAATCAGTACTAGGTACCTCACTGCATTTTTCTGAACAAAGAGGAGAAATACTTACCTGAGCGTGCTGGATAATACCTGAAGGTGTATCTGTGGTCTCCTCCTTGTCATGTTCATGCTCCTCTTCAGCCTTAGGTTCTGGTGGACAATCAACTGGTGATCCTTGGGTGCTTGCTTCCACCGTGCAAGTCCCTACACTTTTTGGTTCATCTTCTGACTGTGGTGGTCCCTGGGGCTTAGTGCAATCCCCTACACCTATGGAATCATCCTCTATGCAAGTTTCTCCTGTAATATCTGCAACAACAGTATCAGAAAAATTAGGACCACTAATAACACTATTATCAGAAAATAAAAATCTAGAATGGTCCTGTGGAGCTTCAGTTTCTTCTTCTTGAGCTGAAACATTTGAAATTGGATTTTGAAAAGGAGTCTCCGGAGGGATGCATGCTGTAGGTGCCCAGACTTTGATGAGTACGTCATCTTCTTCTTCTTCTATCAAATGTGCAAGATTACTTGAAGAAGGACTTGGCCATGCACTAGGGTCACCTTGAACTGATATAAAATCAACTCCGAGGGATTGTTCTGATTTTTGGGCTTGCCTTTGATGATATTGTACAACTTGTTGATAAATCTCCTCCACCCTTTGTTGTTGCCTAATTTGTTGCAACATTTCCTCGACCTTCTGTTGGAGCACATTTCCTGCACTAGAACTCCCATAGCCTCCTTCGTTAGCATAGCTCCTTGACTGACCTTGAAAGGATGAAGTAGGCTGAAAATTTTGAGCTTGCTGATTTGGTTGAAAACATGGCTGTTGGGGCTGATTAAAGAACTGATTAGAGGGCTGATATGCTGGAAAATTTTGCTGGGAAATGTAGCCTTGAAAGTTCTGATTTTGAGCTGAAAAATTAGGTGGCGAAGGCTGAAAATTCTGCCCTTGAAACCCCTGACCGTAGGGTTGGAAATTTTGATTCAAGGGCTGTGTTGGCTGAAAATTTTGTTGGTTTTGAGCTGGAAAAACTGGAAATGATTGCAAGCCTTGCTGCCCTTGATTATATTGCTGGAATTGTGGTTCGAAATGCTGAAATGGTTGCTGAAAATTTTGACTTGATGGCTGAAAATTTGGTTGATTGGGCTGAAAATTTTGGAAAGGCTGCCCATTCTGAAAATTCTGGAAATTTGGTTGAATTTGCTTAAAATCCGGCTGAAATTGTTGTAGTTGCTGAATTTGAGGCTGACAAAACTGATTTGGTTGCTCAAAAACTGAAAATTGGGGCTGCCCTTCCTGAAATTGTTGGAAATTTGGTTGACTTGGCTGCTGAAATTGGAAGGGCTGACTTGGCTGACAATTAGGCTGAGGTAGCTTCTGGTAAGTAGATGACTGAGCTTTCCATTTTTGTTGGTAGTCCAACTCCTTTAACACATTTCTTAACTCCTCCAATGTCTTTTCTATCTCTTTTGACCCCATTTTGAATTTTGCAACCCTGTCACAAAACAAACAAGAAAAAATGGCAGCAACCGTATACAAATGATAAAGCAACAGAAAATAGAACCCAATGATATGTCAAAAAATATACAAGCAAAAATCAAACAAATCAACTAGTTGCTTCCCCGGCAATGGCGCCAAAAATTTGAAAGACCCAAATGTACTAGATTAAATTGTCATGAATGTGGGTCTCAAATTTAGATGTGAATAAAATGCTGGAAACCCTTTTTACAATCAAAATCTGAAAATGTAATATAGGGGCCACTGGTCGTATTTTTCTTGGGGACTAGTTGAAGTTTGTGTGATTCGTGCTTGTCTTTAGGTGTCGTTTGTGAATTTTGGGTTTCAAATGTAAATTGGGTTTGGTTTCAGATTAGAAATGGTAAAGCAAAGAAAAGAAAAGAAAATTTTTGTTCAACTTCGGAATTTGCCATTCACAAGCATTCTAATGATAAATAAGTAGTAACCATTCAATGCAAAGTTTTTAATCTCTACCCACTGCAGAAGCTGTGAACTGGCATGCATAAACTGACGATTGGAACTTGAATCGAGCAGAATGCTAAACGAGCTGAAATTAAATACTATAGTTTGCTAACAATTGTGTTGAACTTTGTACAAATCAGTGCTAGAATGTACTTGATACACAAACAGCATCTATAACCAAAATGCAGAAATGATAGCTGAAAGTGCAGTAAAAAGATTGATACGCAATTCACCTTGATAAGCTGAATACACAAGAGGAAACTAACACAAAGTTTAAAGTGGACAAGCTGCAGTCTTAAGTATGTATTTGATTCATATCAGAACTACAGCTGATGGCAAGCGAATGAATGTAAGGCAACCAAATCAAATGTAGATGTCAGAAATAATTGAAGGCAGAAATCCCAGATGCAGAGACACTAGTTCAGTAGCAATTCATTGATATACCAAAACTGATACTAAGAGATCAGGTTGATCAGTCCAGGTACGTAGCAGAAAGTTGGCACAAACAGAATTTGAAGACAGGTGTGCAGAAATAGCAGCTTACATTCCTCTTGGATGCAAGATTGAACAAGCTACTGATGTGGAGCCATTGAATGTGATATAAACAAATTGGGAGTAGAATTCAACGCCCAAATGATTGCAGGAATTAATTCAAGTGAAACAAAGATTCAGAAACCAAAATTATGTGCAGAAACAAAAATTGTGCAGGGACTGAAATGAAGATTACGGCATTGAAGGTGATACAAGAATGGATACACAAGGTCTGAGCTAAAAGTAAGAAACAGAACTGAATGGAAATCAAGCTCAACTCTAGTGCATTAACATACTAAATGCGAGCTTAAATTACAGGGAATTAAGCTAAGCAAGAATCGAATTGGAATAAGATGTGAAAATCAGAAACTAATCTTGGCACGCAGAACAGATTGGCACGCATGAATTAAAACTAAAGTGGACTGAAATTTAAAGCAATCTATCACTACACAAGTTACTTAACTACTCGACTTGAAGATTGAAGCTAAATTACAGCTAAACAATTAAGAAAACGAAATTAACCAAATCTGAAATTAGAAGACAGTGACTAAATTCAGAAACGAGATTACAGCTAATAAACGAGATTAACCAAGCAATCTAAACCCCAATCTCTTCTCGAGCTCACAATCTTCTTGGTTGTCAATCAAGAGCCGACTTCGAACCCCTAGGCACAGCAAATCAGTGGAAAATCAACTTCAATCCCTGAATTCGGCTCAAACTGCTCCAAATGGGAAAATTCCAATCCGAGCCCTTTAATCTCAACTTGCCGAGCTGTGATGAAGATTTGGAGACGACCTGAGCTCACTTGAGAACCCACCCCTACAAGTGGCTCAGGTGATATGAATTTGCGTGTAGCTGAGATTCAAGCTCCCGGACCACAGAGAATGCGAAACCCTCAACAAGCTCTGTCCGGATGAGTTTGAGTTGAATTTCGGATCGAGATGGCCTTCCAAAGCTCCAGACGATGAGTTGCGGTTGAAATCGAGGTGGTCACGCCTTCTTGGATGAAGAATCTGCTAAGAACATGAAGAACAAACGAAAAAATGAAGAAGAAGGTGAAGACGCGACGAGGAAAGCTGCGGGCGCATTTCTGATTAAATAGAAACAAATGGACGGCTCAGATTGCTTTGATGAAATCCAATGGTAGATCTTGCTCTGATTTGAGCCAAACTTTTATGATGATGATCTGAGGTCAGGATCTGCCTTGTGGTAGCTCGGATCCTCCAGATATGCAACGGATGGTCCAGATCAACTCTATCTATGAATGGACGCTCTAGAGCCCTCCTTGCTTGATCCAACGGTTGATTTAGCTCTGATTGGGATGAAACCTTCAGATCTTGATCATAGAGCTTGATCAACCATAACCCTAGCTCGGATTGCTTCAGATCGTCCCGGATGGCTCAGATCTAGCCGCTCTTGAATCGGACGGCCCGGATCAATTGTAAGCTTGATAATTCGATCCGGTTCACATCCGACTCAAGTTTGACCCAGTATGCCCTAGGTCCAGGGTCCTTTCATGCCTATAAAAATATATCAGAAAATTAGTGGCCAAATAATCCAAAAATTGTGTAATTTTGCAATTAAGTCCAAAATAAGATAAAGTTCCAAAACCTAGGGTAAAATCATAATTGAGCAATAAAAACATGGATCAAACATGGATTTTAGCAATTAAAATAATCAATAAAATGGTGCTTATCAATTACTCCCAAGGCCTCTCCTCTCTCTCTCTTTTTCACTCTTCTCCTCTAAGTTTCGGCCGGCGCAAAAGAGAAGGAGGTCTTTCTCCTTCTCTTTTCTTCTCGTCTTCTCCATCACTCGGCTGGGATCACCAAGGATAAGGAAGGGATCTTCCCTTGCATTTGAGGTGATCGGCGGCGAGGGAGCAAGGAGTGGTGGCCGAAAGGAGGTGGCGCAAGAGGGAGGGTTACGGTGACGCAAGGAAGTGGAATAGAGAGGTTGTTTAGCTGGTTGGGAGAAAGAAAAGGAGATCTATCTCCTTCTTCATCCTCTTCTCCTCCTTCTCAAGGACTGCTGCCTGCTAGAGGGTGGGTGGTGGCCGGTTGTGGCTGCCGGCGCAAACGAGAAGGGAGCTAAGGCCTGTGGCGAAAAACCCTAGAGGGCTAGGGTTTGGCCTTCCAGCCAAGTCAAGAAGAAGGGTTCTTTTGGAGTGCCTCGGTGATCTTGGTTCATGGTAGATCATCGCCCACACGACGTCCGTGAAGGGAGGGACATAAGGCAGAAGGCTGCGAGGTGATAGGAAAGGTATAACTCTTTCCAAGCTCCTTTGATTATCCTTATGTATATTGTGTGCCATGATTGCTAACCTCATCATTTTATGTTTGTTATTTAATTATTTTGATTGCGAATCATAGTCAATAATTATTTAACTGGACGCTGACCATAAACACAAAAGCCAACGATCAACTCGTCGCCTTTTCCGTGGTCGAACGGTCGAGCAAATTACAAGGCTGATTTTGATAATTGGTTGAGTTGTAATTTGGATCATTCGATACGGCAAGTGATGGTTGTTGGGAGATGAGTCTCCATTCGGATTATTTTTTTTTAATCCGTAGACATGGAAAGGTCTCTCGAAATGACCAAGTATTCGCTTAGGAAACCCACCAAGCCATACCCAACAAGAAGAAGAACTTGACCATGAAAAAGATATACAAGGTCAAGAGAGTGAGAGTTCAAGGTCAAGAAGCACCGGAGGTACACTGGTATGGTCTTGTCATTATTAATGAGTCACCTAGGGAGGTGACTAAAGAGAGCCCAAGGGAGAGCTCTAGAAGTCAAGATGGGATCCATGGTCAATGGATCTTAGGAGGATTTCTCCTAGGGGATTAGATGGACTATGCAAGGTGCCAAAGGGTTTGGAAGACTAGTATGAGTCTTAATCCAAAGGAGTTAGCATACAAAAGGGAGTTTTGTGAAAGAAAAGATGAAAATAGACTCATATTGTGTGAAAATTAGTTTTTAATATGTAGATGCCATATAAGTAAGTGTCAGGAATGTATTGTGGTTAAGTATGAGAAGAGGCATCAAGAAGAGATCAAAATTAGAACTTTTAGTTAAGTTTTAATGACATTATATAGGTAGTTTTGAATTTCGTGCCAATCATGGGATTGGTAAGAGATTTATTCCGAACAATATTTTTCCCAAGAAGATATAGGTTCCATAAATCTTTCCACGAAATTTCAGATTTTTTTGGAGATTTGTGGAATTAATTATGCATTTCTGAAATTAGAACTGGAAAGTTGAAATCAGGGTACCAGTCGACTGGTTCAGAACTAGTCGACTGTCCTAGTATAAATCAGAAACTAGAAATTTAAAATTACCAGTCGACTGCCCTTGGGGAAGTCGACTGAACTTTCTCTTTGTGTCAATCCTCACCAAAGATCTAAACCTAGGGCTAGGAAAACTTCTCTCTTTGAGTCAATCCTCACCAACTTTCATCATCCAACGCCCGGGAAAACGGTAACTACTTGTGTAGTTTATTTTTCATGTTTAATTCATGATTTGGAACTAACCTGTCCCATTTTGCATGTTTTTCTTTGTTTTCCTTTGTCATGGGGTAATTTTTGATACATGCATGGGTAAATTGCATAGTAGAGTTGCACAAAAGAGAAAAATGGGAGAGGGGTCATCCCGACTGGGTCATGTAGATCCTGAGGCACCTCGGTTCTGTTCCGAGGAGTGCCGACGGAGATTTGCAGATAATGAGTTTGTATTAGTGAATTATAAATATCTAAATAAGGCATACTTCCAAGAGAAAACCCCCTAGATTGCTTAAATGATCACATTTTTGGTCTAGAGCAACTAGTATATTGTCAGCACCTTGTTAACCTGGACTTGTGCAAGGAGTTTACGCCAATCGTACATGCGTGGGTCTCGATGATTGGACCTATGAGTCTATGGTGGCAGGTGTCACGATTCCCTTTTCAGTTGCAATATTAGGTTCATTTTAAGGGTGTAGGGCTTCTAACCATGCATTTACATATTTTTCAAAAGTCATTGAGTCTTTCACCTTTCCCAATGTAACCATAAACCAAATCCATCGCCATTATTTTTCAAGACATTGATGTGTGACACAGCATATTTTTGAGGCTAAGAACATGACTCCTTTTAGCAACGTATTGTATAAAATTGTCTTAGATTGCTTATTACCTATTGTCACCAAGGGAAGGTCGAAGATTCGACTTCCTCACTTGGTAATGATGTATGCACTAGAAAGGAGATTAGATATCGAGATCACCTTGCATGCTTTTACATCCATTGTCCACTTTTCTCATAGTGTCAATACCAAGATCTACATGGCTTTCGGTCATGTTTTGACCGAATTCTTTGAGTCTAGAGGTATTTGCACTACCAGGGGTGAGGTGCATCACCTGTCCAAGGACTACGACCAGATCGGCTCACGACAGCTGTCCTTGGCGGGGATTGAGTGCCGGCGGGGGAAGATGCCCTGGAGACAGCGTTCTGATTCCTTCAGTTCTGATGAAGAGCCTGCTGTAGTGGCTAGGGTTACACAGGAGCAGTTCTCTCAGCTACAGTCCGAGGTACAAGGGCTTAGGTAGGATTTTCAGACATTTCAGCAGGGCCAGATTGATATTCAGTAGCAGCAGGCAGAGATGTATGCGATGATGCAGAGCTAGAACCTCATGTACCAAGGTCCTCCTCCTCCTCCTTCGGGCGACGACATGTAGTTAGTTTGATTTGATAGGTTTAGTGTTGAGAGTGTATGGCTTGGGGTTACATGTTATCTCTCAAACACTTATTTTGGCATTGTAACGCTTAACAATTTCGGGGCATGGCCCTTGTGACTTCTTTATGTTTTATTTGGAGTTTCGTATGCAACTTTTGATTTATGCTTTCATATTGCTTTATGAAGTTTTAAGTCATGTCTTTGATATTGCTTTTATTGTTTGCAATTCATGATTGGCTATTGAATGCTATGATATTGCTATTATGGGTGCAAAGGAAGGTTTATATATGTATATGTCTAAGGTTAAGGGATAAGAAGGGGTAGGTTTTATCATCTTGAGAATATATAAAGGAAAGGGGATTTGGAAACAATTCTAGGCTTGAAATGGTATAGGAAGGGCTTGGCAAACACATGGAATCAAATGTGGGCTTAAGAGTTGATACAAATGATACATTTTCAAATGGATTAGAGTTTGTACCAAAAGTAGAGTTTATTTGGTATTTTTCATGAAACTATATTTTTCTAGGGTAAATTATACAGCTTTTTACCAAAGGGCGCACCTGAGAATTGATATTTACCAAAAGAAGTACCATGGTTTCATTTTTACCAAAGGGCACAACGATTTTAGTGATCTTCCTCTTACACCCCTTCCAGTAACAAATGTCGAATCTCTTTCTCTGTTAGAATTCCGAGGCATCTGAACCAGCCACTTTTTTTGACTTTTCAATTTAAAATAATATATTCTGGGAGTCGGCTACAAAAGCGTAAGGTAGACCTTATCATAGCACATAATTTCAGGCCCAGCATGGGCCTGACATCTTTTGATTTCAGGCCTAACTTGACTAATTGGAACTTGACTAGTACTAATTGGTATGTCTCGGTTGGTAGCTAATTACTAGAAATATTAAAGTCACTAAATAAAGCAAATACCCAAATTGCTCCCTGCTTTCTTCTAAAAAAAAAAAGGCTCCTTGCTTTCTTTTCCGTAATACACGAATCACGTGAACCTGCACTATTAGGATGTATACTAAAAGCTTTACTTTTGGTTAGGGTACATCTACATTTTAAAGAGAATCAGAAAATCACACAGTGCATGTTTACATTAGTATGTGCACGAAGATCATGTTATCAGGTTCTTTGTTAAAGTATAAGAAAGAGGCTCACAACTAAGATGGAGTTGGATAAACCATCGGGATGACTGTAGTGTAATTAGGTGTGGTCTATCTTAACCATAGAATTGCACTAGTGTACTCTATGTACATTCAGTAGGACCAAAAGAGAGGTCATCCAATTTTGTACTGACCTAGTAAATTAGATTAGACCTCGGATAATGTTATGGAGTACGATCTCTTAATCCCGAAATAATGACGGGCATATATTATTAATTATTATCTCTTTGATTTACCAATGGGTGAGATCTATTCTGTTAGATCGATAGGCCCGGTAAGTTGGGAAATAATATTAATAATATGATGTGTTGTTGATTATTGACGGAATCCGTGTCCTGGTGAGTCGGGATGATGATGCCCCCTTGGTGAGCTCAAAAGGATCGTCATGTCAAATCTTGCAAGTGGACCATGGTCCGACATGTCGAAAAGGTTGAGTGGTACTAATCAAGGATCAAGAAGATAATTAATTTAATTATCAGTAAATTAAATTAATTATCGGGCATACAATATCTTAAACATGGGGAGATGGACGACTCGTGATAGGTGGAGCCCATATGAAAAAATGGGGGTTGGTGAGGAAGTACAATGGGATCCTTTAGTGGAATGGATCACCATTAATGGATCGGGTTTGGATCCATTAGCGGGCCAAGAACCAACTTCTCCTCATGGTCCCTATCAAAGCCCAATAAAACCCCATAGGAGTCATGATACAAGGCGGATTAATTATGGAATTAATCTCAGATTAATTAAGTAATTAATCTCGGATTAATTATGAAATTAATCTCAGAGTAATTAGGAATTAATCCCTGATTAATTAAGGAATTATTCTCTAATAAAATTTGGAATCAATCCATAATTAATTGGAAAAAGTTTCCAATTAATCCCATATAAATATAAGATTTCTCTCTTCTCCCTCTCTAAGATTTCTCTCTTCTCTCCAACCTAAGGGGCGCCAGTGGTATTGGGAAGAAGAGTACCACCTCCTCTTCTTCTCTTGGTGTTTCTTTGCATCCTTAAGGTCGCAATCGATCACCGGACAAGGGAGAAGAAGACTTCGTCCCTTGGTGGAGCGCAGCTGGGCAGGGAAGCAAGGAATCAGCGGTGCTAGGCTGAGAGGTGCGCCGGCTTTGGAGGAGAATGATAGATCGATTGTGTTTGCTAGAGGGGGGTGAATAGCAATTTTTCGAACCCCTTTCTTCCTACACGGTTAGTTGCACAGCGGAATATATAATAAAACAAAACTAACAATAAAGAACAACGCTAACAACCTAATTTACTTGGTATCCACCTCGGACGGGTGACTAATCCAAGAATCCGTCGGTGGGTCACTCCCCGGATAACCTCCGGCTTGCTCTGTCGCTCCTTGTCGGTGGAGAAACCTCACCACAACACCTTTAGAGAACCTTAGCACAAAAGACTACTAACTCACTTTACCCAAGCGAGTTTCGTCAAGAATCTCAGTTACCACGAAGTCCTCTTTAAATAGGACTCGGGCTGAAACCCTCGCCACCAGTTGACTGCTCCCAGGACAGTCAACTGGTGCCACTGAAATTCGACCGTTGCACCCCAACGTTTGAATTCTCAACCAACTCACTAGCCACCTACCAGTCGACTGCTCCCAGGGCAGTCGACTAGTCCCTAGCTGAAACCCTTCTCGAGTTCATTCACACAGCACTCGTACCCTCACGACTCGACTGACTCCTCATCCACAGCCTCGACTATTGCCTTCGCACCCTCTTCATCTTCGGCTCCCGTCCCTCGGATGCACGCAAGCCTCCAGCTTGCCTCCATGCTATCCTTCATGCATGCCTCGAAGTCCGCGCCATTCAGCTCATCGTCCCTGCTCTCCAAGGTCCCTTAGATGCGCACGCAAGCCTCCAACTTGCCTCCATGCTATCCTTCACCATACTGAGGACGTCCAACTAAGTCCATATGTGTAACATGTACAACCTGCACACTCAACATACACATATGAGATCAGAAAGCTAAACCTAACTTAAACCCTTTGCCCAAACATCAAAACACTTGGTCACTTCGGACCATAGAATGCCTCAACAATCTCCCCTTTTTGATGTTTGGCAATACGTTTAAGTTAGGGAAAGCAAAATAGTAGTCAATAGAAAAAACAACACATATGCAATGCAAAAATGGATCCTATCCCAAGGCATCCCACACCTAACCCTCCAAGTTAGGAATTTTCCACACCTAACTTTCCAAGTTAGGACTTTTCACACCTAACCCTCTAGGTTAGGAATTTCTTCCAGAACGAGCTTTTTAAAGCTTTTCCCAAGCTCTGTAACGACCCGGCCCGTCTACCGGCCCATTTACCGGCCCATTTACCGGTCCTCACGACCGTCGTACCGTCGTACCGTCGTACCGTCGACCATCGACCGTGCCGTTACTCATACTAGGTCTTCCCACCCCTGGGTGTGGATTTTTGCCTTCCCAGGATTCGAACCCTAGACCCAGGCTTAAATCTAGTTCTTTATGAATCCTGAATACCAATTGAGCTATAGTTCAATTGGTATTCAGGATTCATAAAGAACTAGATTTAAGCCTGGGTCTAGGGTTCGAATCCTGGGAAGGCAAAAATCCACACCCAGGGGTGGGAAGACCTAGTATGAGTAACAGCACGGTCGATGGTCGACGGTACGACGGTACGACGGTCGTGAGGACCGGTAAATGGGCCGGTAGACGGGCCGGGTCGTTACAATAAAAAGGCGTGTAACGCCCACCTTTTTCCCACACCTCATGGTGTGGCGAGAGAGGTGGCGTTACGCTAAACATACATGTACTTAAACAATATCTCAATGCAGCGGAATCATCATTTTTTTTTTCTAAACATGCTCTTAACCATACAACTAATACATGAAATATCTATACGTGCCTAAACTTGTCATTCATAAACTCATATGCATAGCATTATAACTTAACCGTTCCATAACTTATTCATCATTTCATAGGTAGTATGTACTTATCCATAAATGTAGCACATGAGTCTTAAGTCACCCATTAGTCATAACCATAAAACATAGCATAAAATTTAAGAACATTCCCACACCCAAGACATGCATTATGTATGAATATAAAATCTTTTGCCAAGTCACTGCCACACACACACATGCTTCTGCCTCCCCTGCGGCTTCCCTTAATAGCTTCTTGGTTGATCTGCGGTACAAGGAAAATAAAACTATAAGCACATAGGCTTAGTAAAACCCCTTTCCTACTCACTAAAACCATACGTTGTTTCAACAGAAACATATCAAACATCTGACATAACATAACTTCGAGCATAAACATAAGCATAATCATACTTGGCATAAATGAACATACATGAACATGACTTAATATATCAAGCAACGTATACATGACATAAAGCATACCTACATGAACGTGAAACATACTTATACATGGCATAATTCTTAGCATACATGAACATAATGCATACTCATACATGACATAATTCCTAGCATACATGAACATAATGCATACTTATACATGACATAATTCTTAGCATACATGAACATAAGGCATACTTATACATGACATGATTCCTAGCATACATGAACATAAGGCATACTTATACATGACATAAAATATGAGCATAAACACAACATAATATATACTTACCTTGGCGCGATGCATAATATGGATGTATGAATGAGTCTAATGCATTTACTACATAAGATGCTTAGTTTTGAAATCATACTTTTAAATGCTTAACATAAACATAACTTCATTGGGGTCCCCGGCATGTACCACATACATACATCATAAGCGCGCATCCCTAAGTAAATATGAGGTAGCTAGCCTCAACCTACTAAGGTAAGGACAGCATAGTCGGTAGTCCTAGAATCGGGGCGTTCTTAAGGTGCCCATCCCTGTTGCACAGCTTCGGTAGTGCCAGAACCGTGGACAGCATAGTCGGTAGTCCAGAACCGGGGCGTTCTTAAGGTGCCCATCCCTTGGACCCTTACTTCGGTTCGGTACAAGCCTTATACATAAAAATAAACATGCATGCTTCATCATTCATACTTGTCATTTATACTTATTTCATATCATCGTTATGCCTTCATCATTCATACTTATCATTCATACTTATCATACATACTTAAGGCATAACCATCAACTTCATTCATACTTATCATTCTTTATTCTCATAATAGGACATACATGCATAATCATGGTTCTAGTCATAACCTTATCCGGGTTCATCAAGCTTGCTCAATCATGATACATACTAAACATACACCTCATACATGATACATTTCATCTAGCGTACATAATCCTAGTATTCATCAAATGACATGGATGATAAGCTACATATAAACCTAACACCTACTACTAGGGTTCATAGCATTCATCATAAAACATGTATATATATATCATCATGATTCATAAATCCATTATAAGCATTTATCAATATTCATGCATCATCATATTTATCATAACCTACTTCTACATCAATTACATGTATTCATGGCATATGATCTAAATATTCATGATTAAAACATAACCTAACATCAACCATACAATGTCATGTTATATAACACATAAACTAGGATTTTAGTCACATGGAGGCCCTTACGTCATGCTTAAAAATGCACTAGCATCATGGTAACTTATAACATACATTCTTGAGACCCAAACCCAAACCAAACCCTAAGTTTGGGGTCTTGCCCGAAACTTGAAGGAGGTCTAAATTCATAGAAAATTTTCCTAGGTTAAGATTAACATCCTATACCTTGCATATCATACCATGGAAGACCAATTTAGCCCTTGATTGGATTTAACATTAAGCCTTAGCCCTAGTCCAGGACTTGGCCGAAACCTATAAGAGTAATAAACTCATAGAAAATGTAACGTCCGCCCTTATATCTACTCTCGGGGCGGGGTTACGTACTAGTCATTCATCCATATAATGAAATTTTGACATACAATAAAACTAAGAGGGCAAGGACTAAGTGCTGAGCATGCTTGTCTAAAACTATCAAGTGATATTTACAAGTGCTAAGCATACTTGCCAGTACATGTCAATTAAATATCATGCTTGAATCATTAGAACATCATTTGAAATATTTTAATCAAGAGTTATTCCATAACATGATAGGTTCACATATTATTTCAAACCATAATATAATCAAACAAAATCAAGTATATGAAAATTCCAAGTGTAATCACCATCATGCAATATCAATCCTAATCACTAACATTCATTGTCAAGGAGCATAACATAAGCATAATAAAGTAGATATAAGAATCTTTCTTTCCCGAGCCACCACCCCACACATCTTCAGCCTCCTGCCTCTTCCTTTAGTTTAAGTGTTCCTTACCCTTATCTGCAGCATAAGACAACACATAAACTAGTAAGCACAAATGCTTAGTAAGGATCCTGTCCTACTCGCAAAATCCATACAAAAGAATACAACATGTACACATAACAAATCATAAGCATGAGTTCATCAAAGCATACTAAACAACCAAGTTTCTAAGCATGCAGTATAAGGTACCTTAAGCATACCCTTCACATATAATAAATATTTTCAATGAATGTTTTCAAAACAATTCCATAAAGGTATTACTTAAAAATACATCCATATCATATAGGGCCCAGTTGTGTACCACATATCGCGCGTTACCTATTGCGCGTTCCCTAATGAATTGGGGTAGCGAGCCACCAATCAATTAGAGCAGGACTCTTCCGTCCTACCGGAGCCATGACCTTACGTTAACATGCACCCCGGATTTGTTTAACGACTCCCTTCCGAGTCGGGTACACAACTTCTAAAGTAAAATATTTATCATGCTTTTACATATATGCTAAGGAGTACTCCAATCCACTCTTAAGGGACACACCACTCTTCAAGGCTGCTCATGATCCCGTAGGGACACACCACACAACATAAGGGGTGCTCTTGATCCCATACTTAGTGGAGTATCCTTTCAAGCATTTTATCATACACATCACATGCAATTCATAAAGGGTGCCCCATGGGCTATATTAACATGCTCATACATACATCATATTTCAACCACTTACACATACTTATATATGACAAGATTGGTCACATAAATCATATTCATGTCATAGGAAGTGGTAGCATGCTTCATGAGTTAATTGAGTTCTTCTTAACCCTAAACCTAAGGTTTTGGCCGAAAGTCAAGGGTAGAGGTAGCTTAGGTTTTTGACATCAAACATCCCATACAAACATCATATATATATACATCATGTATCATACTAAGCATAGCATACATCATGGGGTAATCAACTTTCACAAACCTAATATATCATGCTTTGGCCGAAAATCATGCTAGGGGAAAACTTAGTTTTCCAATCAAACCTTCCATTTAAACATCACATGCACATACGTATCATTATCCCCAAACATAAGCATATCCTATAGGTATTTTAACCTTCGCAAACCCTAACTCTAGGGTGTTGGCCGAATGTGTAGGGTAGGGGAAATTAGGGTTTTTGAATCAACCTTCATACAAGCATTTACACAAACATCTCACATACATATCATGACACTTATTAAACATAGATTACATCATAGGATAATTATGCAACCCTAAACCCTAATCCCTCTAGGGTTGGCCGAAACTTGTAGGGTAGGGAAAAAGTTGGGTTTTTGTAACCAAACATTTATACAAACACCTTGTCTACACTATCATATAATACACTAAACATAAAATACATCCTAGAGAAATTCAACTCTTAAACCCCTAAATTCCTTGCCTTGGCCGAAACTTACACAAGGGTAAAACCCTAGTTTTTTGTTCATAACATCATGAAGAAAATCAACATACGTATATACCCTAAGTCTCAAGGGGTCTTCTCTTGTATCAAGGAGTAACCAAGGCCTCCCCTTAAGGGGTGGCCGAAACTTACAAAGGGGAAAACCCCCCATTTTCGAAAACCACAAAAGCAAAAGAATCACACACAACTATTACACTGCAGGCGAGGGGATACTTACTTCCTTTCGCTTGACTTTCCCTTTCTCTAAACCTTTAGAGTACCCTTGGTTGAAGGAGGGTGAGTGTTCTCCTTATTAGCACTTCCCTAGAACCTTTGGCCCTAGTAGAGGGCAAGATCTTTAGATGGTCTTCTTCCTTCCAATTCCCTAGGGTTAGAACCCTAGGGTGTATTTTTTCGAAAATTGAAAGGGAGAAGAAGATGAGTTTCGGTGGGGAGAGTGAGGAAGAAGAAGAGAAGAAGTTATTCCAACCTCTCCCTCTCTTATTTATACTTTTCTCATGAAGAGACATGTCTCTTCACTTCCCTAGCTTTAACAAGCATGTTTCTTATTCTCTCTACATGAAATATGGCTTGGTGCGTTGGTTATGACATGATTAGTGCAACTAGGAGGTTCAAGGTTCGATCCTTGCTTCCTCCTTTCTACACTTTCTTTTTATCACATTTTGCACTAATCCATATCAAGCCCATTAAACCAAGCCCATCATAACATTTCATAAAAATGTTTCATGAATTCATAGTATTTCATATGGGGGAAATTTTGGGGTGTTACAATCCTCCATACCTTATAAAAAGTTCATCCCGAACTTTAAAATAATTCCAGATACTTTAATCGTATTGCCTCCTCTCGTTCCCATGTGGCTTCTTCGAATTGTTCGTTCTGCCACAGAACCTTTACTAAGAGTACTTCCTTGTTCCTTAGCTTTTTAACTTCCCGATCTAGGATATGAATAGGTCGGCGTTCGGAACTTATGTTCTCTTGGTCTTGTACTGGTTGGGACTCTATCACCTGATTCACATCAGAGATACATTTCCTGAGCATTGATACATGGAAGACATTGTGGATAGCCGACATTTCTGGCGGTAACTCCAGTTTGTAGGCCACTTTGCCTACCCATCTCAGAATTTGATACGGTCCCACATATCTCGGACTCAGCTTCCCTTTCTTCCCGAATCTCATCACCCCTTTTATAGGGGTCACTTTCAGGAATACTGAATCCCCAACCTCAAACTCTAGTGGTCTGCGCCGCTTGTCAGCGTAGCTTTTCTGCTGGCTCTGAGCAGTCTCTATCCTCTGGCGGATATTCTTTATAGCCTGAGTAGTTTCATCTATAATATCAGTCCGAAGTCCCATCTCCTTCTTTTCACCACTCTCAAGCCAGCATATAGGAGATCTGCATTTCCTTCCGTATAGTGCTTCGTACGGTGCCATCCCAATAGTAGCCTGATAACTGTTGTTATAAGCAAACTCTGCCAGGCTCAGGTATCGACACCAGCTTCCCTTGAAATCCAAGGCACAAGCTCGCAACATGTCCTCTAGTATCTGATTCACTGTTTCAGTCTGCCCGTCAGTCTAGGGGTGAAAGGCCGTACTGAATTTCAACTTCGTGCCAAGAGCCTTCTGCACGTGTCCCCAAAAATCTGAAGTAAATCGACCATCCCTATTAGAGATAATGGTCTTGAGAACTCCGTGCAGTCGGATAATTTCCTTGACGTACAGTTGAGCCAACTGCTCTACTGAGTGGGTCATCCTGATGCCAGAAAATGGGCAGACTTGGTGAGTCTGTCCACAATAACCCATATGCCATCATATCCATTCGTCGTTCTAGGTAGCCCAGAGATGAAATCCATGGAGATGTCTTCCCATTTCCACTCGGGAATAGACAGAGGTTGCAAAACTCATCCAGGCCTCTGGTGTTCTGCATTGACCCTCTGGCAGGTCAAACACATACTGATATAGTGGGCTACATCTCGCTTCATACCGGACCACCAAAACTTGCTCTTCAGATCTTGATACAACTTGGTAGACCCAGGATGCATCACATAAGGTGTTCCGTGAGCTTCCTCGAGAATCCTTGTCCGTAAGTCCAAGTCGTCGTGAACACATAATCGATCCCGAAGATATAAGACTCCGCTGTCCGAAATCCTAAATCCATCGTCCTTGCCTTCAAGAACTTCTTGCTTGATTTTCTGAAGACTCGGATCATGATTTTGCTTTTCCAGAATATCGTCGAATAATGTCGGCACAATCATCCAGCGCCCGATAGTCGATACACATTCGCATCGACCCATCCTTCTTTTTCACGAACAGTACGGGAGCTCCCCAGGGAGAATGACTAGGGCGGATGAGTCCCTTGTCAAGCAGCTCCTGTAACTGTCCCTGTAATTCCTTTAATTCCGTCGGCGTCATATGGTACGGTGCCTTAGAAATGGGGTTAGTACCAGGAACCAACTCAATTGCAAATTCTATATCTCTTTCAGGTGCTAACCCTGGTAAGTCATCGAGAAATACTTCTGGGTAATTGCATACGACTTTGACGTCTTCTAGCTTCGGGCCCTCCTTAGGACTGGTATCAACCACATGAGCTAGAAATCCAGAGCACCCCTTTTCCAACATCTTCCTTGCTTTCAGAGCCGACAAGAATTTGCTTGTCCTCTTCTTCGGCTCTCTGATAAATTCGAATAGAATTTCCGCCTCAGGTCGGAAGATAACCCTTCGTTTACGGCACTCAATAGAGGCGCCATATTTGTTCACGAAATCCATGCCCAATATCACATCATAATCTGATATATCAAGCACTATCAGATCGCAGTAGAGTTCCCTATCTGCGATTCTGATTGGTGCGGCACGTAGCATTTGGGTAGAGGGCATCACCTCACCCGAGGGCAGTGTTGTCAGAAATTTGCAGTCTAAATCTTGCAGTGACATATCCTTTCTTTTGGCATATTGCATAGAGATAAACGAATGTGTTGCCCCAGTGTCAAATAAAACAGTAGCATACTGACTATAAATAAATATCTGACCTGTGACAATGGTAGAGGCAGTCGCCACGTCTTCTTTCGTAAGAGAGAAAACCCTGGCATTTATCGTGGCAGGCGGGGCCTCTAATCTCCCCTGGCATATATGAGTACCATCTATAGCTGCCTGCATCAGGTGTAACTCGGGAGGAGCACCTTTGTACTGAACATACTGCGGCTGAGGTGCTTTGGCTGCAGTAGGACACTCTCTGGCCATGTGTCCTTCCTTTCCGCAAGTAAAGCATCTCCTGGCGCCTAAAAGGCATGTCCCTTGGTGCATCTTCCCACAAGTGGCACATTGGGGATATTTAGGCTTCTTGCCTAAATAACCACTGGCAGATTTATTCCATGGCTTCCTCTTTCCGTTGTGGTTCTTTTTCCAGTGGGGGTTGCTATTCGGAGGTTTCTGACCTCCAGACTGATTCTGACTCTTGCTGGCGGTCAGTGCTTGGTTCTGCTGGTTAATATTCTTCAGATAATGCTCGGTTATAAGGGCGCTGCTGAACAACTCCTCTGCAGTCTGGGGACTATTAACGCCGCCAGCTACATTCAGAGCTATCTCGGGCCTGAGCATATTGAGCATTAATCAGACCCTTTCTTTCTCTGTACTGACCAACTCCGGACATAATCGTGCCAGTCGGTTAAATTGTTTAACAGCATCGTTGACTGAGAGATTTCCCTACCGGAATTCAGTGAACTCATCAAAGTGCCTGTTTGTGACTCACATATTAAAGAATTCCTCCAGAAATTCGGACTCGAAGTCCTTCCACTTCATCTGGTCCACTGACCTTCTAGCTTTTACCCGTTCCCACCACATCCTGGCGTCGCCAGTGAGGCAGAACGAGACATATTTAATTTTTTCATGCTCGGGCCAGTCTAATAATTCCACTGTGCTCTCAACTGTCTTGAGCCAGGCCTGGGCGTTCCAGGGCTCGCAGGTGCCAGAGAACTTTTCCGGCTTCAGTCTCTGCCACTGAATCAGATAGGCCTCCTGTCGGACTCCTCGGGCTGGAGTGTCCGGGGGTGCCTGTGCAGTTGGAGGCTCAGTAGGTATCGCATTCTGACTTCCCTGTGGGGTTGCAGTGTTCCCCTGTTGGGTTATCAGAGTGCTTATTATCTGCTGTTGTTCAGTGACCTGACGCTGCAGATCTGTGATCACTTGCATCATATTAGGTGGGGGTGCTGTCTCATTACCCCGATTGCTACGTCCTCTAGTCATATTTATCATACAGGTGATAAATGACCACATAAGAGTTAACACTACATTCATTGGTTATGCTAGTTATGCAAGCATTAATCATCTCCATATAATCATTACTGTACATGAAATAAAGTAAAGCGAGGTTAGGATCTCTTACTTGGAAGCGGCAGGATGAAGCTTGATGTGTGTGTGGTGGAGGGGAAACCTGCTCTAATACAAACCTGTAACGACCGCCCTTCTCACACTATGGCGGGGTTACGCGAACATAATTTTCGTTTTAGCGGAAGCGTTTTGAAACTTGTAACTTGAACATGATACATGTATAATCTTGTACTTGAACATGTAAGCATGAAACCTTTTAAACATCTTAGACATTGAGGAGAGCATGCTAGGTACCTTTACATTCTTACTTGCATAATAGAAGCATGCCACATAGCCATTTCTTAAGACAGAGTAGTAAGTATGAGGAAGGATAACATAATACTAAAGTTCTTTAGCACGTCTAAACTAAGTACTTAGCATATGAGCGAGAGTGAGCATGAAATATCCATATGAGTCTAAATATCAGCAAGTAGCAACTTAGTAAGTATGATTCAACATTTAACATGCAATACTCAGCATATGCATAACTAAACAAAACATGAGTAGATCTTCTTCCACCATGCCACCACCACACACATCTTTGCCACTCCTGCTGCTCCCTTTAGTTTATCCATTCCTTACCCTTTTTTGCAGTACAAGGGAAACATGGAAACTATAAGCATATAGCTTAGTAAGATCCCTTCCTACTCACAAAATCATACGTTCCATCAAGTAGAGAAAGCATCACGTCATAATAGTGCATAGCATTAAAAACACTTAACTTAACATAGCATAAGGGAGCATATGTACTTATCATAAGAAGCATACTTGAACTTAATATAATTCACCTTTATAGCATAATAGTCATATAGTCATGACAAAATGCGAATGCAAGATGCTCTTTTGAAAACATGCATAGGATGAGTTCATGCATATGTTTTTCTTAAAATCATACATATAGGTACTTAAACATACATCCATTATCATTTGGGGGATCCCGACTTGTACCACATACATACATACATAATGCGCGCATCCCTAATAGGCCGAGGTAGCTAGTCTCTAACCTACTAGGGAAACTAGGTCCGTTCATAGTCCGTTGAACTAGGGGCGTCTCGGGAGCCCATCCCCTTACTAGGTCCGTTCATAGTCCGTCGACATAGGGGCGTCTCGGGAGCCCATCCCCTTACTAGGTCCGTTCATAGTCCGTCGACGGGTGGGCTCCGGATGCAGCCCCTAGGTCGACGGACTATGAACGGACCTAGTAAGGGGATGGGCTCCCGAGACGCCCCTAGGTCGACGGACTATGAACGGACCTAGTAAGGGGATGGGCTCCCGAGACGCCCCTAGGTCGACGGACTATGAACGGACCTAGTTTCCCTAGTAGGTTAGAGACTAGCTGTTAGTGATATGAGAGAAGTGTCCTAAGGCAATCCCCTTATGATGTAAACATTTATATTAATAAATGATAATTCACTATTTGAGTATACATGTTTTGTGTATTTGATTGGGATCATAAACTCATCTACTGAATGTCCGCAATACAACTCACAGCATAAGAGAATTTGTGATGGGATCACAACTAGTGATTATCTCAAAATGTGCAATTGTGAAGTATTGAAATTATCCCTAGTCGATGAATTGATAAAAACGGACACTATCAATTCTGTTGAGACTAGCATGGGTTATTCTCTAATCAGTCGATTCTCACTGGCTGGTGACATTGGGATGTCCGGAGATAAACATGGATGCTAGTTAAGGGAACTAGTTCATTGGAGTGACTATCTGTAAGACTTCATATGGTTATCTATAATGATATGTCAATGAAGTCCTTACTGCAGCTTAAGTGCGATGTTCCTTTGACTTGCGGTGTTCAAGTTATCTTGGTCATGGAGACTTATACTTTAACATCTTAAGCAAGCATCTCCAAGGAGGTGTGGACCCAGGATGGTTGGGTATAAGCCAAAGTGCCCGAAGATGTTTGAACAACCTACAAAGGATTCACCACTCCTTGCGAGGAGATGTATACCCAGGCCTATCGTCGGATTGTTACTCAGAAACCTCTGGCCAGAGTATATCATGTTTAGAGTGAGAGTCTCTAAAATACATGAGAGTAATTAGAAATCCAAAGGACGAGAAAGACACTACTTGGGCTAGGTGTGACGTAGTCAGCCTAGTGGGGACTGACACCATAGACCGTGTCCTGAACCAAGTGGGTATAAGGTGGTGAAAGGAATGGGGCACGATTCATTAGAGCTGCTGAAGGGTTTCAGAATAATTTCTTCTGAGGTCAAACCGTTGATCTTTCGATTAATTGGGGATCATGATGTATTACTAGGTCCACTCATGATCATTCTATAATTAATGGGTTAATTATAGACGACCAACATAAATCGAAAGCCTATTTAGTCACACACACTACGAGTAATCCGAGGGATTTAAAACTAGATGAAAATTGGATTTTCCGATCAAGAGAAATAAGTCGAATCTGAGTTAATCAGAGGCGCAATGGAAGCTAAAAATGGCTAAGTCTTTTGAAGACTTTTTGGGCGAATTAAATGGGTTTAATTCACGACCGGTTCGGGTTGTTTTGGCCGACCAAAGAGGGTGTCCACCCTCTTGGTATTGGCTGGCCATTAAAGGGAGAAAAACCAATTTAATTGGTTTAATTAATAAAATAAATCTAGTGCGATTTGTTTTATAAATTATGAATAAATAAATTTGTATAAAGAAATTTATATAAATAAAATTTATAGAAATTTATTCTTTTATGGAAGATTAAAATAATCCATGAATTGGTTTATTTTAATTTTATAAAATCAATTATGAATTGATTTTTTCATAATAAGAAAGTTTATAAATTTCTTATAAAAATTTATTCCATAATTTAAAGAGAAGAAGAATTAGTTTTATTATAAATTAGTTTATAATAAAGACTCGGTTTAAACGGAATAATTAATAAGAAAATTTATAAGATAAATTTCTTATAACTAATTCCGTTAATTCCGTTAATTCGGTTTAGAGGGAGACTTAGCAAAGGAGTTGCTACTATATAAAGGAACCAAAGGCTAGCCCTTAATTCCAATCAAGAGATTTATTATTCTCTCCCTCTCTCTCTTAATCTCTCCTCACCTCCTTCTCCCTCTCTTCCCTTAGGGCCGGCGCCCACCCTAGCTCCCCTAGGGCCGGCGCCCAACCTACATCCAAGGTGGTGGAGACCGTGAGCTTCAAGAAGAAGAAGGAGAACCCGAACACGAAGAAGAAGAAGCGGATAGCGACTCCTCTCTTCTCGGAATTCGATTCCGTTACTTCGTTGGTTAGTTTTCCATTATTTTCTCTTATTCTTCTAGTTGTGCCTTTCGAGAATCTAGTAGTTCTCGTCGGCACAAAACTCATGACTTTGCGAAGTCATCCCGAAGAGAACTCGGCGTGGACGCGAATAGAGGCGGAGCTTCCAAGGGACGCTATGGTTGGATCTCGTCCCTTACTTCGAGTTACGAGAGGTATAATGTAAATTAGTTTACTTTTCTGCAAAGTTTTATTTTATGATTATGTCAACACACCATAAGGTTGCATGCTAGATACGAAGTTAAAATAATTTAGGAAATTATTTTATGCAAATTCTTCCGCTGCACGTAAAAATTTAAAATTTTACGAACTCGTATCCTTGTCGACATGCACCCGGTCCCAATAGTGGTATCAGAGCCGGTTAGTGTTCGACATTATCATATAATTGTTTTGTGAAAAACTTTGTCATGATCTCAATTTCGGAAAAAATTTTCAATTATGGAAACTTTCAAATTATAATAAATTTTAGATTTAGGAATTTCAAAATTTGAAAATCCTCATGAAATTTCGCAAACGTTTGAAATTTTCTAGTTTCTGAAATTTTATAATAATTGTGAAAACTTCCCATCTTTGGAAACTTTCCAATTTTGGAAATTTTTCTATTTTAGAAATTTTCAATTTTAGAAATATGTAAGTTTTCTTTGTACCAGAAACTTACAATTATTCTGAAAACCAATTTATGAAATCTCGCAATTTTGGGCACTTTCTTTTAAGAAAGTCTAGACAAATTCATGGACAGTTAATTGACAATTAAATTTGAATTGGTTTTTAAATTGACAACAAAATTCTTTATTTTGGATTGAGCCTCGGGGAGCCGTCCAATTTAAAGTTAGTTGTTGTAATTTAATTTCCTAATTTTAATTGAAATTGTCATGTTTGATTTGGATTGAGCCTCGGGGAGCCGTCCAATTGGATTTACAACAAATTAATTTTCTTTGGGTATCTGAGCCTCGGGGAGCCACCCTTAGAAAATAATTTGTTGTAATTAATTAAATCCATAAATAAAATATGTTGAAGAGGTGATGCTCTTACATATTGTTGTCTCCAAAATTAATTAGGAAAATGGTTTCCTATAGAGTATTCTTAAATAAGATTTTCATGAAAATAATATGTAGTTGAGTTAAGGGATTTGTCTCTTAATTTAATAAGATTTGATTTAGAGAAATCAAAGTCTTGAACATATTATTTCCGAAATTAATTATGACAATTTAGGAAATTGTTTCCCAAAACAATTCCTTTAATAAAGTATGAAATTATAATTAGGAAATCCGGTTCCTAATTTAATTCATGAGACTTGATAAATTAAGTCACATACATACTTTATTAAGGAAATCGTTAGTCATGACATAATTCTATGTCATGAATGTGCTTAGAAAAGATGAGACCCAAAACCCCTTACAAAATATTAAGGCTAACACCTTCCATTAATATGGTTAGAACTGGAGTTTTGTTTCTCGATTGGGTTGATGGACACATCCATGCCCGACTTGAACCTCAACATGTTCAAACCATGGAATTAGTTTATGAATAATATAGTTCGAGTCAGAGGTCAATCATTAGTTTTGGTTGTTGGACACATCCAAGCCTGACTAAGCGGTTAAATGAGCTCCAACCATGTTAAAACTATTTCTTGATTAATGGGTCAGCCTTAAGCTTGGAGCATCGATTTGTTGTGCCACAGCCAAGGTCGATGTAAAGAGAGGTACAGTTGGGTGCTATGTATAATGATACATACTTGTTAATGAGTTAACAACCCAATGATTTATGCAAACATTCAATTAGTTGATAGCATAAAGTGATAGTTACATATTTGTGATGTGTAATCGGTATAATTACCTACCTTCATAGTTAAGAAAAACTTGATGGCCACAGTCATGGTTGTTCTTATCTATGGTTGGATATCAACCTATTTAGAGATGTTCCTACGATCTCCCGAATTGATAATAAGGGTAACTCAATTCGTAAAATAAATAGGATTTAATTTATGTATGATGATACATTCTTTAATCATTCTTCTCACATAATCTCAATTTATATTTCTAGGATAATCACTCGATCATGTCTTCCCTAAACTTGCGTTCCATTGTGGACACCAATAAACTGACTGGGCCAAACTTCATGGACTGGCTTCGAAACCTAAGGATAGTCCTCAAGGCGGAGAAGCTTGCTTATGTCCTTGAAGATCAACTTCCCACCCATCCTCCAGAGAATGCAACTCCAGACCAATTGTTGGCCTATCAGAAACATGTGACCGATTCTGAACTTGCGAGTTGCATCATGCTAGCCTCTATGGTACCTGAGCTGCAAAAGCAGCATGAGCATATGGATGCTTATACCATCATCTTCCATCTTCATGAGTTGTTTGAAGAGCAGGCGAGATCCGAAAGGTTCGAAGTCTCCAGACTCCTCTTCACCACTAAGATGCAGGAAGGCACTTCTGCCTCGCAGTTTATGTTAAAGATGTTGGGGTACATTAAGCGACTGAGCGCACTCGGTTTTGCAATGGATCATGAACTAAGTATTGACTTAATTCTGAGTTGTTTGCCCAAGAGTTATTCACAATTTGTGATGACCTATTGGATGAACAAACTAGAGACCACCATTCCTGAGTTGCTCAACCTGCTGAAGACTGTAGAGCCTTCTGAAAAGCCGGATCAAAAGGCGGTACTATTAGTTGGTTCCTCGAAGAAAGGTTCTAAGAGGGAAGGCCAAAGAACAGAATAAGGGAAAGAAGAAAAGGGCCAAAAAGACTGAAAAACCCAAAAGACACTTGCCATCACTGTGGCAAGGAGGGTCACTGGCGAAGAAACTGCAAGGTTTATCTTGAGTCCTTGAAGAAGAAGGCATCTGATGCCCCATCCTCTTCAAGTATCTTCGTTATTGAATGTCACTCTATTTCCTCAAACACTGGGTACTTGATACTGGGTGTAGCTCACATATATGTAATGACATACAGGGGCTAAGGAATAGAAGAAGACTCGTCAAAGGAGAAGCGAATTTGCGAGTTGGAAAGGAGCAAAGATTGCTGCTGTTGCCATCGGAACATATTTGCTAAAGCCCCCCACTGGACGTGTCTTAGAATTGGATAATTGTTATTTCGTTCCTTCGTTAATAAAGAACATTGTATCTGTTTCATGCTTGAATGAAAAGGGTTATCATTTAACTTTTAGTAACAATTGTTGTTACATAACTTTAAATGGCGTTCTTTATGGGAATGGAACTTTGTGCAATGGCATCTACACGTTAGATTTATCCAGTGACGTTTTCAATATCGAAGTTAGCAACAAACGTGCTCGAATA
This sequence comes from Boesenbergia rotunda, assembly GCA_024364735.1. NCBI lineage: Eukaryota > Viridiplantae > Streptophyta > Magnoliopsida > Zingiberales > Zingiberaceae > Boesenbergia > Boesenbergia rotunda. The sequence goes on from JAGFNQ010002663.1 coordinate 199,595, forward strand.
GATAATCGAATAGACTCCTACACTTGGCATTGTCGTCTTGGCCATGTAAGTAAGAAACGCATGACCGAATTACACCGATGTGGAATTTTGGAATCATTTGAACCCGGTTCATTTGATACATGCGAATCATGCTTAAAAGGCAAGATGACCAAATTACCCTTTTCCGGAAAAGGTAATCCAGTGGGAGAATTGCTTGGTCTAATACATACTGATGTATGTGGACCAATGTCAACTCTTGCACAAGGAGGCTATAGCTACTTCATCACCTTTATCGATGATCACTCACGATTCGGGTATGTGTTCTTAATGAAACACAAATCTGAAGCTTTTGAGAAATTCAAAGAGTTCAGAAATGAAGTAGAGAAACAACTTGGCAAAAGTATTAAATACTTCGATCCGATCGGGGTGGTGAATACTTGAGTCAAGAGTTTCAAGATTATCTTAGGGACAATGGGATACTGTCCCAATGGACTCCGCCATATACACCACAGCATAATGGTGTATCTGAGAGGCGCAACCGAACCTTGATGGACATGGTTAGGTCTATGATGAATCATGCAACTCTTCCAAAATCCTTTTGGGCTATGCACTTAAGACAGCTGTTTACTTGCTAAACAGAGTCCCGACCAAGGTAGTCTCTACTACTCCATATGAGATTTGGAATAGTAAGAAACCTCACTTAACTCACCTTAAGATATGGGGTTGTCCTGCTTATGTGAAGCGGGTTGTATCAGACAAATTGGATGCTAAGTCTGATAAATGTCTATTTATTGGATACCCTAAGGAAACGAAGGGTTACCAATTCTATCATCCCTTGGAACAAAAGGTGTTTGTTTCAAGGCATGCTGTATTTCTAGAAAAAGAATTTCTTTTACAAGAAAACAGTGGGAGTGGCATTGAACTTGATGAAGTTCAAGAAACTCCAATAGACATTATAGAGACACCTAGTCTAGGCCCACAACCGATAATTCATAATGATGAGCTATCAGTTGAACCTAAAACTACACCACCTCTTCGTAGGTCTGATAGGAACGCAACATTCCAGAGAGATACGGATTTCTCGTAAGTGAATCGAACGACGTGTTGCTCATTGGGATGACGAACCTATCAGTTATGAAGATGTTCTGAAAAGTTCAGAAAGGGACAAATGGCTTGAAGCCATGAAGTCGGAAATGGATTCCATGTACGAAAATCAAGTATGGGACTTGGTTAACCCACCTGAAGGGATTAAACCCATAGGGTGCAATGGGTTTTCAAGAAGAAAACTGACATGGAAGGTAATGTTGTTACCTTTAAGGCTAGATTAGTGGCAAAAGGATATCGTCAGAACAAGGAATTGATTATGACAAAACCTATTCGCCAGTAGCTATGCTTAATCCATTCGGATGCTCCTAGCCATAGCAGCTCATTATGATTATGAGATATGGCAAATAGATGTGAAAACAGCTTTCCTTAATGGAAACCTGCTTGAGGATGTATACATGATACAACCTGAAGGTTTCACATCGGTTGATAAAACCAAAGTATGCAAGCTTCGACGATCCATATATGGACTGAAGCAAGCATCTAGGAGCTGGAATATCCGTTTTGATGAGGCAATCAAAGAGTTTGATTTCTCACAAAATCCTGACGAACCTTGTGTGTACAAGAAGGTTAGTGGGAGTGCAGTCGTATTCCTAGTATTATATGTCGATGACATCTTACTTATAGGAAACGATATATCAGTCTTACAGACAGTTAAAATTTGGTTGTCCAAAACTTTCTCCATGAAAGACCTGGGAGAAGCAACCTACATCCTTGGGATTAGAATCTATAGAGATAGATCAAAACGGTTGCTTGGTCTTTCGCAGTCTACATATATAGACCGAGTGCTAAAAAGGTTTAGCATGTCAGAATCCAAGAAAGGTTACCTTCCCATCAGGCATGGGATCAACCTTTCAAAGTCTATGTGTCCGCGCACAGAAGACGAGAGGATTTGCATGAATAAGATTCCCTATGCATCCGCGATAGGATCTATCATGTATGCTATGTTATGTACTAGGCCCGATGTATCGTATGCTTTGAGCGTCACAAGCAGATACCAGTCGGATCCAGGAATGGATCATTGGAGGGCTTTTAAGACAATCCTTAAGTACTTAAGAAGAACTAAGGATGTATTTCTAATATATGGAGAAGGAGATTTGATAATACGTGGGTATACAGATGCCAGTTTCAGACAGATAAGGATGACTCCAAATCTCAGTCTGGATACGTATTTACTTTGAATGGAGGCGCAGTAAGTTGGAAAGGTTCCAAACAAGACACCGTAGCGGATTCTACCACGGAAGCGGAATATATCGCAGCTTCGGAAGCAGCAAAGGAAGCAGTTTGGATCAAGAAGTTTGTCTCAGAACTTGGTGTGGTTCCAACCATTGATGAAGCAGTGCCGGTTTACTGCGACAACAATGGAGCTATTGCACAAGCGAAGGAACCAAGGTCTCATCAGCGATCCAAACACGTGCTTCGACGCTATCATCTGATCAGAGAGATTATAAGTAGGAATGACATACAAATTGAGAAGAGTTCCCACTGAAAGGAATATAGCGGATCCTTTAACTAAGGCCTTGCCTCAAAGCAAGTTTGAGGGCATGTTAGAGCCTATGGTATTGGGTACCGTAGCGATTGGCATTAGGCCAAGTGGGAGTTTGTTAGTGATATGAGAGAAGTGTCCTAAGGCAATCGCCTTATGAATGTAAACATTTATATTAATAAATGATAATTCACTATTTGAGTATACATGTTTTGTGTATTTGATTGGGATCATAAACTCATCTACTGAATGTCCGCAATACAACTCACAGCATAAGAGAATTTGTGATGGGATCACAACTAGTGATTATCTCAAATGTGCAATTGTGAAGTATTGAAATTATCCCTAGTCGATGAATTCATAAAAACGGACACTATCAATTCTGTTGAGACTAGCATGGGTTATTCTCTAATTAGCTGATTCTCACTGGCTGGTGACATTGGAA
>JAGFNQ010002664.1:0-97973 GCA_024364735.1 Boesenbergia rotunda
TCTAAACGCGATTGGTTGGTCAAACTTTGCGATGAGCAAAAGCGGATTTCGACGTGATTACTGATTATCGACTCTTTTTCACTTTTCAAATAAAAGAAAGAAAAATATATATATTTCGATATGAAAGAATCGAGGCACACATATATTTTTATATTTGTTTTTATTATTATTTAAATGGTGTTTTTAAAAAAAAAATAGCTAGCCACCGGTTAATTCGATTGATTTATAATTCACCGCCTATAAAATGCCTACTCCACTCTCACCTCCATTTGGGCGATGGCGATACAGGAGGTGTCAGGGGCGGAGCCATCTTGGCTAGGGTGGGCTCCATCTCCACTCCTTTTTTTTAAAAAAATTAATTATTTTGATTATTTTTTTATTTTTGTTTGGTTAGTTAATCACAAATATATTAATGGGTAAAATATCAAATAAGATAAATTTTATAAAAATTATTATATTTATAAATTAATAAATATATTAATTCTAATTTGTTTAATATTTTTATCTTAAATTTGTCGATAATAAAATCTCTTTTCCTCTCCGTAACGCTATTTCTTTTTCTCTAATTTTACTCTAATCTATTAATTCTGTTGTTGACAAAGAACCAACAAACGTTGGCCACTCAAGAAATGGTCGACAAGGTGCTCGTGAGGGGGACATTGCCTCGCCAGGTGATCAGAAACTGCTTTATGTGCGACCACTCGCGAAGCGACCGCACGCGAGGTGAACGCTGCCTCCCGAGGCAACTAGCAACAGCTTCGCGTGCAATCACTCTGCGAGTGGTCACACGTGAGGTGACCACTGCTTTGTCAGATAATGAGCGACATAACTCTAGGTATACAAATATAAATTATATCTTATAATTTTATTTAACATAAATTAATATACCAAATCTATTTCTTTTTCATCCTATAGAAAATCTTATATAAAGATGATCACTTATTTAATTTTTCTTGTTTGCTTACAATTCTTGATACTTCAACTCTTAAGGTTCTTAATTCTGTCAGCCCTAGGTAATTTTAAATTCTGACTATGCCGCTGAGAGGTGTCCTTGAGCTCCGGCTCAAAGGCCATGATACTGCAGAGTCTTTTGACTGTTAAGACTCTTAAAACCTTTCCATTTTCGCCAAAAAAGAGTTCAATGATACTGCAGAGTTTTAAAACGAAAATTACCACTTTGTAGAAGAAGGTTAATGAGTCAGGCTAAGGCCCGTGGTGATAGAAATTGTATTTTCTCCTAACTGTATAATTCTAGTAATGAAATAAGAACTCGAAAGAGAAAATAGAAATATGAGCATGGATCTATTGTATCTTCAAATCATGGCATAACATAAGAAAATACAATAAAAAAAGATAAGAAATCTGATTGAAGAGCTATATTATTTTTTTTAGCGTCACCAGCTTAATTCCTACGAAAAAGATACAGCGAAAAAAAGAAGAAAGATCTTTCAAGGAATTTACTATTAAATTATAGCTTTTATTTACTGCTATAGATTTGACATCCTTGGAATAAAAATGATAGGAATAAAATTTTAAAAGTAATAAAGTTCATTCTAAACCATTTAATATCAACGATTCTCCCTCGAATAAATAAAGATAGATATATCACAATTAAGGAAATTTATTCCAACACAGTCAGTTTTTACACGGAATAGATAAGACTGTGCTTCATTTGAATAATTTTTTTATTTTCTAAAAAATCATTTTTTTTATTTTTTAAAAATAATGTTTAGATATTTTTTAATTTTCAAACAAATGATATTTTATTTTGATAATTAGAGATGAAAAATATAAATTAAATATTATTTTAAAAAAATCATATTTCCTTATAAAATGAAAAAAAAAAAAATCAAACACAGTCTAAAATTCAAAGGATACATTTTACAGAATACTAAAGCGTTTGGTTTACTCTATTTTTTATTTCTATTTTTTAAAAATTATATTTTTTAATTTTCTAATTTTTTAGAAAATATTATATATTTTTAAAAAAACAAAATTAAAAAAATATAATTTAAATATATTTTTTAAAAAATTATATTTTTATATAAAATAAAAATAAAAAATAAACATACCAACCGCCTGCGTTAGCGTTTTCGACGCTTGGTCAAACTAAAGCGTCAGCAATGAGCAAAAACGGATTTTGACGTGATTGAACATATATATTCTTATATTGTTTTTATTATTTGAAAGGTGCATATTGTTTTTAAAAAAAATAGCCGGCCACCGCTTAATTCGATTTCATGTATAAATCACCGCCTATAAACTGCCTATTCCACTCTCACCTACATTGCCACGAGTAGAAGAAGGGCATCGATGGCGATACATGAGGTGTCCCTGAGCTCCGGCTCGAAGCCCATGCCCCGCATCGCCATGGGCACCGCGGCCTTCCCTTGGCCGTCGACCTTCGACACCACTCGCGACGCCATACTCCAAGCCATCAAGATCGGCTACCGCCACTTCGACACCGCCTCGGTCTACACTTCGGAGTGGCCGCTAGGCGAGGCCGTAGCGGAAGCGCTCCGATTAGGGTTCATTGCCTCCCGGGACGAGCTCTTCATCACCTCCAAGCTCTGGATCCGGGACGCCCACAGCCATCTCGTGCTTCCTGCCTTGCAAAAGTCACTTAGGTAATCGGTTTATTTGCGAATTATTTGGTGCAAAAATCGAGTGTTGGCATTATTTTCTGTTCGAGATAGTTTACGCAGAACTGCCGAAATGCCTGTTTGCAAAGATTTTTCCCTTTTAACATAATCTGAAGTCGTTTGGATAGTAGAACCGAGTCATATGAATTCAAAGCTAAATTCTTGTGTTTGGGGATATAAAAGGAGGAAGCATTTTCTCCATGCTATTTTACCAAATTATCCTAGCAATTGTTTTTCTGGAGTGGTATGGTGATTTCAGAGTTAGATATAAACAATCAAACTTTTTTTTCCTTCCATCTTCTTTTGACTGTTAAGACTCTTAAAATGTTTCCATTTTCGCCATAAAAGAGTTCAATGAGACTGTAGAGTTTTAAAACGAAAACTACCACTTTGTAGAAGAAGGTTAATGAGCCAGGCTCAGGCCCGTTGGGCTTGATTGCAAATTGCCCAGAGATAATTGGGTTGTGATCATGCCGACCGATTAACTAGGGCACAAGACCAGGTGTAGCTAGACCCCAGTCTGTGGAGCCTGGGTTTTGGCCTTGCCTGTCCCAAGAGCTAATCAAGTTGTGATCATGCTGACTGGTTAACTCGGGCACAAGGCCGGGTGTAGCTAGATCCCAGCCTATCGAGCCTGGGTTTCGTCATGGTCTGTTCTGCAGTGGCTGCGCAGGTGTTGCATGAATCAAGCCTTGCCAGTTGCCAGGCTTGGTCAACTTAATCTTGAGTGAAACGTGACTCTTTATGTTCATGAATATGAAATAAACTACACACAAATATTGTATGTATAAGTACAAAACTAGCTTAGAGAATAATAGGGAACTCCCGACTTTTAGTTAATAATTGGATATAGACACAAAAGTAATCTAGCAGAGGAATGGATACAAAAACCAACTTTTGGTGACCAAAAAGTATCAAAATTGTCAAATTGTCATACTATTCTTGTGCCATCATTACATGAGAAAAAAAAAACAGTATCCAAAAGTTAAATTTCATGTTCTGCCGGAGAAATAAAGTCTGACCTTTAGTTTTTCATTTCAGAGAAAGAAATTAGTAAAAGTGGTTTTTGTATTCAGAAATTGAATTTCTATAAGGTTCTATGTTATATGCGTCCTTATAATTGGACTTTATTTCAATTTGTTCAACACTTATCAAAACAAAATTTTCTATTATGCCGCGCTACCCAAAGAAGGTTCATTCCCTCTGCATTGTTTAAATCTTACTAGGAGCCTTCAGTTGGAGTACCTTGACCTCTATCTCATTCACTTCCCCATTTGTGCTAAACCGGAAGGGCCTCCATTACCAATTTCAGAGGATGAATTAATGCCCATAGATATAAGCTCAGTATGGGCAGCCATGGAGGAGTGCCAAACGATGGGATTTACCAAAACCATTGGAGTCAGCAACTTCTCCATCAAAAAGATTGAGAAACTGCTCTCTACTGCCACAATTCCACCTGTGGCCAACCAGGTTTACATACAAAACCTACAAATTTATACTTTAGATTCACCTTACTATGTTAGATTCAATTAATATTTTTACTAAAAAATGCATAAGGTGGAGGTGAACCCTCTTTTTCAACAAAATAAGCTGAGGGAGTTTTGCATAGCCAAAGGCATTCAACTCTGTGCTTACTCACCGTTGGGAGCTAGCGGAACACCCTGGGGTCAAGATTGGGTTATGGAGTGTGAGATTCTGCAACAAATAGCCAAAGCTAAAGGAAAGACTCTTCCTCAGGTAAATGAGACTAATGTTAATGACAATCCCAATCATAAGTGACTACGAGCATTGCAATAACTGATCACATATTTAAAGATTGAAACTACTTATCTTAAAACTGGCTGTATAACTCGATGTTTGTATGATAGATATGTTTGAGGTGGGTTTACGAGCAAGGAGACTGTGTGATAGTGAAAAGCTTCAATGAGAAAAGATTGATGGAGAACTTGGACATACTGGACTGGGAGTTGAATGAAGCAGAGAGGGAGAGCATCAGTAGGATTCCTCAGCGCAGAGGACATCAATCTCTGTTCATAGTCTCAGAGAATGGACCCTATAAATCTGTCGAAGAGTTATGGGATGATGAAATATGATGAAGGATTAGTTAATTGATTTGAATTTGGTTTTGATGTATGTAAATTTACTCTATGATATTAAAACCAACACTGATAGCTCCCCTTCACTGAGTACAGATGGAGGGGGTTTAAAATAATGGTGTAGGAGGTTTAAAATAGAATAATGATACGTGGATTATAAATGTTTACGAATCTTATGGTAATACTATTGTTCCTCCATTATATATAGCACCAAAGAGTAGGTGCTACGGTTGAATTTGGTTAGATACTGCAAGTTCTGTTTTACTGTCTGTATGGGCATTCATATCCGTTTTAATCTCATGATATTATAACACTCATTATCTCATCAAAAATATGAGATCCACATGTCATGTCATATATATATATATATATATATTTTCTCATATTTATTTTAATATTAATATTCGTTATTAGTGGGGTTTGCGTACCACATGCACGTTATATTAACATATTCGTTTTTTCAATCTTTATTTTTATTTTACATTAAATAACTATAATTTTAATTTCATTTGTAAAATTTAAATGATTATTATTTAAAATAAATAATAATAATATTTTTAAATATTATAATGACTACTCCATTCCCAATCAATTGGTAGGATAACGCAAGAACACCCTTGCCAGCCCCAATCGATTGGGGCTATAATTGGGGTGGGATGTGTAAGGGCGGCATTAGGAGGCGGCGGTCTGTCAGGAGAAGGTAGTTGTGGGCACACTGTTGGGTTCGATTTGCTGTGCGCATGAGAATTCTTTCCATGTCCTCGGATTAAAATTTCATTAATTGAAACAAATCCGAATGGAGAACAATTTCCCAAGCAACCGACACATCTTTGTACTAATTGATTCAAGTGACCGCTTGAACAAACATGTTGTTCAAGTAATCTAACTCGTCTAATCGGTTTGCCGCGGAATAGATGATGTATGAATCGTCGATTTTTGTGTTTATCTTCTGGGTCCATGATAATTAATTAACATAATTAACTAAACAAGAACAAAGGAACCAAAACAAGAAGTTATACTTCTTGTTTACCTCGTGATCTTCTATTGTATGACACGACCTCTTCTTGGACGTCGAGTGGGCGACGATCTTCTAAGAAACGGAGTCGCCAAGGCACCTTCTTCCTCTCTTTGACTTGCGCCGAAACCCTAGAAGAAGCACCACCTTCTTCCTTTTTGATTGCGCCGGCCACCACCCTTCCACCTTGTTGCCGCCGGCCAAAAGGGAGGAACAAGCTCTCTCTTTTCCTGACCTAGCCGCGAGCACAAGGAAGGAGACAAGAGAAGATGATGAAGAAGAAGAGAAGGAAAGAAACAATCATTTCCCTTAAACCCAAGCCACCTAGCCCCTCCTATTGATTGCCGTCGACCACCACCTCTTTCTCCCTTCTACTTGCGCCGCCGGTCAAAGGAAGGGATATCCTTTCCTTTTCTTGACCTTACCCGACACCTAGAGAAGAGGATGAGTGGAGGAGATGAAGAGAAGAAGCGAAGAAATCTCTTCTTTGCCGCCCACACCTCCTTGCTTGGTCGGCCAACCCTAGGAGAGAGAGAGGGAGAAAACCTAGGCTTAGGTTAATTGAATGGTTATTCTTTTGGTCTCATGACTCATGAGGTATATATAAGCCATAATAGGGATCATGAGGAGGAGTTAGGTCTTGGCCTCCTAATGGATCAAAGTCCGATCCATTAATGATAATCCAATCCACTAAAGGATTATCATTGCACTACCTCACCAACCCTCATAATTAAATATGGACTCCACTTATTATGTATACAAAATTCTCTCCGTGTTTAAGATATCGCATGCCCATTAATTAATTAAATTACTGACAATTTAATTAATTAATATTTAACTCCATGAGTAGTACCACTTAACCTTATCATCATGTCGGAGCGAATCCACCTGCAGGATTTAGCTTGATGAGCTCCTCTAGGGGACATCATCAACCTGACGCATCAGGACACGGTTTCCTTCTATAATCAACGGCACACCATGTAAATAATATTATTTCTCAATTTACCGGGCCTATCGATTTAACAAATAAATTTCGCCTATTGGTAAATCAAAGAAATAGATATTAAGTACATATACCCGTTATTATATCGGGATTAAGAGCATGTAAACCATAATATCTGAGGTCTGATTCAATTATATAGTCAGTATAAATTAAATCACTTTTATATTGGTCATGTTTAATACACACAAAGTGTACTAGTGTAATTCTATGGTCAAGATAAATCAATATCAAATTACATTACAGTCATGCCAATGGTTTGTCCAAAACCATTTAGGTTGTGAGTCTCTTCTTATATTCTACAAGGGACTGATAATGATCTTCTGTGTGATACCACACACCATGTTATTTACAATATAAAATTTTAGACAATATGCACACATACAATAAATATAAATTGTAATCAATGATCATGTGATTCTCATTCTAAAATATATATATTCATAAAAAATTAGATTTTTAATATACATCCTAATACACACGACAAGGTGGTGAAAATGCCGACGGCCCAAAGCGGCAGCATTCGGACGATGGCTTTTCTAGCTCCTCAACGTGGTGAACCATCAGCAGCCTCCGTTGCAACGGCTCGCCGGAGTCCAACGTGTCGAAGTCTTCCAAAACGGCAGCTCGATAGAAGAATCTTCATGGGAATTAATTTGTTCTTAATAGGAAGATAATCCTGAAACTCTGGTCGCGGAGGGATGAACAATTCGCACTTTTAGATTTATCGTCAATGGAAAATTTCTATGGGCAGAACTAAATATCCGGATTACATTAAAATAATAACAATGAGTTTTAATTAAAACTTGCTTATAATTTTAGGAACCTAAGAATCATTTTAAATCTTAATTATTACACTCTACAAGTCTTTTGAGTATAATTATGCCCTCAAATAAATATTCCACAATCTAAATTTAGATTGAGAGACATGAGTTTTTAATTTTTTTTTTCAATATTAAAATAATTTGACACAAGATAATCAAAGAGTTTAAGTTTGTCATAATTACTCACTAACAACACCAGGTGTTCTAAAATGTATCCTAAGCAGCCGCCTAGGCGCTCGATTGTTGGTAACCGCCCCGAAAACATGTTGTGCGGCCAGCCTAAGCGGCCTTGTGTGGCATTAGGTGTCGTGGAAATTTTGATTTTTTTAAAAAAATTTTAAAGTCCTAAATTTATCATTCCTTCGATTCTTCTGTGGCTCATGCCGATTCGATTGCCTCTCATCTCCTCCGGAAGCAAGTGATTGCCGATCAATAAGCTTTTCAATTTTTCTATTACCGAAATTATTGTTTTTGGCCTCCTACGACGCTTCCGGTGTCACGGGACACTTCCAGTAGCCGAAACCCTTCATCGACAAGTCCATAGACAATCCAAAAGTCAAGCCTTATACTTGGTATTATTTTCCATAATTGTTAGTTTCACCTGCTCATGAATAACTCGAAGATGCTCTATCATTTCATCCGATTTAGGGTTAATTCGACCTACTTGTAGAACAGGAGCTAAATCCAAAACCCCCGATGGATCCCGCCCATAGACAATCTCAAAAGGACATAATCACGTGGTCTTGTTTCTCGATTTGTTGTAGGCAAATTCTACTTAAGACAACGTAAAGTCTCATTGCTCCTGTTTAGTTCATGTGAGGCATCTCAAAAGATTGACAAATTTTGATTCACCACCTCAGTTTGTCCATCTCTTTGAGGGTGATAAGCACTGTTTAAGTTCAATTGCATACTTAGTTTTTCCCATAAACTCTTCCAAAAGTTATTAATGAACTTACTATCTTGATATGAATCATGGATTGAGAATGTTATGTAAATGTACGATCTCCTTGAAGTAAAGATGAGCAATTCGGGTAGCATCCGTAGTCTTCCAGCATACATGTGTCATCTTTGAGAATCCGTCAACTACAACAAGAACTGAATCTGAAGCTTGTTGGGTGCGAGGTAATCCCAAGATAAAATCTATGCTGACATCAAATCAAGGAGCTTCAGGAACAGGTAGAGGACTGTAGAAGGTTGCATTTGTGAGAACCCCTTAGACCACTGACATACAAAACATCGATCATTAAAGTGAGCCACATTGCTAGTAAACTTTGGCCAATAGAAATTGGCAGAGATTGTTGATGCAGTCTGACCCTGATTGCTGTTTTGGTGTTGACACCGATTTTAGTTTAGGTTGATGATTATGATTATGATTAAGTCCTGATCGGGGATTAGGCATGGTGTTGAAAAGTCCTAATATGGAGGGTTAGGTGTGAGAAAATCCTAGCTTGGAGGGGCTAGGTGTGAAAAGTCTTAACCTGGAGGGTTAGGTGTGGAAAAATCCTAGCTTGGAGGACTAGGTGTGGAAAAATCTCAACTTCGAGGGTTAGGTGAAAAGTCCTAGCTTGGAGGGTTAGGTGAAAAGTCCTAGCTTGGAGGGCTAGGTGATGAAATCCTGGTGAGTGAAGCCAGGTCCTAGCTTGGGAAGCTAGGTTAAAGTCTCAGTGAGTGAAGCTGGGCATGGAGTTTTGGTCCGAGGGATCAAGCACGAGTCGGAGATGGGTCGGAGGCTGGTTCTCTCGACTAAGAGTGGGTTTGGCCTTGCCCGGATCGGTCTGGTGACCGATCAGGGAAGTTGGCACGAAGTTTCCTCTTGGATCGGTCTGGTGACCGATCCGGCGATGTCTGATCGGTCTGGTCACCGATCAGGGAGCTTCCAGTAACTTTGGCAAACCTACTGATCGGCTCCTGATCGGTCTGGTGACCGATCAGGGAGAAACCGTGACCGATCAAACTGAACGATCAACTGTCGCGAGGTTTCTCACCCTGACCGATCAGGCTGGAGCCTGATCGGTCTGGGATCAGCCTGATCGGTCTGGGATCAGCCTGATCGGTCTGGTGACCGATCAAGCCACAGCTGGATAGGTCTGGGGACCAATCAGGAGTGTGCAGAAGATTGCTGGATCGGTCTGGTGACCAATCAGGGTCCTCTCTAATCGGTCTGGGGACCGATCAGGAGCAGAACTTTAATTCAAATACGCTGTCAGAAGTTTCTAATCGCGTCTGTTTTCACTGCCGATTCTCTGCTACTTGCTGATTTCATTTGATATCGATTTGGTAAGCCTCTGTTGGAGTGTGTAGGTGATAGCAAGTGATTCAAACACTCAAGGAGGGTCAATGGAGGACATTCCATGGAGCAGGTTTGGATCTATTGTGTTTTTAGGTCTCAACGACATCTGGCTCAACTGGCAACTGACGAAGGCGTGGCTGGCAACTGATAGAGGCTCAGTTGGAGGAGTGTCCAGTGGACTGAGTGCTCAGAGAGGTCAGTGGGTCAAGGTGTGAGTCAGTGGTGCTGATGGAGCTGGCGACGTTGAGCAGGAGCTTAAGAGACAAAGCTGGAAGCAGAGGAGGAGAGGTGGACAAGACAGAAACTTGAGAAGTTTGGCTGGGCTATGTTCGAGCTCTCTGTTGCTTTGTGCTTAAGCGTTCTACTACATCCTTGTGAGATCTGAGTGAGCATTCCTTCTTGTGTGATCTCCTGTACTCAAGTTCCATCATCCGTGAGATCTGTGGAGAGGTTTCTCCACCGAGAAGGAGGCTCTATCTTATCCGGGTTCACCGGGGCTTGATCTGCCGACGATCAAGGGATCGCTCACCTTACGGGCACGCCAAAGAGTAGGGGCAAGTCATCCCCGAACATTGTATATCGCTGTGTTAGCGTTGGTTTGACTCCTTGCTCTGTTTTATTCTTTCTGTTGCATTTTGTTTCCGCTGCTACTAATCTGATCATAGAAAGAAAGTTCAAAGAAGAGGGAGCGATTTGAGTGTCTGGCTACATTCACCCCCCCCTCTATAGCCATCCAAGTTCCAACAAGTGGTATCAGAGCTTGGGGCTCTGTACAAGCGGCTTAACATCCGAGAGTTATCAACAAGATGGCTGGAAGAGAAGGAATGAGCACAAACCGACCTCCACTCTTCGACGTCACAGATTTTCAATATTGGAAATCGAAGATGGAGTTTTATTTAAAGACAAACATGAGCATATGGTTCTCGGTCAAAGAAGGTTTCATCCCTCCAAGAGATGTTGTAGGAAAAGATCTCGATTTCTCAAGTTGGTCGGCTGAGTAAATAAGAAAGAGTGAAGCAAATGCCAAAGCGGTGGTCACTTTGCAATGCGGGTTGACCAAGGAGGAGTTGATCAAGGTGGGTCCTTTTACAAGTGCTAAAGATCTTTGGAACAAAATCATTGAGCTCCACGAAGGAACTCAAGACACCTGAATAGCCAAGAAGGACCTCCTTCACAGTCAACTCCAAAATCTGTCCATGGAAGAAAATGAAAAGGTAAGTGAACTCCATGGAAGATTCAAAGAGATCCTCAATGGCCTCCACTCCATCAATGAAAAGGTAGAAAACCGGGATCTAGTAAGGTTAGTTCTAAAAGCTTTTCCAAGGAATACATTGTGCTCATCCATGGTGGATGCCTACAAGGTTTCCAAGGATCTATCTTTTGTAAAATTAGAAGATTTGTTTTGTGAGATGGAACTACATGAGATTTCTAACACAAGCCCAAAGGAGAAAGGGGTTGCTTTTGTGGCAGGAAACAAAAGGAAGAAGGACAAGGAGGAGAAAAGCCACTGTCATGTGGCTCTCGTGGCCTTAGAAGGATCAAATGAAGGGAGTGATAACGAATCAGCAAGCTCCTCAACCGCGCCTTCGTCATCTTCGGATGATGAAGAGGTAATCTCTCTAGAGTTAGACAAATGCTATAGAACAATAGTGTGTTTGACAAAAATGCTTAAGAAATCTAAGGCCAAAGTCAAAACATTAAGGTTGGAAGTAAAAGAATTGAAATCCTCTAAGGTTGAGGACATTGATGATTTACATGATAAATCCCTTAAGGATGAAAATAAGAACTTGAAGGGTGAAATTGAAAATCTCAAGAAGATTCTTGAGAAATTCTCAACTAGCTCTAAAACCCTAGACATGATCTTAAACTCCCAAAGGGCGGTTTACAATAAGGCCGGTATAGGTTACCGATCTAAAGAACCAACCTTTGTATCCTTAATGTCAAGAACCCAATTTAGTGCACAAAATAATTCTAATGTTCCTAGGGTTTAAAAGAAAATGACTAAGGCATGGGTGCCAAAGTCTTTGATTGAAAGTTCATTAGGTCCCAAAATTTGGGTATCTAAAACTTCCATATTTCGAATTGTATAAGCATTATTTGAGGGGGAGCATCTATCAACATGGGAGGTTGATATTTGGTGCTCCAAACCCATGACCAAGGAAAAATGTCATTCACATGGTTGGTTATGAAAAATTTAAATTAAATGTTTTGAGCCTCATTGTCTTAGTTCTTATAACAAAATGATCTCTTGGCTAGTGATTTATGAAATCTCATTTGGGCAATAAGGAAAATTTTCATGCAACGAATAATAGTATATCCATGCTTGAAAATAAATCTACAAGTTTTGAAAAAATTATATATATTGCATGAACGGTTTAGATTGACACATAACTTGCTTATACCATGGATTGCTTAAGATGATCAGTTTTATTATTGAATTTTATGGTTCAAGCTTAAGAGATTGTGTTTGGTGAACATATGTCATGATTTTCTTGTATGTATTATACAACATGATTGCATGCATACTTGCTTTGGAAGCCTAATACAAACTTGATTTTAAATCGATTGGAACCATGACCTTAATACACACTTGGAAGTATGACTTTTCAATCCAATCCATGAGTTTTAGCTTCAATATGCCATGATTAGGATTGAACTCCATAGTTCACTGTAAATCTAGAAGTTAGCCAAAATACTTGTGATAACTTATGATATATCTTAGGTTTAAGTGTTCTTATGTTTGAGATGAACCTAGTTGAGTATGACATGACTTCAATGTATGTGTTATTAATGTTAATCTATGACATGCCAAGTTTGTTTAAGTACAAGATCAACACATAATTTGAACTGGTCACTCATAAGGTGTTGATAGATAAAAACATGAGCTTAAGGTTTAGGCTTAGGTTTTGCTTAAGGTATTTTATTTGGTGAACATGATTAAGTATGTCATGATTTTATTGTACGAATGCATGCTAAAGAACAAGAGTTAACACATAGTTTGTACTAATAAGGCATCACCAAACAAAGAACATGAGCTTTAACATTCACTACTTAAGTTCCTTGACTTAGTGCCCTCTTTGTATCAAACTAAATTAAGGTCTATGACTTAGTTATTCAGAACCTAAGAGTAACTTGGAGTATCAAAATTGTCTGGAATAAACATGATCATGCTTGGAATATACTTATCATGCCTTGATACAAACCTGTTTGTGGTATTATCTTAAATCCATAGAAATTCTTGATCTTTGGTGTGGAATGAAAAATCTGTTTGGATCCATAGAAATTCTTGATCTTAAACCCATAGAATTCCTTAATTTTTAGTTTGAAGGACATGAATCATGTTGTTTGTTGTGGTTAAGGGAAATGAATTGTGTTTAATGGAATTCTGTCTTGGATTAAACCTAACTGAATTAGGGTTTAGAAGTGTTTCAGAGTTTCTGAACTTTCAGAGTTTCTGAACTGTTGTCTGTATCAGACCTGATCGGTCCACCGACCGAGGTGGACCGATTAGGACTCACCCTGATCGGTCTGGAGACCGATCAGGGATCACTCTGATCGGTCCGGTGACCGATTAAATCAACTCTGATCAAGGAACCTCCAGATCGTTCCAAAATGATCCAAAAATTTCTCAGACCAATCACTTCTCGTCGAATTGTATCAGTTTAATGATCATACTGATACAATCAAACATGATACAATCCAATTACAATTGAAACATACTTGATCACACATTGGTACAAACCTGGTACTAAGGGAGCACAAATTTGTTCAAGTGGTACAAACCTGGTACTTAATAGTGATTTGATACAAACCTATGTTGGAATGTTCAAATTCATAAGAAAGTGTTTGTTGAGCCATGACTCTTGTTCTTGATGTTGTGTTTCAGAAATGTTTCTGAAATGTAGAATATTAATAGAGTCTACACCTCTATTGTGGAATGCAAATTGTTAATGCAGTCTGATCAGGAATGTATCAGAGTTTCAGAAATTTTTCTAAAATTTGATCGCTCCCCAGACTAATAAGAAATATTTCTGTATCAAGTAATCAACGAACCTGATTGGTCACGGAGACCACTCAGGATTATGTGTCGGATACAGATGCATTCCTTACTTGTCATATGAAATATATACATGTTTGACCATGATATACTTCTGTATATATTTTCATGTGAAATTCACACTTATTGCCGTATGATGCATATACGTTGTTGCCATGATACATGTATGGTATATGCCCTTCATATGCAATTCAAAAATTGTCCTTTGATTATTTTGGGTTTGGGGAGAGACCCGTGTTTGAGGGGGAGGTATGTTCAAACTTAATAACCATACCTTTTTCGATGTTTGACAAGGGGGAGAAAATGGTTGATTAAGTTTAGGATGATCATGTTGTAGGGGGAGGATCCTGATTCCCCTATGATTCTGAAATTTGAGAATATTGATTTCAAATCCCTAAACTTAAAATCGGGTTGTCAAACAACAAAAAGGGAGAGATTGTTGATGCAGTCTGACCCTGATTTTAGTTTAGGTTGATGATTATGATTATGATTAAGTCCTGATCGGGGATTAGACATGGTATTGAAAAGTCCTAACTTGGAGGGTTAGGTGTGAGAAAATTCTAGCTTGGAGAGCTAGGTGTGAAAAAATCCCAATTTGGAGGGTTAGGTGAAAATTCCTAGCTTGGAGGGCTAGGTGAAAAGTCCTAACTTGGAGGGCTAGGTGAAAAGTCCTAACTTGGAGGGTTGGGTGAAAAGTCCTAGCTTGGAGGGCTAGGTGATGAAATCCTGGTGAGTGAAGCCAGGTCCTAGCTTGGGAAGCTAGGTTAAAGTCCCAGTGAGTGAAGTTGGGCATGAAGTCTTGGTCCGAGGGATCAAGCACGAGTTGGAGATGGGTCGGAGGCTGGTTCTCTCGACTAAGAGTGGGTTTGGCCTTGCCCGGATAGGTCTGGTGACCGATCAGGGAAGTTGGCACGAAGTTCCCTCTTGGATCGGTCTGGTGACCGATCCAGCGATGTCTGATCGGTCTGGTGACCGATCAGGGAGCTTCCAGTAACTTTGGCAAATCTACTGATCGGCTCCTGATCGGTCTGGTGACCGATCAAGGAGAAACCAAGACCGATTAAACTGAACGATCAACTGTCGCGAGATTTCTCACCCTGATCGATCAGGCTGGAGCCTGATCGGTCTGGTGACTGATCAGGCCACTGCTGGATAGGTCTGGGGACCAATCAGGAGTGTGCAGAAGATTGCTGGATCGGTCTGGTGACCGATCAGGGTCCTCTCTGATCGGTCTGGGGACCGATCAGGAGCAGAACTTTAATTCAAATACGCTGTCAGAAGTTTCTGATCGCGTCTGTTTTCACTGCCGATTCTCTGCTACTTGCTGATTTCATTTGATATCGATTTACTAAGCCTCTGTTGGAGTGTGCAGGTGATAGCAGGTGATTCAAACACTCAAGGAGGGTCAATGGAGGATTTTTCATGGAGCAGGTTTGGATCTATTGTGTTTTCAGGTCTCAACGACGTCTGGCGCAACTAGCAACTGACGAAGGCGCGGCTGGCAACTGACGAAGGCTCAGCTGGAGGAGTGTCCAGTGGACTGAGTGCTCAGAGAGGTCAATGGGTCAGGGTGTGAGTCAGTGGTGCTGATGGAGCTGGCGACGTTGAGCAGGAGCTTAAGAGACGAAGCTGGAAGCAGAGGAGTAGAGGTGAACAAGACAGAAACTTGGGAAGTTTGGCTGGGTTGTGTTCGAGCTTTCTGTTGCTTTGTGCTTAAGCGTTCTACTACATCCTTGTGAGATCTGAGTGAGCATCCCTTCTTGTGTGATCTCCTGTACTCAAGTTCCATCATCCGTGAGATCTGTGGAGAGGTTTCTCCACCGAGAAGGAGGCTCTATCTTATCCGGGTTCACCGGGGCTTGATCTGTCGACGATCAAGGGATCACCCACCTTACGGGCACGCCAAAGAGTAGGGGCAAGTTATCCCCGAACCTTGTATATTGCTGTGTTAGCGTTGGTTTGACTCCTTGCTCTGTTTTATTCTTTCTGTTGCATTTTGTTTCCGCTGCTACTAATCTGATCACAGAAAGAAAGTTCAAAGAAGAGGGAGCGATTTGAGTGTCTGGCTACATTCACCCCCCTCTATAGCCATTCAAGTTCCAACAGAGATGAGGGCGGTCAACGTCTTATCACGTCTGAAGTGCCCCTCATTATGAAGCTCGTTCATAATCTGCTGCTTGAGAGAGCAGTTTGGAATGTACAACTGCAATCCACAAAATAGAAAGCCATTATTCAAAATAAAATTATGTCGGTGACCATCATGTACTCCTGGAATATCCTTCAATCATGTTTAGAGGAATGTGTTTAAAACTCAACATTTAAATCTAGTAGTGGTAACCCAACTATGTTGACTGGAGATCCTAAGATCATGATTCAAAAGGGATAACTAAGCTAAAAGATTCGAGGCATCTACGAGTTATTGCTCCAATTCATTCCTAGAGCCAAAAGGTTCGACTTGTAATATGAGTTAAGGATGAACACAAAATTTTAATGATTCCTATGTTATGCCGCAAAGGGTATAATGGAATATTGTAGGATACTCTTAATAGGAGAGCACCTATATAAGTGTGAAGATAGACTCTTCAATGAAATATAGAAATATTTATGAACCTCAAGCTTTGTCCATGGCTAAAACAGACACAATAGAGAACCGGTAAAAGCCTAGGGAGATATTGTGTGGATTTGATTATCTTGGTTTACATCAACGACTGAATAATTCAAGAAATCGTTTATTGAGTAGCCAAGTAAATCAATCGTATTCCACTACGGAATATTCAAAGCCACGAGCTACCTTTCCTGATACAAGAGTCTTGCAATGAAATTCTTATTTGAGAATTGAAATTATCCATAATTTTCATTTATGTGGGAGATTTTTGAAAAATTAGTTTTGATAACCAATAAATTAAAAAGGATAAGATGACTATTTTATGAGTAGACCATCATAAATAATTTCTCGAGTGAATGAGAAATTAATATCTAATGAATGGTTGGTCCAGTATGATCGGACGGAAGTTTAGACTCGAACATGAGTTGGGTTCATGGATGCGATTACATAAACACTAACTCGAATATGAGTAAATGTCAATCTACGTGGAACCATTGACAGGTGTACTGAAATTAAAATTAATTTTATTGATTGATTAAAAGATTAATCATGATTGTAATATTAATTAATTGATTAATTAATATTTATAATATATTAAGTAAATAATTAATAGATTAATCAATTGAATTAATTAATGATAATTGATAAGGTTTAAGTGAAAAGATATCCCTATGTATTTTCACCTCTTGGAAGAAATCTTTCACCTCTTAGGGAAAACTCTTCATTTCTATAAAAGAAACCTCATTCTTTTCACTAAGCTCATTCAATTCTCAAGTTATGAGTTCTCCTCTTGAGTTCTCTTCTCTCTCTTATCTTAAGAGTTTCAAGGCTTCGAAAATTCGACATGACTCAAAATTTGGAACACTCCTATTTTGAGAAGTAAGTCATTATTGTTGGAACAATTTATGGTCCGGAGTGACCATTTATTTTAATGTTTGGGCAAAGAGTTTAAGTTAGGTTCACCCTTGTATTTGATATGTGTATTTGAGTATGCAGGTTTGCAGGATACACATAGGCTTAGCTGGACGGTTTCGGGTCCGGTGAAGGATGACATGAGGAGACAAACCGTGGGCTTGTATGCATCTGAGAGACCGTGAACAAAGATGGTACGATGAGCCGAGGGAAGCACACTTCGAGGTATACGCGAAGGATGACATGAGGACAAGCCACGGGCTCGTATGCATCCGAGGGACGAGAGTCAAAGTCGAAGAAGGCTTGAAAGCAACAGGTCGAGGCTGTTAGGTGAAGAGTCAGCTGAGTTGTGAAGGTCCGAGTGTGAGAGAATTGTACTCGGGAAGGAAACCCCTAGATTTAGGGGTTGGGCAGTCGACCACGGCTTGTAGCAGTCGGCAGGTAGTTGGTATAGAAAGATCAGTCGATTGATCTTCTGTGCAGTTGACTGGTGTCGGCTGGAATTCGAACGTTGGGCTGTAATATTCAAATTCGGTTGGAACCAGTCGACTGTTGTTGACACCAGTGGACTGGTATCGGTTAGTTCAACCACGAGCTCTATTTAAGGGAGCTCGGTTTGGCTGGCTAGGGTTGACAAAATTGGCTTTGGTTAAAGGCCAATTAGTAGTCTAAGTGCTCAGGTGAGTGTTGCGGGTTGTGGCGAGGTTTCTCCACCCACAAGGAACTACACGAGCTAGCCGGAGGTCTTCCGGGGACTCATCCATTGATGGATCGGGATCGTCTACCTTACGGACTGCCGTGGAGTAGGAGTTTTATCTCCGAACCACGTAAATTAGTTTGTCTTCATTTGTGTTAGTTTTAGTTTGTATTGTATTCTGCTTGCACAAACTAACCGTGTAGGAAGAAACGATTGAATTGGGGGCAACGAGATATTCACCCCCTCTAGCCGGCGCACCGATCCCCAACAAGTGGTATCAAAGCCAAGGTCGCTCATCTACGGACTAACTGCTGGGAGAGCAAGAGGCTAGAGGAAATTATGTTTAAAGAACGCTTAGGGGATGACATCAATGTTCCACTTCCCTACGACCGCGAGAGTTTCAATTATTGGAGGATACAGACAGATTTGGTTCAATATGGATTGAGATCTAATGTTCGCCATTGAAGAACCATTTGAAGCCCCAAAAGATAAGCACGGGAAGAAGTTCCGACCAAGATATTGGACCAAGGAGCAACAAACACAATCGAAAGTAAATCAGAAGACAATTTCAATATTACTTAATATTTTGCCTAATGATATAATTAGTGGTGTAAGTAAATACAAAAATGCTCATGAGCTATGGAGAAAGATAATTGCTCTTCATCAAAAGCCTACACAAGAAGAAGAGCCCAAGGAGATGGGTTTGATGGTCCAAGAGGAAGAGAAAGACAAATAGGATGAGAAAAGGAGCTCAACATCCGAGGAGGAGAAGAAAGAAGATGAAGAACAATTTACCTTCTCAAGTGAAGAGGCACAAGAAGATGAGAGACTATCTTCAATGCCGGAGTAAGAAGAAGCATCCACCTCATCAAAGGTTGAAGAAAAGTCAACCTAGCCTCCACCTCCACCAAAGCAAAGTCAAAAGAGCACATTATTTGCTTTGGGTACAATGAAAAGGAGCACTATAAGGACAAGTGTCCATTAAGTAAAAAGGAGGTAAACCCTAAACTTAATTCAATTAATTTAAAAACTAACATGAGTTGTAGGGATGGGGCAAAGAAGGAGAAGAAGCATATAAGGTGCTTCACGTGTGGTGAGCTGGGACACTACCATACCAAATGCTCAAAGAAAGGAGAATTCAAGAAATTGGAGCATTTGAGGAAGTAGGAGAAGAAGGAGAAGAAGAAAGACTCATATCAAGGTGGAGCTACAAAGGTAAGAAAGGTAATCCCTAACTTTAATTTGAAATGTAATTCAAAGTTAAACTCCTTCATGCATGTTAGAAATAATGAAAATTATTTGCCCATGCATAATTTTGATTTTAGATATCATGATAAAAATAGGGTTAATGTTGCACATCAAAACCCTAGACAATTCATACATCATGATAAGCCTAGAACCTTTAGACATAAGTGTTGGATCGAGAAATGCGAGAGAGGGGGGTGAATGTCGCAATTCGTTCGGATTTAAAAGAGCAAGTGCACAGCGGAATAAAATAGAGTAAAACAACGCTAACACGATCGTCTTACTTGGTTCGGAGCCTAGGTCGACTCCTACTCCAAGGCCCACGGTCGTTGACCGTTTTCTGCGGGCAATTCTATAAGTTCGCAAAGTTTACAAATAGATTTTACAATAAGGCAGAATAGTAAACTTTAAATACAGAGCTCTTCGTTACCGACGTCCGGTGTAGATCAAAGTTTCGGAGCAGCAGGACGTCGTCAGCTTGAGTTGGAAGATTTCTGAAGCGTGTCACGGAAGCAGAAGAGCACAGAAGCGTCGAAGCAATTGATGTACTTTGAAGAGGGTCGAGGCCCTCTTTATATAGGGCAGGGGGCGCCCGACATGCTCGGGGCGCCCTCCACGTGGCTTCTGATCCGGCGTGCTCTCGGTCGTGACTGATCGCTTCGACTTCGGGATAACAGTTGACTGGGGCGCCCGACGCGCACGGGGCGCCCGATTGACCGGTCAAAATCCCATCTTCTGGCTTCGCGAGGGTGAGCTGCAGCAGCCTTTAGTGGCGTGGCACAGTGGGCGCCCGAGACAGGCGGGGCGCCCGACATGCGGGGCGCCCGACACACGCGGGGCGCCCCGAATATAGCTGCTGTCGGGGCGTTTACTTCTCTGCTGACTTTGGGTTGACTCTGGGGCGCCCGACACATCCGGGGCGCCCTACTCAACTACGGCCTCACTCCTTTGAGGCTCTCTGAGCTGCAGAAACACAGTCCTTCGGTCCTGCATCCAGGGTTAGTCCAAAACAGCAAATAATAAGTTAGTTAAAACAGCCTTAGCTGTCTTGGTTCTGACTTTGGATCTCCAAAATGGAGCCCTAGGTCGAACCGACGCCTAATGTTCCCTCGAGGGGAACGCGTCCTCACCTACTCCTCTCGGGAGAGTTTTACCTGGTGCCAACCGGATCCTCCAGTTGGACTTTTGCCCAGCAGTCTTTCGCCAGGTCTTGAGTTACCAAGCTTCCCTTCGCTTGGTGCCTAGCAGCCTTTCGCTAGGTTTTTTCTTCTGGCAGCCCTTCGCCAGTGCCTAGCAGTCCTTTGCTAGGGCTTGTCCTGTCTGGCAGTCCTTCGCCAGTGCCTAGCAGTCCTTTGCTAGGGCTTGTCCTGTCTGGCAGTCCTTCGCCAGTGCCTAGCAGTCCTTCACTAGGGCTTTTCCTGTACACTCAAGAAACTCGTTAGACAACCATTAACCCTTAACTTTTGAACCTTTTTGCCAATATCAAAACACAGGTTTGACTTGGGTGCATACTGCACCAACAATCTCCCCCTTTATGATATATGGCAACCTAGTTCAAAAAGTTAAGGAAAAAAAAGTGCTGAATTTAAAATCCTAAGTTAGATTCCCTCCCCCTAGAAGAAATCTCCCCCTAAGTTTTTCAAAAACAGGCGGTGTGAATGAAGTACTTAGAAGATTTCATGTTTTGATAATAAGTTAGGAAATCTCTACAGTTTTTGCTAAGTTTTTTGAAAAAAAACATTCTTAGTTTGGGAATTTTTAGAAAATTTTCATTTTTGAAAAAATTTCAGACTTTAGAAAATTTTCAGTTTTTGGAAAAAATTTCAAACTTAGAAACATTAAGTAAAAATCATTTTAAGCAACAGATAGTTCAGAGCTTAGAAATAAAATTATACCAATTTTTCAGTTCAACTTTTTGAAAAGACTATGGAAAAGAAAAAATTTTCCAGTTTCCTTTCCAACTCTCCCCCTTTGACATATATCAAAAAGAATGCAGAAAAAAAAGAAACAAAATTTGCAATATTTAAATAGAGCATTTGCTGTACTGAATCAAAATAAGACCTAAGTCTGGTTAATCCTTTTAGGGACCTGTCTAACCCACTTAGCTACTTACTAACTGTTATAAACAGTAGTTTTGGCTAGGGTTAGTCAAGTTAAGTGAGCTGTTCAAGTTAGATTGTCTAAACTTGACACTTAACTTGATTGCTGTTCATTTAGTGCCCCAATTGCTGCCGATGCACTGACTTAAAGCATCTTGAATTGAGGCAAAGACCTAAGCATCTCAACCCTTTCTAGGTTATCAATCAAAAGTATCCTAAGGTGTTTGTGAGATGCTGGCTTCTAAGTCTATAGGTGCATGCAGTTCTAGGGTTAGAGCCTAGGCTAATTCCATTTCGAAAAAGCCCTAGTTTTGAAAGGGGTAGTTTTGGAAATAAAACTAAGTAAAAAAAACTTTTTTAAAGTAATATTTTTAACAAAAAAAATATTTTAAAAGACATTTTAAGTTCAATTTAAAATTGAAAGTCCAAAAACCAAATGATTCTATTCTACTAAGCATAACCCTAACTTAATTTAGTCAAAAAATAAACAAGCCAAGCTAAGATTAGCATAGTTCAAGTAGAAGTCTAGTACAAGTCAACAGAAGTCAACCCTACTCAGTAGGGGTAGTCATATGGGTACATGTCCAAGTCATCTAAGAGGAGGGACCAGGAGGATCAAATGGGCCCGGCTGCCATGCATCAAATCGTGCCATGATCTCATGGTACTGTGCATTCCAGGCTTCTCTATCGGCTGTGAGGGTACTCATAATGTTGTTGTAGTAGCCTAAGTTTGTCTCTTGGTCTTCAATATGGTACGCTTCCACTTCTTCTCTGAGGCTCTGGACGTGCGTCTCGAGTCGTGTAACTCTCTCGTACAAGGTCGGTGGAGCGGGCTGATCTACCTCTGCTGCTAAGTCGGCAACGTCGACCTCGACCTCCTCGTCGGCAATGTCCTGTGCGGCTGGTTGGCGTCGCCAAGTCAGAACCCCGGTGCCCGAGACGTCTATACCGGCTAAAGAATAGTTTCTAAATCCTATCTCGTCGAATTCGGTCATCGTGGTAATCTCGCCGTCAGCGATATTTCTGCCGTGGTGGTGGAGGATAGAGGTGATGACGTGGCAGTAGGGAGTGCGGATCCGCCCTTAGTGGATACACTAGAGGCATGTAGGATACAGTGGAAGAGGTGAAGGCCTATATCTATGTCCAGATGGTGGATAAGGGCATAGAGAAGAAAAGTGGTGAAAGGGTTTCATGGTGGCTGTGTNTTTCACTTTTTCCATAATTGTTACAAATTCTTTTAGAAATTTAGAATTAGTTGATCCAAATATTATATCATCTACGTAAATTTGGGCAACAAATATATCTTTTTCTAAAATTTTAACAAACAAGGTTGGGTCAATTTGACCTTGTTTGAATTCTTTAGAGATTAGGTAATTGGATAATCTTTCATACCAGGCCCTGGGTGCTTGTTTTAGTCCATAAAGGGCTTTACTAAGTTTGTAGACATGATCGGGTTTTTCTAAATCCTCAAATCCTGGGGGTTGTCCTACATAAACTTCTTCCTTAATAAGCCCATTTAAGAAGGCTGACTTTACATCCATTTGGTATAATTTAAATCCTTTATGGGATGCAAAGGCTAGTAACATCCTAATCGACTCAAGTCTAGCTACAGGGGCAAAGGTTTCATCATAATCTAATCCTTCTATTTGGCTGAATCCCTTAGCTACTAAGCGGGCTTTATTTCGGACTATTTCACCTTGGTCGTTTAACTTATTCCTAAATACCCACTTAGTGTCAATTATGGATTTTCCCTTAGGTTTAGGTACTAACTCCCAGACTTGGTTTCTCTCAAATTGGGCTAACTCTTCTTGCATGGCTAAGATCCAGTCAGGATCAGGTAGGGCTTCCTCAATAGTCTTAGGTTCAATCTTTGAAATCATGGCTATTTGACTGAGATTTCTATAGGAAGCTCTAGTTCTGACTCCTAAGGTTGGATCACCTACAATCTGGTCAGTTGGGTGACTGAGTCTGGGTTTCTTAGTTTTTCTAGTACTTGGCTCAACTTCAGGTCCAGCTGGTCCAATAGGTTCAATTCTGGGTTCATTGGTTGGTTCAACTGATTCAGAATTTGGTTCAATTGTTAAGTCATTAAAGGGTTCAGTTAGAGTTTCAGAGTTGTCTTCTTGATCAGTGTTTTGTGAAGCTAAGTCAGAATTGTCAGATTTTGGGTTAGTTTCTTCATCAAATATTAAGTTGGTTGTCTCTTCAATTTTCTTAGTTGTTTTGTTGTAGACTCTATAAGCTCTACTTGTTGTAGAGTACCCTAAAAAGATACCTGGGTTTGACTTGGATTGGAATTTTCCAAGATAGTCTTTGGTATTAAGAATATGGACTTTGCATCCAAAGACTCTAAGATAGTGTAGGTTTGGAAGTCTGTGGTAGTAAAGTTCATAAGGTGTTTTATTTGACCTTTTATTAAGCAGAGTCCTATTTTGGATATAGCAAGCTGTGCTAATTGCTTCTGCCCAATAGTGGTTGGGTAGGTCAAATTCATTAAGCATAGCCCTAGCAGCTTCCTGTAGGGTTCTATTCTTCCTTTCTACTATGCCATTTTGTTGGGGGGTTCTAGGACACGAAAATTCGTGTTTATATCCATTTACTTTGCAGAATTCTTCGAATCTTTGATTCTCGAATTCTCCCCCGTGGTCAGACCTAAGTCTTTTTATTTTGGTATCATTTTGATTTTCAATCAATTTGCAAAAGTTGTTAAATAGGTTTAGGGTTTCATCTTTGGTCTTTAGAAACCTAACCCAGGTGAACCTAGAGTAGTCATCAATTATCACTAAGCAGTACCGGTTTCCACTTAGTGACTTGGCTCCATGTGAATCAAAAAGGTCAAGGTGTAGGAGCTCAAGTGTGGTTTGAGTTTGATCAGATTGGATCAATTTGTGACTAGACTTGATTTGTTTGCCTTGATTACAGGATTCACATATTAGGTTTTCATTACTCTTAATTTTAGGAACACCCTTTACTAAGCCAAGTTGGGTAATTTTTGAGATAGTTCTTAGATTGGTATGACCTAATCTCCTATGCCAGAGTTTTGATTGTTCTAACTGTGTTAACATGCATTTGGGTATAAGGGGAAGATTTATAGTATATACATTGTTTTTCCTAGTGCCCTTAAGCATGATTTCTGAGTCTTGTGCGTTTCTAATTAGGCAGTTAGAATTGTTGAACGTAACTAAGTAACCAGAGTCACATAGCTGACTTATGCTAAGTAAGTTAAAATTAAAGTTTTCTACTAATAGAACTTTCTTAATAATGAAATTGGATTTAAGTTCAATATTACCTGACCCAATTACCTTGAGTGTGGCATTGTTACCAAATGCTACTGAGCCCAGGTTTTTGAACTTGAGTTTGGTGAACTTCAATTTGTCTCCAGTCATATGTCTGGAGCACCCGCTATCTAACATCCATTGGTCCAAATCTTTATGTTCCTACACATAAAGAATTTTTGATGATTTGGATCCAATTTGAGTTAGGGATAGCTTAGATTGAGTTTCACTTCCTAGTCTGTCTCACCCCAGTCTAGGGTTTTCAATCACGTTAACCTTAAGGTTTTTGTGAGACAGGTTTGAAGGTAAAAATTAATTTTGAAAGGAAATTTTCATTTATTTTGAAAAGATATTTACTTTTGAAAAAAAATTTGAAAACAGATTAAGTGTTTTTCAAAAAGATAATAAGTTTGAAAAATAGAGGTTTTGAAAAAACAGTTTAGAATCTATAATTATTTGAAATTTGAGTTAGATTCGAATTTGACAAAAGTTAACTTGAATTTGAATTTCAGAAATTGGCTTCCAGGTCTTGGCGAGGCACTAGGCCTTCTTTGGCCGAAGCCTTATGGGATCATCCACCCTTTCCTTGACAAAGCCTTTTAATGAAATTTCATTTTCAAATTAAATTAGGTCATTTTCTGGTCTAACTAGCTTGGGTCTTGGATCGGTAGCTTCGGCTAGTTCCGCCAAATTGGCTTCCCTAACGTACTATCATCTCACCTCCTCCCAATACTATGTTTTCAATTTTCAAGTAATTTTAGTCCTTAAATCTAAGAATTCCTTAAATCTAAGCATGGCAATTTGCAAGAAATTAAATAAACACACAATCAATCAATAAAAAAAACTATCTAATTATAAAAATTGTTTTGATTTTGGCTCCCCCTGGACTATAGCCTCTATATGGGTTAGGCAAGATGTGAATCTTGTCCTTGGGGATCCAAAATTGATTTGAACCAGTTGGTTTAGTCAGGCACAGTTTTGGCACCCATGCCTGAACCTTAGGTCTTAACTGGTTCAGTACAGCAAAGTAAGATCTTTGCCGAGATTTGGTTCTATAGCCAAGTCCGGATCGGTTTAGAACAGACTTCTGTTTTCCCAGAATCATATCAAGATTCTTGGAACCAGAAGTGAATCGTTCTAAAGCTGTTCTTAAATCCTTGACTTGAGTTTTCAGGGAGAAATTCTCTGATTCAAGTTTCTCAACTTGATCAGGGGTTTCTTCCTGAATTTTCTCAGTTAAGGAATTAGAATCAGCTCCCTCTTTCAGGAGTTTTACTTCCTGTCGGAGGGACTCGATTCGGAGTTTGGCTTTCGCCAAATCTCGGGATAGATAGGAAATAAGAGAATTTAATTGCGATTTTGAAAAACCCGTTACCTTTATTTCGCCGTCTTCGGAGAATGTCAGCTTGCCGTCGTCCCGTTCCGAGTCTGAGTCAGTCTCGATTTGATCCGAAGCGGTCAGGGCTAGAAGATTGGACTGAGGTGCTTCTTCTTCTTCTTCTGAGGAAGACTCGTCCCAGGTTGCTTGGAGTGCCTTCTTCTTTCTGTTCTTTTTGGACTCCTTTAGACTTGGACATTCAGTCTTGTAGTGGCCCTTCTTCTTGCATTCGTAGCAGGTTACGTTGGGCTTTTGTTTGTCAGTTGCAGGTTCATCTTGTCCGTCCTTTCTTCGGCTTGTTCTCCGTGTGTTAGTTTGGTTCTTCAACTTTTTGTAGTAGCTTCGAGCTAGCCGGACCAGTTCTGATTGATCTTTTTCTTGATCTTCTATTTCTGAATCTGAGGTAGATTCAGGTTCAACTTGAATTTTCTTCTTGGTCATTTTCCCTGTTTTCCCTGCAAAAAAGGCTATACTTTTCTCGACCAAATTGGAGTTAGTCTGTTCATGCAGCTCAAGTTCAGAAAATAACTCATCTAGCTTAATTTTTGAAAGATCCCTAGAGACCTTGTATGCATCTACCATAGATGCCCACATGGTGGTCCTAGGGAATGCATTTAGGGCGTACCTTATCAGATCACGGTTTTGAACCTGGTGACCTATTGCGTGAAGACCATTCATTACCTCTTGAATTCTTGCGTGGAGCTGGGCTGCTGTCTCGTTATCTGCCATTTTGATGGTGAAGAGCTTGTTCAGTAGCAGGTCCCTTTTGCTGATCCTCGTGTCTGAGGTTCCTTCGTGGAGCTCGATTAGTTTAGCCCATAACTCCTTTGCACTGTTGAAGGGGCCTACTCGGTTCAGCTCCTCTTTCGTTAATCCGCATTGGAGAGTCTGAGTTGCTTTGGCGTCAGCTTCAATTTTGCGTTTGAGAGTGTTGTCCCACTCCCAGTAGCTTTGTGGAATTCCTTCTGTATTTCGTGGGATCTCCAGACCAGACTGGATAATGATCCACATGTCCACCTGAGTTTTCAGGTGGACCTCCATGCGACTTTTCCAGTAGGAAAAGTCTTCTCCACTAAAGAGTGGAGGTCTAGCGGTGCTGTATCCCTCTTGCATAGACATTTACACTAAAAAGAAATTTACAAAAGAAATGTCCCAAGACTTGGTCTTGGATTAGTAGTGCGAGATAAAAAAATGATTAGAAAAAAAATAAAAAAAAATCCGAAAAAAAATATTCCAAACTGGTGGTTGCACCAAGTTTGAAAACCCCGCTCTGATACCACTTGTTGGATCGAGAAATGCGAGAGAGGGGGGGGGTGAATGTCGCAATTCGTTCGGATTTAAAAGAGCAAGTGCACAGCGGAATAAAATAGAGTAAAACAACGCTAACACGATCGTCTTACTTGGTTCGGAGCCTAGGTCGACTCCTACTCCAAGGCCCACGATCGTTGACCGTTTTCTGCGGGCAATTCTATAAGTTCGCAAAGTTTACAAATAGATTTTACAATAAGGCAGAATAGTAAACTTTAAATACAGAGCTCTTCGTTACCGACGTCCGGTGTAGATCAAAGTTTCGGAGCAGCAGGACGTCGTCAGCTTGAGTTGGAAGATTTCTGAAGCGTGTCGCGGAAGCAGAAGAGCACAGAAGCGTCGAAGCAATTGATGTTCTTTGAAGAGGGTCGAGGCCCTCTTTATATAGGGCAGGGGGCGCCCGACATGCTCGGGGCGCCCTCCACGTGGCTTCTGATCCGGCGTGCTCTCGGTCGTGACTGATCGCTTCGACTTCGGGATAATAGTTGACTGGGGCGCCCGACGCGCGCGGGGCGCCCGATTGACCGGTCAAAGTTTATCACCGAGGCTTCGCGAGGGTGAGCTGCAGCCGCCTTCAGTGGCGTGGCACAGTGGGCGCCCGAGACACGCGGGGCGCCCGACATGCGGGGCGCCCGACACACGCGGGGCGCCCCCGATTGCGCTGCTGTCGGGGCGTTTACCTCTCTGTTGACTTTGGGTTGACTCTGGGGCGCCCGACACATCCGGGGCGCCCTACTCAGCTACGGCCTCACTCCTTTGAGGCTCTCTGAGCTGCAGAAACACAGTCCTTCGGTCCTGCATCTAGGGTTAGTCCAAAACAGCAAATAATAAGTTAGTTAAAACAGCTTTAGCTGTCTTGGTTCTGACTTTGGGTCTCCAAAATGGAGCCCTAGGTCGAACCGACGCCTAATGTTCCCTCGAGGGGAACGCGTCCTCACCTACTCCTCTCGGGAGAGTTTTACCTGGTGCCAACCGGATCCTCCAGTTGGACTTTTGCCCAGCAGTCCTTCGCCAGGTCTTGAGTTATCAAGCTTCCCTTCGCTTGGTGCCTAGCAGCCCTTCGCTAGGTTTTTTCTTCTGGCAGCCCTTCGCCAGTGCCTAGCAGTCCTTTGCTAGGGCTTGTCCTGTCTGGCAGTCCTTCGCCAGTGCCTAGCAGTCCTTTGCTAGGGCTTGTCCTGTCTGGCAGTCCTTCGCCAGTGCCTAGCAGTCCTTCACTAGGGCTTTTCCTGTACACTCAAGAAACTCGTTAGACAACCATTAACCCTTAACTTTTGAACCTTTTTGCCAATATCAAAACACAGGTTTGACTTGGGTGCATACTGCACCAACACTTTACATATCTTAAAATTCTTTTTAGGGCTGCTAAGTGCGTTTCCTTAGCACAAGTTTGGTATCTAGCACACATCCCTACAGCAAAAAGAATATCAGGTCTGCTGGCTGTAAGGTACAGTAGGCTACCTATCATACTCCTATAGAGTTTAGGATCCACTGGTTTACCATCAGGGTTACTATCTATTTTTACATTAGTGGCCATGGGGGTACTTATGTTTTTAGAGTTATCCATTTTAAATTTCTTTATTAATTCTTTAGCATATTTGTATTGATGAACATAGTTACCATCCCTAGTTTGTTTGATTTGTAGTCCTAGGAAAAATGTAAGTTCACCAACTAAGCTCATTTCAAATTCATCTTCCATTATCTTGACAAATTCTTTTAGAAAGTTGGTGTTGGTGGATCCAAAGATTATGTCATCTACGTAAATTTGGGCAATAAATATATCTTTTCCTAGGGTTTTAATGAATAAGGTTGAGTCAATTTGGCCTTGTTTAAATTCTTTAGTAGTTAAGGATAGTCTTTCATACCAAGCCCTAGGTGCTTGTTTTAATCCATATAGGGCTTTAGTTAGTTTATAGACGTGGTTAGGTTTGTCTAAGTCCTCAAACCCGGGGGGTTGCCCTACATAAACTTCTTCTTTAATAAATCCATTTAAAAAGGCTGACTTTACATCCATTTGATATAACTTGAATCCTTTATGGGATGCAAAGGCCAATAACATTCTAATGGACTCAAGTCTAGCTACTGGGGCATATGTTTCATCATAGTCTAGTCCCTCTACTTGGCTGAATCCCTTAGCTACTAAGCGGGCTTTATTTCTGACTATTTCTCCTTGATCATTTAGTTTGTTCCTAAAGACCCATTTAGTATCTATAATGGATTTACCTTCAGGTTTAGGCACTAGTTCCCAGACTTGGTTCCTCTCAAATTGGGCTAATTCTTCTTGCATAGCTATGATCCAATCAGGGTCAGGTAGGGCTTCATCTATAGTTTTGGGTTCTATTTTTGATATCATAGCTATTTGACTGAGGTTTCTATAGGAGGACCTAGTCCTGACTCCTAGAGTTGGATCACCCACAATTTGATCGGTTGGGTGACTAAGTCTGGGTTTCTTTGTTCTTCTAGTGCTTGGTTCAGCCTCAGGTCCGGCTGGTCGGTTTGGTTCACTATTTGTTTCAACTGGTTGATTTGTTGGTTCGATTCTTGGTTCAGTTGATTCATTGGTTGGTTTAATAGTTAGTTCATTTAGGGGTTCAATTAATGGTTCAATAGTTTGTTCATTATTTTCTTGGTCAGAGTTTGATGAAATTAGTTCTGGATTATTAGAATTTGAATTGATTTCTTCATCAAAAATTAAGTTGGTTGTTTCTTCAATTTTCTTAGTTTGTCTGTTGTAAACTCTATAGGCTCTACTTGTGGTTGAATACCCTAGAAAAATGCCTGGGTTTGACTTGGATTGAAATTTTTCTAAATAGTCTTTGGTGTTTAGGATATGGACTTTGCACCCAAAGACCCTTAGGTAATGTAAATTTGGTAGTCTATGGTAGTATAATTCATAGGGGGTTTTGTTGTGTCGCTTGTTAATTAACACCCTATTTTGGATGTAACAGGCTGTACTAATTGCTTCTGCCCAAAATTGGTTTGCTAGATTAAATTCGTTGAGCATAGCCCTAGCAGAATTCTTCGAATCGTTGATTCTCAAATTCTCCCCCGTGATCACTCCTAAGTCTTTTTATTTTAGTGTCGTTTTGATTTTCAATTAGTTTACAGAATTCATTGAATAGGTTTAGGGTTACATCTTTGGTTTTTAGGAACCTAACCCAGGTAAACTTAGAGTAATCATCAACTATTACTAAGCAGTATCGGTTCCCGCTTAGTGACTTGGCTCCATGTGAATCAAATAGGTCAAGGTGCAGGAGCTCAAGTGTGGTTTGAGTTAAATCAGACTGAATTAGTTTGTGATTGGATTTGGTTTGCTTACCTTGATTGCATGATTCACATATTAGGTTTTCATTATTTTTGATGTTGGGGATACCTTTGATTAAGCCAAGTTGGGTAATTTTTGAGATAGTTCTCAAATTGGTATGTCCTAATCTCCTATGCCAGAGGTTTGATTGTTCTAATTGTGTTAACATACATTTGGGTATAATAGGAAGATTTATAGTGTATACATTATTTTTCCGAGTGCCCTTAAGTATGATTTCTGAGTCTTGTTCATTTCTAATTAGGCAGTTGGAACTGTTGAAAGTAACTCTATAACCAGTATCACATAACTGACTTATGCTAAGCAAGTTAAAATTAAAGTTTTCAACCAATAGAACTTTCTTAATAATGAAATCAGATTTAAGCTCAATGTTACCTGACCCAATTACCTTGAGTGTGACATTATTGCCAAATGCCACTGAGCCTAGGTTTTTGAGTTTGAGCTTGGTGAACTTCAATTTATCTCCAGTCATGTGTCTGGAGCAACCGTTATCCAACATCCATTGGTCCAAATCTTTATGTTCCTACGCATAAAGAATTTTCTTGATTTGGATCCAATTAGAATCAGGAATAGCTTAAATTGAGTTTCACTGCCTAGTCTGTCTCACCCAAATCTAAGGTTTTCAATCACGTTAACCTTATAGGTTTTGTGAGACAGGTTTTGATAGTTTTGAAAATTTTAAAAATTTTGATTAATTTTGAAGGATAATTAAATTTTGAAAACTTAATTAATTAATTTTGAAATTTTTGAAAAGATGTTTAAGTCAATACTTAGTTGAAATTTTGTGTTAGATTCGAATTTGACAAAAATTAATTTGAATTTGAATTTCAAAAATTGGCTTCCAGGTCTTGGTGAGGCACTAGGCCTTCTTTGGCCGAAGCCTTATGGGATCATCCACCCTTTCCTTGACAAAGCCTTTTAATGAAATTTCATTTTCAAAATTATTTTTTGAAAAATTTCTGGTCTAACTAGTTTGGATTTTGGATCGGTAGCTTCGGCTAGTTCCGCCAAATTGGCTTCCCTAACGTACTATCATCTCACCTCCACCCAATACTATGTTGTCAAATTTCAGCTAAGTTTGTTCAGTCCTTAAGCTAGCCTAAGTCTAAGCATGGTATATTGCAGAAAATAAACAATCAATCAATCAAGCAATTTAGATCAAGAATGACAAGTTTATCTAATAAAAATAGTTTTCAGTTTGGCTCCCCCTGGACTAAAGCCACGGTGATGGTTAGGCAAGATATGAATCTTGTCCTTGGGGATCCAATACTGATTTGATCCAGTAGGTTGGTTCAGGCATAGTTTAGGTACCCATGCCTGAATTTTACCTCTGGACTGATTCAGTACAGACAAATATGATCTTTGTCGGGATTTGGTTCGGTAGCCAAGTCCAGATCGATTTAGAACTGATTTCTGTTTTCCAAGGATCATGTCAAGACCCTTGGAACCAGATGTAAATCGTTCTAAAACTGTTCTAAATTCCTTGACCTGAGTTTTCAGGGAGGAGTTCTCCTTTTCAAGTTTTTCAACTTGAATAGAAGTTCCTTCCTGAACCTTCTCGGTTAAGGGTTTAGAGTCAGCTCCCTCTTTCAGGAGTTTTACTTCCTGTCGGAGGGATTCGACCCGGAGTTTGGCTTTTGCCAAATCACGAGAAAGAAAAGAAATCAATTTAGTTAACTGTAATCTATTAAAACCAGTTACCTTAATTTCTCCGTCCTCTGTGAAGGTCAGCTCGCCGTCCTCTTGTTCTGATTCTGACTCTGTCTCGACTTTATCTGAGGCGGTCAGAGCTAGGAGGTTGGACTGGGGTGCCTCTTCTTCTTCTTCTGAGGAAGACTCGTCCCAGGTTGCTTGTAGCGCCTTCTTTCTTCTCGGCTTCTTCATCTCCTTTAGGTTAGGGCACTCGGACTTGTAGTGGCCCTTTTTCTTGCACTCGTAGCAGGTTACATTGGGCTTGTTTGCTGGTTCAGTTGGTTCGTCCTTTCTTCGGCTGGTTTTTCGTTTGTTGGTTCGGTTCTTCAGCTCCTTGTAGTAGCTTCGAGCGAGCCGGACCAGTTTAGTTTGATCTCCTTCTTCATCTTCTGAGTCTGTGTCAGACTCGTGTTCAAGTTCAGTTTTCTTCTTCGTTGTCTTCAAGTTTTTACCTGCAATGAAAGCGATACCTTTTTCGACCGAATTGGTGTTAGTCTGTTCGTGCAGTTCTAGTTCAGAAAATAATTCATCTAGTTTTATTTTAGAGAGATCTCTAGAGACCTTGTATGCATCTACCATAAATGCCCACAAGGTGTTTCTAGGAAAGGCGTTTAGAGTATACCTTATTAGGTCACGGTTTTCAACCTTGTGACCTATTGAGTGAAGACCGTTCATTACCTCCTGGATTCGTGCGTGGAGCTGGGCTGCTGTTTCGTTGTCGGCCATCTTGATAGTGTAGAGTTTATTCAGTAGCAGATCCCTTTTGCTGATCCTGGTGTCCGAAGTCCCTTCGTGCAGCTCGATCAGTTTTGTCCATAGCTCTTTTGCACTGTTGAAGGGGCCCACTCGGTTCAGCTCTTCCTTTGTCAGCCCGCATTGTAGGGTTTGCGTTGCTTTTGCGTCGGCTTCTATCTTGCGCTTTAGAGTGTTGTCCCACTCCAAGTAGCTTTGTGGAAGTCCTTCTGCATTTCGGGGGATCTCCAGACCGGACTGGATAATGATCCACATGTCCACCTGAGTTTTCAGGTGGACCTCCATGCGACTTTTCCAGTAGGAAAAGTCTTCTCCACTGAAGAGTGGAGGTCTAGCGGTGCTGAATCCCTCTTGCATAGACATTTGTTCTATAAAAGGAAATTTTACAAAAAAAATTGTCCCAAGACTTGGTCTTGGATTAGCAGTGCGGGATAAAGATAATTATAAGAAATTAATTAAAAAAAAATCCGAAAAAAAATATTTCAAACTGGTGGTTGCACCAAGTTTGAATTCCCCGCTCTGATACCACTTGTTGGATCGTGAAAAGCCGATAGAGGGGGGGTGAATATCGGAAATCGCTCTTTTTCGGAAAACTAAGAGTAAGTGCACAGCGGAAACAAAAATACGAGACACAGCACAAAGACACAGTGATTTTTACTTGGTTCGGAGCCTGTGTCGACTCCTACTCCAAGGCCCACGGTCGTTGACCGTTTACTTTGGGCAATTCTATAGTCGAGCAAATAGGTTACAATGATTTCAATTACAAAGAGAGTGCAATCAAATAATAGTAAAATATTAAGCTCTTCGTTACCGACGTCCGGAGTGTGTCGCTTCTTTTTCGGGGCAGCGGGACGTCGTCGGCTCGAGGTGAGGCGTTTCTGGAGCAAGGCACGAGCGTAGAAGAGCGTGGAAGCTTTGGAATCAAGTTGGTGTTCAGCTTGGGGTCGAGGGGGTGCTATTTATAGCCCCTAGGGCGCCCTGGACATTGGGGGCGCCCTGCCAAGTGTCATCCGATCCGCAGTTTGCTCGGTCAAGCTTTATCCCACCTAAATAGGGATGAAGTTTGACCTCTGGGGCGCCCTGGTCGCTGAGGGCGCCCTGGTTGACCCGGTCTTCTCGGCTGGATAGATTTGATCGACCTCGCTGGCGTAGGCGCGAAGCGCCTTGGCTCTTGAGGGCGCCCTAGGCGCTCAGGGCTCCCTGGCTGCTGAGGGCGCCCTGGATGCAGAGGGCTCCCCGGCCAGTGGTTAGCCGAACTCCTTTTTGCATTACTTGTTTCTTGTTCACCGTGGAGGCGCCCTAGACACTCAGGGCGCCCTACTCAGCTGCTGCCTCACTCCTTTGAGGCTCTTTGAGCTGCAGACACACGTTCCTTTGGTCCTGCATCCAGGGTTAGTCCGAAAACAAGATAAAGCATTAATTTATACAGCCTTAGCTGTCTTGGTTCTGACTTTGGTCTCCAAAATGGAGCCCTAGGTCGAACCGACGCCTACTGTTCCCTCGACGGGGAACGCGTCCTCACCTACTCCTCTCGGGAGAATTTACCTGTTGCCAACCGCTCCTTTGGTTGGACTTTTGCCTGACGGTCCTTTGTCAGGGCTTGGATGCCGAGCTACCCTTCGCCCGGTGCCTAGCAGTCCTTCGCTAGGTCTTTAGTCCCAGACTGTCCTTCGCCTGGTGCCTAGCAGTCCTTCGCTAGGGCTTTTAACTCTGGCATTCCTTCGCCAGTGCCTAGCGGTCCTTTGCTAGGGCTTTCACTGCACACTTGATTAACTTGTTAGAACACAAGAAGGACTTAACTTTTGATCTATGTTGCCATTATCAAAACACAGGTTTGACTTAGGTGCATTCTGCACCAACACTAGGGTTGCCGTGAGCCTCCTCCACCAAGAAGGTGCCAAAGAAGAAGAAGAAGCGGGTCGCAACTCCTTCCTTTCCCCGGATCTTGATTCCGTTACTTGGTGGTTAGTCTTCCATCTCCCTCTCTTGATATTCCTGTCGTGCCTTTGGAGAATCTAGTAGTTCTTGTCGGCACGAAACTCGTGGCTTTGCGAAGTCATCCCGAAGAGGACTCAGCGTGGACGTAAATAGAGGCGGAGCTTCCAAGGGACGCTACGGTTGGATCTCGTCCCTTTCTACGAGTTACGCGAGGTATTAAGTAAATTAGTTTACTTTCTGCAAAATTTTAATTTATGATCATGTCTCCACAACTTAAGGTTGCATGCTAGATACGTGGTTAATATAATTTAAGAAATTATTTATGCTAAAT
Organism: Boesenbergia rotunda; assembly: GCA_024364735.1. Taxonomy (NCBI): domain Eukaryota; kingdom Viridiplantae; phylum Streptophyta; class Magnoliopsida; order Zingiberales; family Zingiberaceae; genus Boesenbergia; species Boesenbergia rotunda. The sequence goes on from JAGFNQ010002664.1 coordinate 35,477, forward strand.
CTTCCGCTGCACGTAATTAAATTTTAAAATTACGAACCCGTATCCATGTCAACATGCACCCGGTCCCAACATCTCGGGGCACCGAAACATTAGTCGCCGACTACCGGTGCCTCGGGCGGTGAAACGTCTGCCACCAGGAATGTGTGCATCCCTTCGAGCACCGGGATTCCACGCGGATCTAATCGGAGGGTCCTGATTCGATCCTGCCTTACCTCGAGGCTCTCCTCGAATGGCTAGGGTTGGTCGCTGCCCCCCTATATATAGGTGCCGACTGCGGCTATCCTTATCGCCTTCTCTCTTCCGGTGCCCCTTTGCTGTCGTTGTCGAGAGCTCCGGCGCCCTACGTTTTTCGGTCAACCTCTCCGGCGACCCCGCGTCTTCTCTAAGACAAGATGTTGGCGGAGGCCTTGAAGGCAGGATTCCTTCTGGACGACGCCGAAATCGCTGCTCAAGCCGGCGAATCTTCGGCTGCCCCGGCGTCTGCTTCTCTGGCGGCAGCTTCCACCGACGTGCCTTCTTCGAGTAAGGAGAAGGCGCCGGAGGGGGAGGCGCCAGATTCTGATCATGAGGTCCTAGACGAGGACACCTGTCCGCTGGAGACCAGGCGCCGCAGGGGTCGACCGGCCAACCGTTCGCCCCGTTTGGGACCACCACCACTCCTCCGTTCGGGAAGAGGACCCGAGTTGAGCCCCCTACGGTAACCTCTTCGCCGGCAACTCCTCTTTCGCCTGTGTCAACACCCATTACTCCAGCATCCTCTGTTCAAGGGGCCACTCTGCTGGTGCCCCCTTCGACCCAGGCTGGTTCTTCGGGCGTACGGGTCGATAGGGCTTCCCCTTCTCTTCCTGAGGGAGCAACAGGCCCCCGTCCTATGCATTTGGTCCTGCTATCTCGGGCTGACGCTAGTACATCATACGAGGCTCCCGTGACGAACCCGTACGAGTCAGCCCAAGTAGTTCACGTGTATGGTCTGTTAAGCGACCATTTGTGCCACGACCTCTAGGAGTCTGACTATCAAGACCCGATTGCCAGGGCTAATGCTATTGCAGCGGAGACCAGTTAGGTAAGTCCTGTTACCGACTCGCGTTTCTTATGTCCCCCCTTTTTTCGTCCTGCTTACAACTTGTTTTCTTTCTGTAGCTCTTCGACTCGATCTACGACATGGTCGTTTGTTTAATAATCCAGGCTCGGGCCCTGAACTAGGCCGAGTCTTGAGAGGAGAGGCTGGAATCCCAGCTCCGTCATGCGCAGCAATCCAATGATGAGGCCCTGGACAGTCTGCGGGCTGAGAACTTGGCCCTACAAGAGCGTGCCGCCTAGGCGGAGGTGCGCCTTGAGGAGTACCTGGCAGAACGGGACACGACTAACGCGGCAGTCATCCAGGCACGGCGCTAGATCGCCCGCCTGGAGTACACAGAGTACCAGGCCCAGGACCTTGAGCACCAGGCTCAGGTTGAGCTGTCCAAGGTCAAGGCAGAGCTCTTGGAGACGTGTCAGTCGGTCGCTACATTGCGCGCTAAACTGAGGATCAAGGAGGAGGAGCTGACCGCTCACTCGAGAGACCTCGCACGGCTCAGGAGGCAATGCGCTGTTCTGGAGTTGGAACTAGAGACGGCTCAGAAGGATCTGGAGGCGGCTTGGACTCATGCTGCGTCTCAGCGACACGCCCGTAGGCCTTAAGTAGTCGTTGCGGGAGGCACTCCCTTGCTTTTTTCTTTTTGGTGGAGGCCTAGCCTCATTTTTTTGTAGTAGGACTATTATGAATGCAAGTCTTTTCTTTTTCCATGTTTCTGTACGGGTGTTTGGCGCGAGTGACTCGATCGATCAGCTCGGCCTCGCGAGTATCACGCTCGAGCTCGGGGGCTTCTATGCGTTAATTACTCAGGTAAGAGCACCATCGGCTGAGCCAGCTCAAACTCTTGAGCACGGGAGTTTCAGCCGCTAAAAGAATTTGACAGACAGACTTTTGAACTGAGCACTTTCGGTTGTCAACTTGATTAGTTTAGAGCCTCGTGATCGAGTTACTTCGATCGCGGTCGGTCATGCGCCCAGTTGGGAAATCAGGCTCAGGAGGCCACGAGGGCTCTCCTGTTCATAGCTTATATGAGAGAGAGAGATTAGATGCTCAGTCGGGTAGTACCTAGAGAGCGTGGGTCGCCACGATTCCGACTGGGAGATGAGCCGAGGGTCATGGGAGCATGCCCGCTTATAACTCGCGAGAGCGAGAGTATGACCTCTCGGTCGGGGACATCTCAGGGAGCGTGGGTCGCCACGCGTCCGACTGAGAGCCAAGCCGAGGATCGTGGGAGCATGCCCACTTATAACTCGCGAGGGCGAGAGTCTGACTTCTCAGTTGGGGACATCTCAGGGAGCGTGGGTTGCCACGTGTCCGGCTGAGAGCCGAGCTGAGGGTCGTGGGAGCATGCCCACTTAAAACTCGCGAGAGCGAGAGTCTGGCCTCTCGGTCGGGGACATCTCAGGGAGCGTGGGTCGCCACGCGTCCGGCTGAGAGTCGAGTCGAGCCGAGCCGAGGGTCGTGGGAGCATGCCCACTTATAACTGCCGAGGGCGAGAGTCTAGCTTCTCGGTCGGGGACATCTCAGGGAGCGTGGGTCGGCTCGCTTCCAGCTGAGAGTCGAGCCGAGGGTCATGGGAGCATGTCCATTTATAATTGCCGAGGGCGAGAGTCTGGCTTCTTGGTCAGGGTCATCTCAGGGAGTGTGGGTCGCCACGCGTCCGGCTGAGAGCCGAGCCGAGGGTCGTTGGAGCAGGCCCACTTATAACTCACGAGGGCAAGAGTCTGGCCTCTCGGTCGAGGGCATCTCAAGGAGTGTGGGTCGCCACGCGTCCGGCTGAGAGCCGAGCTAAGGGTCGTGGGAGCATGCCCACTTATAACTCGCGAGAGCGAGAGTCTGGCCTCTCGGTCGGGGACATCTCAGGGAGCGTGGGCCGCCACGCATCCGGCTGAGAGCCGAGCCAAGGGGCATGGGAGCATGCCCACTTATAACTCACGAGAGCGAGAGTCTAGCCTCTCGGTCGGGGACATCTCAGGGAGCGTGGGGTCGCCACGCGTCCGGCCGAGAGCTGAGCCGAGGGTCGTGGCAACAGGCCCAGTTATAACTCGTGAGGGCGAGAGTCTGGCCTCTCACTCGGGGACATCTCAGTGAGCGTGGGCCGCCACGCGTCCGGCTGAGAGCCGAGCCAAGGGTCGTGGGAGCATGCCCACTTATAACTCGCGAGGGTGAGAGTCTGGCTTCTCGGTCGGGGACATCCCAGGGAGCATGGGTTGCCACGCGTTCGGCCGAGAGTCGAGTCGAGGGTCGTGGGAGCAGGCCCACTTATAACTCACGAGAGCGAGAGTCTGGCTTCTCGGTCGGGGACATCCTAGGGAGCGTGGGTGGCCACGCGTCCGGCTAAGAGCCGAGCCAAGGGTCGTGGGAGCATGCCCACTTATAACTCGCGAGGGCGAGAGTCTGAACTCTCGATCGGGGACATCTCAGGGAGCGTGGGCCGCCACGCGTCTGGCTGAGAGCCGATCCGAGGGTCGTGGGAGCATGCTCACTTATAACTCGCGAGAGCGAGAGTCTGGGACACTTGGCCATTCATACGAGAAGGCAGATCTTCCACTATTCCCGTGAGTTTACAGAGTACAACTTTTTCTAACATCTTGCCTGGTGAGAGCCTTCTCGGGCTAGCCCACCGGAAATCATGTGTACTCCTCCCCAAATGGCGTGTTGCCGGTTAGCCTGCTGCTCCTCTATCTCTGCTTGCTCTTCCGACGGGAACAAGTGTCGAGCGAGCAGAGGCTCGTGTTCGGGTCCTTCGTCATCTGAGGGGAGGTTTCGTCCTTCTCGACCTGGGCCCGGCCCGTGGGAGGCATACCTTCTTCGTCCTTGAGTGGTAGTCTGGGGATCTTGACCCAGTCCAAACTGACGATGACACTCTTCCGTGTCGTGGGTGTAACTGTGATGGAATGCGTAGTAGGGCCTCCAGCGGGTCGGCAGACACCCCTGAGCCACTTGCTGCACTTGTCAATGCTCTGCCCTAGCTCGGTCAGTGGAGCCCCGCGGGCTGCGAATGGGCCCGCCCGGCAGTCGATTAGACTGCACGGGAGTCGAGAGTGGCGCGCTGGCCGGCTCCTTCTTCCGCGCGGCCTGGGCTTCTTCTACATTGATGTATTTGGCTGCCTTCCCTAATAGGCCGTCAAAGTCCTTGGGGGGCTTCCGAATGAGCGAGCAAAAGAAATCTCCCTCCTGCAGTCCTTGGGAGAAAGCGCTGATCAATACCTCGGGCTCGGCGATCGGAATGTCCAGGGCCATCCCATTAACTCTCTTGATGTATGCCCGAAGTGACTCTTTCGGGCCTTGCTTGAGGCCAAACAGGTTGATGCTTGTCCTGTGATGCCTTCGGCTACTAGCGAAGTGCTGGAGGAATATCCTCCTAAGCTCCTCGAAATTGGAGATCGACCCGTTGGGTATTTGACTGAACCACCGTTGAGCGGATCCAGAGAGCGTTGTCAGGAACGCTTGACACTGTACACCCTCCGGGTACTGGTGCAGCAGGGCGGCACTCTCAAACTTCATGAGGTGCTCTTCGAGGTCGGTGGCGCCAGCGTACTCAGGCATGGTGAAGAATCTAAGGTGCTGGGAACCGGATCCTTCAAGATCCACGAAGCAAAAGGGTTGTGCGCCCAATCGGCCGGCGGCATGCCGATTAGGGCATTTCCCTTATTCCGGCGCGGCCCGCGCGTTCTGCTGGATGCGGATGCTTCGACCGGCGCGGGCTCTGCAGCGTCGGCTCGGCTGTGGTGTGCAGGTGGGAGGGAGGGGGTCGAGTCTCTTTCTAAAGGAGAGACCTTTCCCCGATCCCTTGAGGGATTATACGCCGTGGGCTCCCGAGGTCGAGTCGTCGGGTCATCAGCACGCGACGGCCTCAGGGGGTTCCCCGAGCCGGGGCAGCTGAGTGGAGCTCGTACTCCTCGGGAGTAATGGTCATCATGACCTGGTTGGACGCTTCCATTGTACACTTCCGATCAGGCTAAGTGCCCCTCCTTCTAGAGCCAAATCTGAGCCTGTCAGGAAGCGAGGTGGAAGTCCCAAGGACCGGATGGTCCTCCGAGTGGCATGAGCGGCTCAGGTGGCGTCGACCTGGTCCTGACCTGGCTTTGGCCTGCAAGACAGTGACCGTTAGCAAACCCACCGGGGAGTTTCCCCGGCAAGATACTCCGACGGTCAAGTCAGTATCCACAGGAAAAAGATAGTAGAGCAAATGGAAATGCAGTAGTAGAGAGAGCTCGGGCGCATACCTGCGGAATGAGGAGTGGAGGGATTATATAACCGGGGAGCTGACAACCCATGTCTGTGTCGACGAGATAGGGGTGTGGTACCTGTCAGCTCGTATGAGAGCACCTGAAAGTATCGCGGCATGACGCGGGATGCTTGAGCAGTCGAAGGTACTGAATCGGTGGGATAACCGCGAGGGGTGTCATAAATGGGCAAGGTGTGTAGTACCCGACATCAAGATCGTACCCCGGATATAATGACATAGGGCGGCGTAGGGACGATCTAGTCCGTAGCCCGAGCATCGACCGACGGGTCCGAGTGTCAAGGACTGGGTCGGGTAATGGCTAGTGAGCGTGGGTCGCCACGCGTTCGACTGAGATAGTTGGGGCGCGGGGTATGCCCTGAGTCAGGGGCTCACTGAGCTGAGTCTGTCTGGCTTTGTCTCGGTTCTATGAGTTGCCGGATCCAGGGGATGTTGAGGGAGCGTGGGCCGCCACGCGTCTGACTGAATGGCCTGGCCCCGATTCGGATCGGGGTGCGGGTTTGGGTGACTGAATTAGGAGACGCTCGGGATCGACCCGACCGACCCTGCCCGGGGTCGGTCGGCGAGCGCCTCGGGGGTTTCCTGGCTCAAGGACTTCCTTGGTGAGGTTGTCGTTGGCCCCTCTATTGGGTCTTCGTGGCGCCAGACTAGCTGGCCGAGCGGGCTGAGCTACCCGTAAGTAAGGCCGGGATCAAAGCCTATGAGTGGTTTGATGTGATAATAATTTTAATATTTGATTAAGTTAGGTTTGTATTATATTTAATTTGTGTGTATGAGTTTACAAGGACTTAAATATACACACTCAAAGTATCAGTGGCTCAAGGTTAGTGGAAGGCTGAAGAAGGGATTGCAGGAGACATCTAAGGGATCATAAGATATGAGGAACATTAAAGACAATTGTGTCTTAGAAGAAAAATATATAATCGAGTGTGAAGGATGGTACAGATAGGAAGTTAATAGGGTCAGTTCATTTGAGAGACGAAAAATACATAAGTAAAATGAGAAGAATGATACGGAAAAAGTGTCTCGAGGTACCTGAGGGATGAAAAAGCTTAATGAAAAATTGTTGAAAACTCACCATGGAGTTGTCTCATGGTGGAAGGTAACTATTGTGAGCTGAGAGCTAAGTAAACTTGGACTAAGTCGAGGGTAGAACTTGACCATTACATGGATCAAAGTCAAATTACTAAAGGACTGGGTAGACAATTGTCTGAAGTAGTTAACCAAAAAACTTATTATATGTTTGTTTTAAGTGGTGTGGTTGATTGATGGATTATGAGCAGTCAACTGAAGAATTGTAATGACTTTGGATGAGGGACTCATCATAAGACTCAAGAGCAAGCCCAGTCGACTGTGGATGGACAAGTAGTTAACTTAAAATCCTTTGATAAAGCATCGTAAGATGGCAAAAGATAATTTATGGTGGCAAAAGATAATTTATTCGTCCTTAATATTCTTGTCAATTGTTTCAAGACTAATACGAAGGAGATAAATTACAAAAATTACTAATTTAAATATTGTGACTTTATCAGATTTTGATTTTTAAATTTCAAATGATAATATTTACGTTTTAATCATTAATCCATCCTTACGGGATGATGAAGCATCTCAAGAGTTAGATACAAAGTGGGAGAAATAGTCATATCAATTAATTAATGATGTCTTAACAGTCGACTGATAAATATCACATTAGCAAAACTATACCAGCGAAGCATTTCAGGGAGGTCTTTAAAAGGGCTCTAGAGCCCACAAACAACACCAACTAATATAGATTACAAAAAGTCATTATTCTAATATTCTTTATTGTTGAGCCTTATTGTTTTACCTTGCCTATTTGTATAAATCTCCACTACTGCAGCCAACGTCTTGTTAGATATTTTTCTGCCGCCGGGGCTTAGCGCCATGATTTGTCAAATCGTGATCCGAATTATAAGATCCTACGATTTGAAAGTAGGAAATCGATGCGGATGATTAAGTTTTGTAATGGAATCGGAATAAAATAGTTGGAATCGTATAAAATCAATATTAGATATGTACGATCCTATGTTGCAAACGATTCTCCTCCAATGGCCAGTGTCCTCGTCGGCGGAACCACAGATAGTTGTCCTCGTTCGTGGGGAGCGACAGTGGAGGAGGCGACGATGGCCTCTTGCGAAGGGGACGCACGAACTTGGATTAATATTTGTGGCAGGGACTATCTATGACAGCCGGCAGAGGCTGTTCTCAAACTGCTCAGGATGGGAAGACATAGTTCGGCGGCTAACAACGGCGGCAACGATGATGACGACGACAGAGATGCATGAGTGCTGGTGAGGGAAGCAACGACGCAGGTGAGAGAGCAACAGCGCATCAACACAATGATAGACAGACAATTCGGCGCAATGAATGAAAAGAAAAAAAAATCGGACTCTCGACTTAAAAAAGATAATTTAAATAGGTTTTCTCAAATCTTAATTGAATTATCTCATAATATATATATATATATATTAATTAATGACATAATTATAACTATTAAACCTTAAAGGTAAAATCTTAAACGGTATAATCATAAATTAAATAAAATAAAGTAAAAAATAAAAAAAATCATATACACTTGGTTCACACGAGTTTGTGCAGTAAGATCTTTAGCATATAAAATTTATATATATATACACACACAAAATTAATAGCCTGCATACTCTATAAAGGCAATCGTGAGCTCTATCTGATTGGTTAGTACACCCAAGTGAATTTATAATTTTTTAATCTCTCTCTTGTATGTAATCTCGCTTTCTTTCCTGCATGCAAAGACTTTCTCTTCTACATGCAAGCTAGCTCCGCTTGGAGCTAATTTTTTCAAACCAGCTCCACCCAGCTCCACAGGTGGAGTTGATTTTTCCAAATTAGCTCTACCAAGTGGAGCTGATTTTTTTCATTAGCTCCTCTGGGTGGAGCTGATTTGCAAAAATAGCTTCAAGGTGGAGCTGGTCTTGCAGAAATAGTTTCAAGGTGCAGCCGATATTGACATAAATGTTTCAATCTTTTGAAACTACTCTTATAAGCAGTCGAAACAGTAATTGAGGTCATAATTTGACTATGCTAAGTCAAGTGAAACCACTGGACCTGAAATAGGTCCGATCGGGGGTCCAATAGGTCCATTAATAAGTTTTGACTAAAACCCATTGATTGACCTAGGGGCCTTGGATTTCGAAAATTTTAGCATGGGATGGAAGGGATGAGTGTCTAGATTCTAATTATGGTCTTTAACTCTAGTTATGACACCCCCATATGAATTTATGGTCGCATGCCAAGTGGCACATCGTTTGAAGCTGGTCTTGCAGAAACAACTTCAAGGTGGAGCTGGTATTGCAGAAACAACTCCAGGTTGAAGCTGGTTTAGACTATTTTGATCAGCTCCACAAAATCAACACTATGATCTTTATAAATCAGCACCACCTTAGTGTTGATTTCTACACACCAGTACTATCTTGGTGTTGATTTCTACAAACCAACACCAAGGGCACCACCTTGGTGTTGATTTTTACAAATCAATACTATCTTGGTGCTGCTTTCTACAAACTAGCCTCACTTGTATGTAGGAGAGAAAAAAATCATATTGCATGTAGAGAGAAGGATTACTTGATGTTGCTAGTTTGAAAACCAATACCAAACTAGCTCTTGGAGCTGATTTTCTAAAACCAACTTCAAAAGAAATAAGTTCCAAGAGCTGATTTTTCTAAAACCAGCTCCAAGAGTTGGTTTTAGAGCTAGTTTTTCTGAAACCAATACTTGGAGCTGGTCTAAAACTAATTCTTGGAGTTGGAGCTAAAAACCAACTCCAAGAGTTGATCAAGAGCTAGTTTAATCCGCTCTTGGAGCTGGCTCCAAGAGTCTCTAAAATCTGGTTTAACCAGCTCAACTCTTGGAGCTAGTTTTAGACCAACTCTAGTCTCCAAGAGCTGGTTTTCTAAAACTAGTTCTTGGAGTTGGTTTTTCTAAAACTAGCTCTAAGAGAAATTAGTTCCAAGAGTTGGTTTTTCTAAAACCAGCTCTAAGAATTGGTTTCAGAAAAAAATAACTTCGAGCTGATTTTAGAAAAATCAGCTCGAAGAGCTGGTTTAACCAGCTCTTGGAGCCGAAGCTAAAAATTATTGGAGCAATCTATGGTCTGAAGTGACTATGTATTTTGATATTTGGGTAAAGAGTTTAAGTTAGGTTCACCCTTGTATTTGATATGTGTATGTGTGTGTGCAGGTTTGCAGGATACATATAGGCTTAATTTGACGAATTCGGATCCGGTGAAGGATGACATGAGGAGATAAGCCGTGGGCTTGTATGCATCCGAGGGACCGTGGACAAAGCAGAAACGATGAGTCGAGGGAAACACACTTCGAGGTATACGTGAAGGATGACATGAGGACAAGCCGTAGGCTCGTATGCATCCGAGGGACGAGAGCCAAAATCGAAGAAGGCTTGAAGGCAACAGGTCAAGGTTGCTAGGTGAAGGGTCAGCTGAGTGACGGACCCAAAATAGACTGTCACGAATGTAGGTCCATCAGAATTTAGAATATTTGTAAAATGCTGGAAACCCTTTTTGCAATCAAAATATGAAAACGTAGTAAAGGGGCCACAGGTCGTATTTTTCCTCGGGACTAGTTGAAGTTTGTTTGATTCGAGCTCGTGTTTGTGTGTCGTTTGTATTTTGGGTTTCAAATTAAAATCTGGGTTTTGTTTCACTTGGAAATGAAATAGCAGTTAAAATGAAGGAAACGGCAAGTTATAATTCAATTAAAGGGGAAACCAAATCAATCAAAGGGACTTAACTAAATTTTTAAAACAAAATTGAGATTAATGCCATCTAAATGCTAAGCAAATGAATACGAATAGTGATTGGAATTTTCAGAGACAATCAAACTTAAAACAATTGGTAGCTACAAAATTTAGTAATCAAACCTTTGAACAATCTCAACTCAAACTAAATGCAATGAACAGAAATTCTTATGTGCCAAAACGAACTGATGCTAAGTGCCAAGAACCATCACAGACAATTCAGAATTTAGCATGCAAGTCTGAAAGAATTTGAGAACAATCACTGATCAATCGAAACAATTCAAGTGCAGACATGAAATGCAAGAACACAGAAATCTTGTGCAGAAATTGGAAAGTGAAGAACTTAGTGAGTTTATTGCAGAAATGAAGTGATGCGCAGGGGAATCTTTTATGCCAAAGCTGATATTAAACGCAGAGCAGATTAAGTTCAAATTGCAATGGTTCTCCCATGTCTAAGCTCACTGAAACTACTTTCAGAATTGCAAACAAATTGCTGAACTAAGGTTGGATGCAGTAACTAGTTGATGCAGAAATTGATATGCAGGGATAAATGCAATTGCAACAGCTGAAAAGATTTGCAGAAATGCAGCCACACTCCAAGCTAATGTCACATAAGATTCCTAAGAATTAAATTCAATTGATTGCAATTGCAGGAACTAAAGCTTGAAACGCAGATAAAATCACAACTGTCGCAATAAAACTGAGACACAAGCTGAGAAAACTTGCACAAGCTGAACAAATCTTCAGAAATGAAACTACAAAGTGAAACAAACATAGATCAACCTAGTCAACACACTAAATGTGAAATAAACTGAAGAAGGCAGAAACTAAAATGAATTGCAGAGAAGAGAAAACTGATACGTAGCTGAAAAACAGGGAAAAGCTGATACAAACTGATACGGAAGCTAAAAACAGGAAGGAAATTGAAATTAAAAGCCATTATCCACTAAACAAGTTCCTAAACTACTTAACTTGAAGATTGAACCCTAATTTAATATGTAACAATGCAGTAAATGAAGTTAACCAATCTGAAACCAAGACAGAAACGAAACTAAAGCAGTAATGGAAATTACAGCTACAAACAACTGAAATTAGCTAAATAACTAAGCCTCAATCCTCCCTAAGCTCAAAATCTCCTTGGTCATCAAGCAAGGGCTGGCCTCGAACCCCTAAGCTCAGCAAATCAGTGGAGCGCAGCTTCAATCGACCAATCTGCTCAAACTGCCTTAGCTGGGAAAATTCCAGTCCAATCTCTTCTGTCTCAATGGATGGCTTGCGATGATGATTTGAAGAACATCTGAGCTCACCTGAGAACTCCTACAAGCAGCTCAGATGATCGGAAATGGCTTGTGGACGAGACACAAGCGATTGGGTAGCAGAGATGCCGAAACCCTCAAACACCCCTGTTCTGGCGCAAATTGAGCTGAAATCTCGATCGAAACTGTCTTCCAAGGATTCAGATGATGATCAAATGGAGAAATTGAGGGGTCACGCCTTCTTGGATGAATAACTTGAAGAACTGATGAAAAACTCGATGAAGAAGGTAGCTACGGCGAAGACGCGACGAGGAAGAAACTGGGGCGCGTTTTGATTAAGTAGCTAGCAATGGACGGCTCAGATTGAATTTAGAAAATCCAACGGCTGATCCTTCTCTGATTTGAGCCAAATTTTGAGGATGTTGATCAGGGGGTCAGGATCTGCCTTGTGGTAGCTCGGATCCTCCAGATGTGCAACGGATGATCCAGATCAACCTAATCTTTGAATGGACGATCTAGAGCCCTCCGAGCTTGATCCAACGGTTGATTGAGCTCTGATTGGGATGAGACCTTCAGATCTTGATCAGAATGCTTGATCAACCCTAACCCTAGCTCGGATTGCTTCAGATGGTCCCGGATGGCTCAGATCTAGCCGCTTTTGAATCGGACGGCCCGGATTAATCCGAAGCTTGATAACTCGATCCGGGTCCACTTCCGACTCAAGTTTGACCCAGTATGCCCTAGGTCCATGAACCTTTCATGCCTACAAAAATAGATCAAAAATTTAGTGGCCAAATAATCCAAATATGTGTAAATTTGCAATTAAGCCCAAAATAAAAGGAAGTTCTAAAACCTAGGGTAAAATCACAATTAAGCAAGTAAAACATGGGTCAAACATAGATTTTAGCAATTAAAATAATCAACAAAATGGTACTTATCAACTCCCTCACACTTAAGCTTGAGCGTCTCGCGAAATCACTAAGTATGTATCTCTTTGGTTTTCTAAAGCATAATTAGAAGCAAATGAAAAGAAATTACCTAAGGTTGTCAATTCTCAAAAATCTAAGCTCTATGGATTAGTATCTTGTCCTTAAATCAACAACTTAGTCTTTTCATCCATCATGAGTCATTGAGATGAATTTAAATCACTAGCCTTTCAAGGAAAATTTTGGTGGCTCTCTCCTTAAATTCTAAGTTGATGATGGAAATGGAGCTCACTCAAACACACATGCTTCTTGCACTACCATACGCTTGCTTATTGTCTACTCTCCATCATTATTCATGATTAGGATCAATATCTACAAAAACAAGTGAAAACATTGAAAATGGTAAGAAATGGAGTAAAAGCTAAGAAAATGGAAAATTTGATAAAGTGGGAGACTTGAGTGCTCAAGGATGTTTCCAATGAACTTTTCCCTCTTTACAGTCCTCTAATGATATCAAAAATGTGGTGAAGTCAAACTTGAATAATTTCCTTGGATTTGGATGAAAAAACCTTCCTTAGTTTAATGTGCCAATTTCCCACTTACGTGCCAATTTGTCTCTTCTCTTTTCTCAATCCTTCAAACTATTTTCTGAAATTTTTTTCTTTCTTTCTCTCTAATGAAATCAGAATGATGATGGAACAAATCTTCAACGTGGATAAGATTATCTTCACTAGTATCATAATGCCAACAACTCATTGTGTGCCCACTTTGTTCTTCTTCTCTCTTTTTTTTCTTTCAAATTGCTTTTCTTTTTTCTTTTCTGCTCTTAAATCTTTTCAGATCAGATTTGTATCAAAGAACATATGATATCAAGTGAAATAGATACTCAACATAAAATTTTCACTCAACAACCCTTGTAACTCCCTCTTGATACATGTCTTTCCAAGTTGGCACACTACTTTCACTTCTTCTTCTTTCTCTTTTTTTTTTTCTTTTTCTTCAGATTCCAGCTCCACTTCAGATTCATGACAATTCTCTGATCTCTTAAAACAATAGCATCAATAGTATTTGCATCAATTGATAGTGGAAAGTTTAAGTATCCCACTCGAAAATGGTTGAGTAGCAAGTCAATTTCCGGCCACTGCACAAGCATAACTCTGTTGCCATTTTCAGAAATTTTGATCTCTGGTCAGCAATTCTTGCATTGCTTTCAATTCAGATCAGTTTGTTTAATTTCAGTAGCTCCAAATTCAACACTCGACAGATTACATGCTCATAATGCAATGTAGTGCAGTTTTTCAGCTTCTTTCAGCCTTTCGAATTCTGTTTCTGATCTGGAACTCTTTCTTGTTCTGATCAGCTGTGTCAATTCAGCACTGCATTACTAATTTCCAAACCCAAATTCAGTTTGAGATTGATACCAACTGTGCCGAAACTGCTTGTATGAAAATTTCTGCACTTAAACTCAGATTTGTTCCAGCTGCAATTCAGCTCCCATTCTCAACCTTTCAGCCTTCAATTCAGACTTTAACATGATGTTCCCGATCTGCATTTCTGTTTGATACATTCTGATACAGATTTCAGCTGCAATCAGCTGCAAATTCAGCATCCTTGCAAGTGGAGTTCTTGTGGGCACAGATTTTTCTACATCGATCTCATATTTTCTGATTTTGGCTCAAATTCTGCACAGATTCTCCACCTTGATCAGATCTGGTCAGCTTACAATTCAGAATCACAAATCTGGCATCAAATGATATTGGAAAATGCTCTTCTTCCTTGGGAGTTTACTGATCCACATCCATTTCCTACCCACAATAGCAGATTTTTTTTTCTTTTTGGCACAACTTCTTTTCTCTACTTTTTTTTTTCTCTGTGCCATTTGTTTCCATTTCAAATTTTTAACCGAATTCAACTTGAGGTTAAACTTCCTTGGATCTTCAAATGATGATCAAGAATCTTCAATTGTTTTCAATCTTTTACCACTTCCCTTTCTTGCAACTCAATTTGGCACATTGATTTCTTGTCATTTCCCTTTTTTTTTTTTTAGTTCACAGAAATTTTCTTCAGCCGGATTTGCTATGAAAAACAATTTCATCTCCAATTTATAACTGAATTCTTCATTTGCTCTTGATACCAAGCTCCACTCAATTGGGCAATTTTTTTTTTTTACATGAAGTGCATCCTCGATAAAAATTGCTTCCAAATCACTAATCACTCCCCCACACTTAAATCTTTGTCCGTCTCCAGCAAGGTAGCATCAAGAAAACATCCTAAGCAAACAAATCCATAGAAAAATTGGGGTTAAGATTAGGAATAAGGAAAGATAAATAGAATAGACATGATTTTTGCCAAAATTGATATGGAAAGGTAAACAAAGTGATTAGTCTCTATAGATGTGATCCAATCATTGAAATATGACTTAGAAAGAACCTAAGCAAGTTCTAGAGTACAATAACATATGTGTGTCACAAAGATAAGGCTAATTCTCACTAGGCAAAAATAATTCATCTCAAGTCATCAATTAAGAATCTAAAGCTAAATAGTACTCAAGCATCCAAGAATTCATTCATAAGCTCAAACCTTAAGTTTTAACAACCAAATTTAATTTATTTTCAAAGACTCTAACATGCTATGGAGATAACCTAGAGGGATACTTTATTTCTACTCATGCAAGAAAAAGTGACAAAAGAAATAACAAGGTATTTACAATGACTCCTATGCATTCTACTCTACTCATGCATTTATTAGTAAGGACTCAATTTAAAAGAAAATTCCAGAAGTCCTAAAAGTGAAAGAAAATGTAAGAAGGACAAAACTCCCCTTTATTTCTGGTGGCCGGAGTCTATCCAGAAGTAGCCTCCATCGTGGTAGTGGAGGAACATGGGTGGCTGAGAGAATTAGAACTCCCCCACACTTGAACTTTACAAAAATATGCTCCGGTGGCCGAAGGCGATTTAGGTTCAAAATCCATTGAAGGAATGGAGTGCTTCGAATTAAAGTAAAATCATCTCCTCCTTCTTTATGCCTTTTAGAAGTCCTTCCAGGAGGTTGAAGTCTGTTCAGTTGGAGCACCCACTCCTGAAGTCTTCTGGACCCTGCAAAACAATGTAATACCTCTCTCAAGCGTGCAGGGTACAAAGGAAATAAAATAATATCAGTCTCTGCATAAATTGTATCCAAAACTGCATCATATCCAATAAAATCAAATTCTGGTGCCTCAATAAATTTTTCACAATTATTTTCTACAAAATTTGCATCCAGGAACTCATCACAAATAAAGAAATCAATTTTTGGCACTTCAATAGAAATATCACAATTATTTTCCATCAACGATGTATCAAGCAATGTGTCATAGCCAATAAAATCAATCTCAGATATCTCCATAAGTTTTTCACATTCAACCTCAGCATAAGATATAGCAAGAGATTCATCACAATACATAACATCAATTTCAGGCACTTCTAAAATTTTTTCACAATTCATATCCACAAAAGATGTATCAAGTAATTCATCATAATAAACAACATTAATTATAGGTGCCTCTAAAATTATTTCGCAATCCATATCTACAAGAGATGTATCAAGTAATGCATTACGACCAAGGGAATCAATTTTTGGTACCTCTATTGGATTTGCACAAACAATTTCTACATAAGGTATATCAATAAATTCATCATAACCAATAAAGTTAGCACTAGGTACCCTGCTGAATTTTTCTGAACAAAGAGGAGAAATACTTACCTGAGCGTGCTGGAGAATACCTGGAGGTTCTACAAGAGAAGATGTATCCATGGCCTCCTCCTGATCAAGTACATGCTCCTCATCAGCCTCAAGCTCTGGTGGACACTCAACTAAAATAGGTGATCCTTGGGTTCTTGCTTCCACCATGCAAGTCCCTACACTTTCTGGTTCATCCTCTGAATCTTGTGGTGGTCCCTGGGGCTTAGTGCAATCCCCTACACCTATGGAATCATCTCCTATGCATTCTTCTTCTGCAATATCTGCAACAACAATATCGAAAAAATTAGGACCATCAATAACATTATCATCACAAAATAAAAAATGAGAAGGGTCCTGTAGTGTTTCAGAATCTTCTTCTTGAGCTGAAAAATTTGGAAGTGAATTTTGAATAGGAATCTCCGGAGGGATGCATGATGTAGGTGCCTTATATTTGATGATTTCTTCTTCTTCTTCCACTAAATTTGCAAGATCACTTGAAGAAGGACTTGGCCATGCACTAGGGTCACCTTGAACTGATATAAAACCAACTCCGGGGCTCTCAGAATTAAGAGTATCTTGAGAATATAACTGTTCTGATCTTTGGGCTTTTATCTGATTCAAATCACTAGCCACTTGTTCCATTTGCCTTCCGAGGTTTTGAAGCTCTTGTTGAAACATTTGTTGAAATTGAGACTGTGGGGGTTGATAAAATGGTTGAACAGGCTGATTAAACTGCTGAAAAGTTGTTTCACAAGTTGGTGGAGATTGCTGAAAATTGTAGCCCTGGAAATCCTGGATCTGAGGCTGAAATTGTGGTGGTGAAAACTGAAATTGCGGGGGCTGGAAATTCTGGGTTTGTTGCTGGAAATTCTGATTAAAGGGCTGTGAATGTTGAAGAGGTTGCTGAAAATTCTGTATGGGTTGAAATTCTTGCTGCCATGGTTGAGGTGGAGGCTGAAATTGATTATTTCCTTGCTGAAAACTTACAAAAGGCTGCTGGAAATTTTGGATAAAATGCTGAATTCCTTGAAAAAGGGATTGATCTTGTTGATAAGGTTGCTGAAAATTCTGATTATCTAAACACCCTTGCTGAATTCCTTGAAAAAGGGATTGATCTTGTTGATAAGGTTGCTGAAAGTTGGGCTGAAAATTCTGGAATTGTGGCTGCCCAATCTGAAAATTCTGACTTGGCTGAAAATCTTGCTGAAATTGTTGACATTGTGGCTGAAAAAATTGATTTGGTTGCTGATTAAAAGGTTGGTTCTGCTGAAATTGTGGACACGGCTGCTGGTAAGTAGATGAGAACATTTTGAACTAGCAGTCCTGTCACAAAACAAACAAGAAAAAAGGCAGCAATCGTATACAAAAGATAAAGCAAAATAAAATAGAACCCAATGATATGTCCAAAAGCACATAAGCAAAAATCAAACAAATCAACTAGTTGCTTCCCCAGCAACGGCGCTAAAAATTTGACGGACCCAAAATAGACTGTCACGAATGTAGGCCCATCAGAATTTAGAATATTTGTAAAATGCTGGAAACCCTTTTTGCAATCAAAATATGAAAACGTAGTAAAGGGGCCACAGGTCATATTTTTCCTCGAGACTAGTTGAAGTTTGTTTGATTCGAGCTCATGTTTGTGTGTCATTTGTATTTTGGGTTTCAAATTAAAATCTGGGTTTTGTTTCACTTGGAAATGAAATAGCAGTTAAAATGAAGGAAACGACAAGTTATAATTCAATCAAAGGGGAAACCAAATCAATTAAAGGGACTTAACTAAATTTTTAAAACAAAATTGAGATTAATGCCATCTAAATGCTAAGCAAATGAATACGAATAGTGATTAGAATTTTCAGAGACAATCAAACTTAAAACAATTGGTAGCTACAAAATTCAGTAATCAAACCTTTGAACAATCTCAACTCAAACTAAATGCAATGAACAGAAATTCTTATGTGCCAAAACGAACTGATGCTAAGTGTCAAGAACCATCACAGACAATTCAGAATTTAGCATGCAGGTCTGAAAGAATTTGAGAACAATCACTGATCAATCGAAACAATTCAAGTGCAGACATGAAATGCAAGAACACAGAAATCTTGTGCAGAAATTGGAAAGTGAAGAACTTAGTGAGTTTACTGCAGAAATGAAGTGATGCGCAGGGGAATCTTTTGTGCCAAAGCTGATATTAAACGCAGAGCAGATTAAGTTCAAATTGTAATGGTTCTCCCATGTCTAAGCTCACTGAAACTACTTTCAGAATTGCAAACAAATTGCTGAACTAAGGTTGGATGCAGACTAGTTGATGCAGAAATTGATATGCAGGGATAAATGCAATTGCAACAGCTGAAAAGATTTGCAGAAATGCAGCCACACTCCAAGCTAATGTCACATAAGATTCCTAAGAATTAAATTCAATTGATTGCAATTACAGGAACTAAAGCTTGAAACGCAGATAAAATCACAACTGCCGCAATAAAACTGAGACACAAGCTGAGAAAACTGGCACAAGCTGAACAAATCTTCAGAAATGAAACTACAAAGTGAAACAAACTTAGATCAACCTAGTTAACACACTAAATGTGAAATAAACTGAAGAAGGCAGAAACTAAAATGAATTGCAGAGAAGAGAAAACTGATACGCAGCTGAAAAACAGGGAAAAGCTGATACAAACTGATACGCAAGCTAAAAACAGGAAGGAAATTGAAATTAAAAGCCATTATCCACTAAACAAGTTCCTAAAC
Source organism: Boesenbergia rotunda (assembly GCA_024364735.1). NCBI lineage: Eukaryota > Viridiplantae > Streptophyta > Magnoliopsida > Zingiberales > Zingiberaceae > Boesenbergia > Boesenbergia rotunda. Next base: position 54,257 of record JAGFNQ010002664.1, read on the forward strand.
TACTTAACTTGAAGATTGAACCCTAATTTAATCTGTAACAATGTAGTAAACGAAGTTAACCAATCTAAAACCAAGACAGAAACGAAACTAAAGTAGTAATGGAAATTACAGCTACAAACAACTGAAATTAGCTAAATAACTAAGCCTCAATCCTCCCTAAGCTCAAAATCTCCTTGGTCGTCAAGCAAGGGCTGGCCTCGAACCCCTAAGCTCAGCAAATCAGTGGAGCGCAGCTTCAATCGACCAATCTGCTCAAACTGCCTTAGCTGGGAAAATTCCAGTCCAATCTCTTCTGTCTCAATGGATGGCTTGCGATGATGATTTGAAGAACATCTGAGCTCACCTGAGAACCCCTACAAGCAGCTCAGATGATTGGAAATGGCTTGTGGATGAGACACAAGCGATTGGGTAGCAGAGATGCCGAAACCCTCAAACACCCCTGTTCTGGCGCAAATTGAGCTGAAATCTCGATCGAAACTGTCTTCCATGGATTCAGATGATGATCAAATGGAGAAATTGAGGGGTCACGCCTTCTTGGATGAAGAACTTGAAGAACTGATGAAAAAATCGATGAAGAAGGTAGCTACGGCGAAGACGCGACGAGGAAGAAACTGGGGCGCGTTTTGATTAAGTAGCTAGCAATGGACGGCTCAGATTGAATTTAGAAAATCCAACGGCTGATCCTTCTCTGATTTGAGCCAAACTTTGAGGATGTTGATCAGGGGTCAGGATCTGCCTTGTGGTAGCTCGGATCCTCCAGATGTGCAACGGATGGTCCAGATCAACCAAATCTTTGAATGGACGATCTAGAGCCCTCCGAGCTTGATCGAACGGTTGATTGAGCTCTGATTGGGATGAAACCTTCAGATCTTGATCAGAATGCTTGATCAACCCTAACCCTAGCTCGGATTGCTTCAGATGGTCCCGGATGGCTCAGATCTAGCCGCTTTTGAATCGGACGGCCCGGATTAATCCGAAGCTTGATAACTCGATCCGGGTCCACTTCCGATTCAAGTTTGACCCAGTATGCCCTAGGTCCATGAACCTTTCATGCCTACAAAAATAGATCAAAAATTTAGTGGTCAAATAATCCAAATATGTGTAAATTTGCAATTAAGTCCAAAATAAAAGGAAGTTCTAAAACCTAGGGTAAAATCACAATTAAGCAAGTAAAACATGGATTTTAGCAATTAAAATAATCAACAAAATGGTACTTATCACTGAGTCGTGAGGATCCGAGTACTGAGCGAATTGTACTCGGGAAGGGAACCCCTAGGTTTAAGGTTTGGGCAGTCGATTGTAGCAGTTGACTGATGTAGAATACAGAAAGATCAGTCGACTGATCTTCTGTGCAGTCGACTGGTGTCGGCTGGGATTCGAACGTTAGATTGCAACGTTCGAATCCGATGTGGACCAATCGACTGGTGTTGGCACCACTCGATTAGTAATGGCTAGTTCAGCCACGAGCTCTATTTAAGGGAGCTCGGTTTGGCTGGCTAAGGTTGACGAAATTGGTTTTGGTTAAAGACCAATTAGTAGTCTTTATGCTCAGAGGTCTTGTGTGAGTTGTGGTGAGGTTTCTCCACCCACAAGAAGCTACTCAAGCTAGCCGGAGGTCTTTCGGGGACTCATCCACCGACGGATCGGGATCGTCCACCTTATGGACACGCCGTAGAGTAGGAGCTTTATCTCTGAACCACGTAAACGGTTTGTGTTAGCATTATTTTAGTTTGTATTTTGAATTTCCGCTTGCACTTGCTAACATATGTAGGATGAAACCGGCAAATCAAGTGGGTGATTGGCTATTCACCCCCTCTAGCCGACGCATCGATCCCCAACAAGTGATATCAGGGCCAGGGTCGCTCGTTTACGGACTTACCGCTGAGAGAGCAAAAGGCTAGAGGAAATGACATTTGAAGAACGATTAGGGGACGACATCAATGTTCCACCTCCCTACGATGGCGAGAGTTTCGATTATTGGAGGATGCAGACGGAGGTTTGGTTCAATATGGATTGGGATCTATTGATTGCCATTAACGAACCATTTGAAACCCGAAAAGATAAGCATGGGAAGAAGCTCCGACCAAGATATTGGACTAAGGAGCAACAAAAACAATCAGAGATAAATGATAAGGTAATATCAATTTTACTTAATGTTTTGCCTAATGATATAATTAGTTGTATAGTTAAGTACAAGTATACTCATGAACTATGGAGCAAAGTGATTGCTTTTCATCAAAAGCCTACACAAGAAGAAGATGTAGATGCAATCATGCCCTAAATAAAATGTTTCGATGATTGACAGTTGTTTAAGTTTAAGCTAATACATTGGATTTAACATTGAGTTTTAATGTGCAATAATGTAAGAAATCCAAGGAATGGTCGGGGACCGGATTCTTGGCATGAAGACCCGGAGATGAGGAAGCTCCAGGCAAGAAGTCTAAGGGATGGTCGGGGACTGGACTCTTGGCATGAAGACCTGGAGATGAGGAAGCTCCAGGCATGAAGTCCAGGAAACAAGAGGTTTCGTTGGCACAAGGTAATTGGATCGATTGAGATCAACGCAGGGATATTTAGGATTGAGAATCCTAAATATAAGCGTATCAATCGATTAGATAGAGATCAATCGATTGGTGAATCGATTAGGAGCCATTCTGTGCGAAAATAGAATGCTCCCTAATCGATCAGTCAATCGATTCTAAAGCCATCAATCGATTGGCCGATCAATTGGGAGATATTCTGTATGAAAATAGAAAACCGTGTAATCGATTAGTCAATCAATTACGAGCCATTCTGTGCGAATACAGAAAGCTCCCTGATCGTTTGGTCAATCGATTAGGGCACTTCTTAATCGATTGACCGATCGATTGGGAGATATTCTGTGTGAAAATAGAAAGCTGTGTAATCGATTAGTAGATCGATTACGAGCCATTCTATGTGAAAATAGAAAGCTCCCTAATCGATTGGTCAATCGATTAGGGCACCTCTTAATCAATTGATTAATCGATTGGGACACATCCCTCGCTTGACCAGAAGGGTCCTGAATCGATTGCTGAATCAATTAAAGAGACTAATCGATCATTGCATGCTTTCAATCGATTCAAGTTCAAATTAGCATAATCACAGTCGTTCATCCGAGATCCGTACTGTTCAACGGCTATATGGTAATCGATTGGAGTTTTCACCAATCGATTCGCGACGCCACAAAGAAGCAGAGAAGACCGTTAAAAGCAGACGGCGAAGAAAAAAGCAAACACTACTGTTCCATTGCGATTCTGATCAACTTGGTGTCAAGTTTTCTGCTCAAGTTTTCAACACCATCTTCAAGCAACCAAGGGAAGGAGAATCAAGCCTAGATTGTAATATTTCTCTTCTTCTTCTCCTTTGTGTTGTTCTTTTCGTGAAATCTTTCAAGGTTGTTGTAAAAGCGTTTCTCCATCTTCGGTGTTGTTCCGAGAAGGAGGTTTCATAGTGAAATCTGTGATCACTGGTATGGACCCTTGGATTAGTCACCTCAAGGAGGTGGAGACCAAGTAAATCAAAATGTTAGCATTGTATTTGGAGGTGGTTGGCTTCTAGTTTCTGCCGTGAAGAAGAAAAACCAATTGAAGCGAGTTATTAACCCCCCTCTAGCTCTACCGGTCCTAACAGAAAAGCCCAAGGAAATGAGCCTAATGGTCCAAGAAGAGGGGAAGGATCAATCGGATGTGGAGGTAAGCTCAACATCTGAGGAGGAGAAGAAAGAAGATGAGGAATTATCCACCTCCTCAAGTGAAGTGACACAAGATGAAGAAGAACCATCCACTTCATCAAACGGTGAAGAAGAAATCTCCACTTCAAGGATTGAGGGGGAGAAAAGATCATCCTCAATACTGGAGCAAGAAGAAGCTTCCACCTCCACCAAAGTAAAGTCAAAAGACCACATTATTTGCTTTGGGTGCAATGAGAAGGGACATTACAAGGACAAGTGTCCATTGGGTAAGAAAAAGGAGGTAAACCCTAAATCCAAGTCAATTTCTTTAAAATCTCACATGGGTTGTAGGGAAAAGAAGGAGAAGAAGCATATTAGGTGCTTCACATGTGGTGAGCTAGGACACTACGACACCAAATGCTCAAAAAAAAAAAGGAGAATTCAAGAAATTGAAGCATTTGAGGAAGTGGGAGAAGAAGGAGAAGAAGAAAAGTTCACTTCAAGGGGGAGCTAAAAGGGTAAGGGAGGTAATCCCTAAATTTAATTTGAAATGTAATTTAAATTTGAATTCCTCCATGCATGCAAGAAATAATAGAAATTAGTTGTCCATACATAATTTTAGTTTTAGATATCATGATAAAAATATGCTTAATCATGTAGATCAAAACCCTAGGAAATCATGTCATGATAAAACCAAGACCATTAGACCTAAGAACCAAGGCACTAATCCCAAGAAAGAGAGACATATGCCTAGGCAAATGGGTAGGTCTAGGAATATCCAAGGTGGACATGTTAATTCTAGGTTTAGAAGTCTAGAAAGGGAAAATCAAGCTTTGAGAGCAAAGATTGATAAATTAGAGAAAATCCTAGATAGATTCACTATTGGATCTAAGGGTTTAGGTATGGTGTTGGGTGGTTAAAAACCCAACAATGATAGATCGGGTCTAGGATACCGATCTAAGTTCTCCAATGCGATGGAGAAGACATATGTAAGGGTGTCATATGACTATAGCAAGGGGAAGTCCGAAAATGGCAAAGGAATGCCATTTAAGGGCAAAAAGACCTTTACCAAGAACATGATGTCCAAAGTTAAAGGGAAGAAAATCTTAACTAAGGACAAGGTATCCAAAGTTAAGAAGGTTAGATTTGTAAGCCAAGAATCACAGGAGGTACACCGGTGTGGCCTTGTGATTGTAGAAAAGTCCCCTAGGTGATGGGAGTATAAACCCTTGTATGGCTTGAGGGTTTCCTAGGCAACCACGGGGTCAAACATGAGAGACCTCTCTATGTCTACAGATTAAAAATTTAATCCGAATAGAGACTCATCTCCCAAACGATCGTCTCATCATCGTATCAATTAATCCAAGTCACAACTTAGCCAAAACAAAAGTTAAGACCTTGTAACTTTCCGGATTAATCAACCGCGGAAAAGACGACGAATGGATCGCCAGTCTTTGTGTTTATTATCAGGGTCCATGACATACATTAATTGACATATTAAGTAACAAATAATTAATCCATGACAATTAATTAAACACATGCAATGATAGACAAAATCAAAGCAATAACATAGCAAAAGAAAAGCGGAGCTAGGGAGAGGTATACCTCGCCGTTTACCTCGCAGTCTTCTACCTTATGACCCTCCCCTCCTGGACGTCGTGTGGGTAACAAGCTACCAAAACGCGGAGTCACCAAAGGCCTCCAATTAATCCTTTTCTTCAAGCTTCTTCCAAAACACCAACACAAACCCTAGAAACCTAGGGTTTTCTTGCGCCGACAACCACCTCTTTCACCTCCTCTTTTACGCCGCCGGCAGCTGCCCCTATCCAAGAGACTCTGGCCATAAGAGAGCTGAGGATTGGGAGGATAGGAAGATGAAGAGGATGGAAGAAGAAGCTGAGTCAAACTCCTTCTTCTTCCTAAACAACCCGCAGCCTTCTTCTCCTCCTATCCAACCTCGCCGGCGCCAAACAAGGACAAGAACCTTGCTGTTCGGTCATCGACCTCCTCCTCTCTAAGCTGAGACTAGTTCCTTGCCTCAAGGAGACTTCAGCCACCTGAGAAGAAGTGATGGAATAGGAAGAAGAAGGAGAAAACCCAATGTAAACCACACCTCCTTCTTCTTCTTGTTGCTGTGACAAAACACCACCGGTAGGTGCCTTTTCACCTTTGCTCCGCCGATTCCAGCTATCCCAAGGATTGCTCCGGCCAAAGGGGAGAAGCAAGGAAGAAGAAACCGAAGGAGATGATGCGAAAACCTTCTCCTTCTTCTTGTTTCTTGCCGCCGACTTCAATGGGGTTGCCGCAACCCTAGGAGAGAGAAGGAGAGAAGGGTTTTGGCTCTTTTTTGATGATTAATTGGATTAATTCTTGTTTCATGACTCCTATGGGGTATTTATAGGGCTAAGGTAGGGACCATGAGGAGGAGTTGGTTCTTGGCCCGCTAATGGATCCAAAACCCGATCCATTAATGGTGATCCATTCCACTAAAGGATCCCATTGAACTTCCTCACCAACTCCCATATTTTCATATGAGCTCCACCTATTATGAGTCATCCATCTCCCCGTGTTTAAGATATAGAATGCCCGATAATTAATTTAAATTACTGACAATTAAATTAATTATCCTCTAGATCCTTGATTAGTATTACTCAACCTTTTCATCATGTCAGGCCATAATCCACTTGCAAGATTTGACATGATGATCTTTTTGAGCTCATCAAGGGGGCATCATCATCTCAACTCACCAAGACACGGATTCCCTCAATAATCAACGACACATCATATAATTAATATTATCTCCCAATTTACCGGGCCTATCGATTTAACAGAATAAATTTGGCCCATTGGTAAGTCAAAGAAATAATAATTAATTATACGTGCCCGTAATTATTTGGGGATTAAGAGATCGTACTCCATAATATATATCCGATGTCTAATCCAATTTATGAAGTCAGTACAAAATTAGATGACCTCTCTTTTGGTCCTACTCAATGCACACAAAGCATACTAGTGTAATTCTATGGTTAAGATAAACCACACCTAATTACACTATAATCATCCCGATAGTTTGTCCAACTCCATCTCGGTTGTGAGCCTCATTCTTATACATCTGCAAGGAACTTGATAACATGATCTTCTGTGCGACACCACGCACTATGTTTTCTACAATGCCAAGTATGAGACATGTTGTGCACATATAAATATGCACTGTGTGATTTTGCGATTCTCTATAAAATGTAAATGTATTATAATCAAAAACAAGACTTTTAGTATACATCCTAACTAGGGAGGTGGATAAGCCTAAGTGCTCAAGGTGGAGCTCTAGGAGCCAAGTTGGAACCCATGGTCAATGGATCTAGGGAGGATTTCTCCTATAAGTCCAGATAGACCATGGAATGTGCTAAAAGATTTGGAGACGAACTTGAGTCTCAATCCTTGGGTTTTGGCACATTGGGTTAATGATTCATGCATGGAAATATGACATTGAGGTCATATTAAATGAAAATTAGTTTTTGATGTATAAATACCATATAAACCAATGCTAGGAATGCATTGTGGTTTGACATGGGCAGATATATCAAGAGGAAGCCAAAACTAGGACTTTAGGTCAATGTTCAATTGAACCATTTAAATACTTTTGGGTTTTGTGTTAATCTTGGGATTGGTGATAAATACATTTTTGAATGTATTTTTCCTAAGTAGATACGGGTACCATAAATTTCTTGTTTAGAGATCTGTGGAATTAGTTATGCATTTCTGAAATTGGGTTCAGAATGCTGAAAAGGCTGAAATCAGGATATCAGTCGACTGGCTCAGGGGCAGTCGTCTGATAACAGTGCTGTCTAGAGAGAGACTAGCTATTATATGGTTTTTCGACTAGGTCGGTCGACTGGTAACTGTCTTAGTCAACTGATACAGGCTGAAACTGTTTTTCAGCAATCGAAAAATATCCTAATGATGTAAAATAATTGTATAATCTTATGGCGGGTTAATACATTTTGTTTATGATCATTAAAGGTTAAAGAATCCAATAATTGGGATATTGTTGGAGTTCTTTTTAATGTGTGGCAAAGGGGAGAAGTGTTAGGTTTAAATGAGAAATCAAACATGCCTTTGCAAGAAATCCTAGGTAAAGAGGGAGCTTAGGTAAAGGGGGAAGCATTGTTGCTCATTTATTGGCAAAGGGGGATTCTTGGAGAGGTTCTTAAAAAGCCTTTATAAGTCTAATGTAGAGGGAGCCTTGGAGAGGTTCTTAAAAAGCTCGTTTTGGTAAAAATCCTAACTCTTGGTGAGTTTAGGTGTGGGGATGCCTTGTAATAGGATTCATGCATGTTTGCATTGTATATGCATTGACGCTATAAGTCCAAGGTGTAACCTTGGCAACGTAAGTCCAAAATGTTATTTAGCATTTTATTTGCTATTTGTTTTCCCTAACTTAAACGAATTGTCAAACATCAAAAAGGAGGAGATTGTTGGAGCAATCTATGGTCCGACGTGACCATGTGTTTTGATGTTTGTGCAAAGGGTTTAAGTTAGGTTGACCCTTATATTTGATATGTGTATGTGAGTGTGCAGGTTTATAGGATACACATAAGCTTAGCTGGACGACTTCAGGTCCAGTGAAGGATGGCATGAGAAGACAAGCTGTGGGCTTGTATGCATCCGAGGGATCGTGGACAAAGTAGGAATGATAAGCCGAGGGAAGCGCACTTCGAGGCATACATGAAGGATGGCATGAGAACGAGCCGTGGGCTCGTATGCATCAGAGGGACGAGAGCCAAAATCGAAGAAGGCTTGAAGGCAATAGATCGAGGCTGTTAGGTGAAGGGTCAACTGAGTCGTGAGGGTCTGAGTGCTGAGCGAATTGTACTCGGAAAGGGAAACCCTAAGTTTAGGGTTTGGGTAGTCAACTATGGGTTGTAGCAGTCGACTGATGTAGGGTACAGAAAGATAAGTCGATTGATCTTCTATGCAGTCGACTGGTGTTGGCTGGAATTCGAACGTTAGGCTGCAACGTTCGAATCCGAAGTGGAACAGTAGACTGGTGTTGGCACCAGTCGATTGGTAACGGCTAGTTCAGCCACAAGCTCTATTTAAGGGAGGTCAGTTTGGCTGCTAGGGTTGACTAAATTGGCTTTGGTTAAAGGCCAATTAGTAGTCTTTGTGCTCAGAGGTCTTGTGTGAGTTGTGGTGAGGTTTCTCCACCCACAAGGAGCTACGCGAGCTAGCCGGAGGTCTTCCGGGAACTCATCCACCGACGGATCGGGATCGTCCACCTTACGGACACGCCGTAGAGTAGGAGCTTTATCTCCGAACCACGTAAATGGTTTGTGTTAGCATTGTTTTAGTTTGTAGTTTGTATTTCCGCTTGCACTTGCTAACACGTGTAGGAAGAAGTCGGCGAATCAAGTGGGTGATCGATATTCACCCCTCTAGCCGGTGCATCGATCCCCAACAAAAATTAGCTCCAATACAATGCTGGTTCATAGCAATCAGCATCGACGTTAGTGCTGATTTGTAGAAATCAGCACCAACGTTGATGCTGATTTATAGAAATCAGTACCATCTTGGTATTGATTTCTACAAACCAACCTCACCTTGCGTGTAAGAGAGAGAAAAATCATAATTCATATAGAGAGAAGGATTAAAATTTTGATTATTTGCATTATCACCGCGCCTGATCGAAAATCGCCCACCATCGCCCTTATAAGGGTGTGCAAGCTATCAAAATCCTATATATATATATATAGCAATGTTGTTATGGAACGAATGCCGCTTAACATTGCGCACCACAGCTATCTAGGTGCCTGAATCCTTTTTTTCCTTTTTTAATAAACAATTCCTTAATCTTATAGTATATCGGTGAGTATCTAAACTTTTTAATATTGAACACTATAACCTAAAAGGGAATACTGAACCTTAGAGGAAAAATCTTATTGGCTTTAAACCCAACATAACTCAACCACTACATCCTAAAATCCTAAACACTAAGACTGCGTTTGGTAGGGGGTAATCCATCCTGTTATGTAATCAAGATTACATTACAAGTTGAATTTCTTTGTTTGGAATAATTTTAAAATTGTAATGTAATGGAATCTCGATTACAAAAGTGGTTCAAGATTTGTAATCTCAATTACAAAACTAAAACGATGTAATCCGATTACATTCCCTACCCTCTATTCCCGAAACCTATTGGCAGAACCCTCCGTGGCCATGGCCTCACCGGCCGGTCGGCGGCGGTCGTCGGTCGCCGGCCAGTCGGTCGTCGGTCACCGGCCGGCCCGCGGCGGTCGTCGGTCGCCGGCCGACCGACTACGGTCGTCTATTGCCGACCGATCGACGGCGGTCCTCGATCGTCGGCCGACCGACGGCGGTCGTCGATCGTCGGCCGACCGACGACGGTCGTCAGTTGCCAACCGTGGTCGTCGGTCGTCGTTGTCGGTCGTCAGCCGCCAATCTTTGATTACATTACAGGATGGATTACCCCTCACCAAATACAGCCTATGGTTATCAAAGATTACATACAACTCATTACCAAACATAATAATGTAATCTTGATTATATTATATTACAAATTAATTACATTACAGACTCGATTACATTACCCCTTACCAAACGCAGCCTAAATACATAAAATATACTCTTTGAGTATCAAAATTTTTTTTTATCTTGAATACTATAATGCAAGCGGGAAGCCTAAACCCTCGAGTGAAACTCTTATTAGCTTAAATTCACTATAAACCAACTCCGAAATCATAAAATTTTGAACCCCAAATATATATAATATATCCCAAAAAATTAAAATAAAAACAAAAAACTATTGTGCATTGGATTCAAATTCAAGCGCCTGGATTGAATCCGAGTCTAAACGCCTTGGGTCAGTATAGCCGGGCAGCACCTCGGTCCATAGCAGATCAAAATATTATATATATATATATATTAAAATTTAAAAAATATAAATAAATTATATTTATTTATTATCTTACTATTTAATTAAGGATTTTGACATTTACTAACCAACTCTAATTAATTTAGTGAAGCCTAAAATTAAATTACGTTAATGCCTTGTTTTCTTTTTACATCAAAAAGAATTTCAAGACTTATTAGTAATTTCAACTTCTTATCTTTCAAAATTCTAAAAATTCAAAAAATAGAATCATAAATCTTAAAAATATAAATTCAAAAGATAAATCTATAATTACATATCTTAATCTAAAATTAAATTTTTAGCAAATAATTTATATAATTTCAAATTAATTTTAATTTGAAATTATATTTTAAAAATTTTAAAATTAAAATTTTAATTTTTAACTAAATATATTTTGATTTTAGTGTGAGATAAAATTTATGCATCTTACTAAATATATCTTATTATTTAATTAAGAATTTGGTCCCTTACTAACCAACTCTCAATTCATTTGGTTCATACCAAAATAAATTCAACTCATACTAGTAATTTCAAATTCTTATCCTTCAAATTCTAAAAATATCGAAAATAAAATCACAAATTTTAAAAATATAAATTCAAAATATAAATCTATAATTATAAATCTTAAAAAATTCAAATCTTAATCCAAAATTAAAATTTTAGAAAATAATTTATTAAATTCAAAAAAAATAATTTTAAATTTTAATTTGAAATTATATTTTAAAATTTTTAAAATTAAAATTTTAAATTTTAACTAAATAAATTATAATCTTATGGTGAGATAAAATTCACGTGTCTTATTATATAATTAAAAATCTAGATCTTTTATTAATCAATTCTCAATTGATATGGAGAAGTCTAAAATTAAATTACGTTATCTTGTTTTTTCACGCTGAAAAGAATTTTAAGGTAGCTTATTAGTAATTTAAATTCTTATTCTTCAAATTAAAAATATACAAAAAAATAAAATTAAAAATTTCAAAAATGAAATTCAAAAATAAATCTATAATTACAAATCTTAAACAGAAAAGATCAAATCTTAAATTAAAATTAAAATTTTAGAAAATAATTCATTAAATTCAAAAAGAGATAATTCAAATTTTAATATAAAATTATATTTTTAAAAAAATCGAAAATAAAATCACAAATTTTAAAAATATAAATTCAAAATATAAATCTATAATTATAAATCTTAAAAAAATTCAAATCTTAATCCAAATTTAAAATTTTAGAAAATAATTTATTAAATTCAAAAAAATTAATTTAAAATTATAATTTAAAATTTTTAAAATTAAAATTTTAAATTTTAAATTTTAAATAAATAAATTCTAATCTTATGGTGAGATAAAATTTACGTGTCTTATTATATAATTAAAAATCTAGATCCTTTATTTTTATTTTTATTTTTTTTATTTACAAGGGGTATCCAGGCTTGCGCCCGACTAATCCACTTGGCTGATCAGTCCTGCCCCACAACCTTCAACGAGAGTCCCCACCGGTCAACGAGGGTAAATTGCGGGATGGAGACACGTGGCGACTTCACCACTGATGATATTGTTGGAGGAAATTTGGAGAATTTACAATAAATTGAAATTACAACAATAATTCCAACTTATCTGTTGAGTGGCCCGAGCTGCTTTTTCTCAAACTGCAGTCTCCCGAGCAGTGTTCCCCGAGCTCCCGACCAGGGTCCCGAGCTCCCAAACAGTGTCTCCCGAGCTCCTGAGTGAAGCTCCCGAGTGAGTTTTCCGAGCTCTCGAGTGAAGCTCCCGAGTGAGTATCCCGAGCTCCCAAGTGAGTATCCCGACCGGGTTTGTCGAGCAGTCGTCCCGAGCAGTAGTTGGACGTCTCCCGACCAGGAAGTTGTTTAGGCCTGCGCAACGTAATTTCCTTGAAACAGATTCGTCCTCCTCCGGTGATGATTCGAGGCTCAGATGGACGTCTATCTCTTAAGATACAATAGTTGACCAAGGGCACAACAGAGCACTCGTTGCTCGTGGCGAACTGAGGATGTACCCGAACACTATCTCAGGAGGTCGGAACGAGGTGGAGCGGAAGAGAATCATTTTTTCTCTGTGTATTCTGCTCTCGGTCACAGCCCCTTTATATAGGCTCAGACCCCCGCAATAATAAATGATGAATTAATCGTCATTTACTGTCAATTACCCGACCAGACCCGAACACCTGGGGGGGTTACTGATTTTGCATTAATCAAAATTTAATGCATCAGTTACATTTGAGCAAAAATAATTTGGCAAAACGTTGGTTCATCTGCTTGGACAAATTTTTCCCCGACCGGTCGGACATTCGACACGCGCAGGTTGTGCACGCACATGAGTTCACTTGGTTCAGTACAAATCTGGGCCCTGGATTTGTACCCCCCCCTACGGACCCACGGATGAGAGAGAGCCTCTCCCCTAGCATTTGTTCACAACTAACATGCTTGTGAAACAATATAAACCAACCATTTTGCCTTAAAACTCCCAATGTGGTACTAAAGCCCCACTTACAAAGGAGCCTCGTTATTCTCCACCTCATTTTCTACTCACTAGAAAGTCGCAATGTGGGACTAAAGTCCCACCACCTCCCTTTCCATTCACATGGTATCCAACAATCCCCCACATGAATGGAAACATGGTGATAGCATTCAGCAGTTGAGTCATGTATAGGACAGGTAGGTTTCACCCTTTGAACCTTCCCTTGTGAAGATCTGTTTGCTTCCTGGCTGACAGTAGACATGATGTCCTTGAACTGTGCTGCCGTTTGTGTAAGCACTGACACATCTCACCCAGGACTCTCCCTGATATACCTCAGTTCTCATGAGTGTGTTCGTTCTTGGCCATGAACACGCCTGATTCTGCGAGAAGTTCTAAGAATTGTGCTCCAATTCTCTTCGAAGCGGCCCCACTTCTTTCANATAGGAAATGATACAAATTAGTCCATACAATCATTACATGATCGGCTCTAGGGCTCTCACCAACACATCCTTCACTGTTTAAAGGGTCATTTCCTTACAGTGAACAACTTTTTCAGTGCAGTTAGATTGTCCCTTTGAACCTAGTTCTTGGGATCTCCTGTCTGCATAGGTTGGGTTTCCTTTACACTAACATTTTTTATCGGCATCAAACTCATCCTCCTTGATGAACTTGCAACTAACTCTCGATTTAACCCTTTGGTTAGCAGATCTGCTAAGTTATCCTTTGACTTCACATAATCAACAGTGATAACTTCAGTTGAGAGTAGTTGTCTAATGGTATTGTGTCTTCAACGTATATGTCTAGACTTACCATTATACAGATGGCTTTGTGCCCGGCCAATTGCATATTGACTATCACAATGTATACAGATTGTCGGCATGAGTTTCGGTCATCTCGGTACATCTTCTAAGAAATGCCGTAGCCATTCAGCCTCTTCACCACATTTGTCAAGAGCTACAAACTCAGACTCCATCGTGGATCTGGTTATTACGGTTTGCTTAGAAGATTTCCATGAAATGATTGCACTTCCTAGAGTGAACACATAACCACTCGTAGACTTCAAATCTTTTATGTCAGATATCCAACTCGCATCGCTGTATCCTTCGATAACAGCAGGATATCTCATATAGTGCAGTCCATTTCCACGAGTATATCTCAAGTACCTTAGTACTCTTGTTATCCCTTTCTAGTGCTCAACACCGGGATTACTCGTGTATCTACTCAGTTTACTTACTGCGTAGGCTAAGTCTGGTCTTGTACAATTCATCAAGCACATCAGACTTCCAATCACCCGAGCATACTCTACTTGAGAGATACTTTCTCTTCAATTTTTCGATAGATGTTGGCTCGTATCTATCGGCGTTCGTGCCAACACAGTATCACCATTAGTGAATTTCTCAAGAATCTTGTCCACGTAATTAGACTGACTAAGAACAAGTCCTTCTGTTGTTCTAAGAATTTTGATTCCTAGAATCACATCAGCTAGACCCATGTCTTTCATATCAAATCTTGAGTTCAACATGTCTTTCGTGGATTTGATTATCTTATCATTACTTCCAATGATAAGTATGTCATCTACATATAAGCACAAGATGACAAAGTCATCTTCTGTAGCTTTTGAGTAGACACATTTATCACATTCATTAAGTTTGAATCCACCTTCTTGCATGGCATTATCAAATTTCTCATGCTACTGATTTAGAGCTTATTTCAAGCTGTATAAAGACTTCACCAATTTGCAAACCTGATTATTCTATCCTGGTACAGAAAACCCCTCAGGTTGCTCCATGTAAATTTTCTCTTATAAATCTCCGTTTAGAAAGGTCGTTTTTACATCCATCTGATGTATTTCCAGGTTCCATAGAGCAGCAATAGCCAACAACACTCTAATAGAAGTTATTCTTGACACAGGAGAATATGTATCAAAGTAATCAAGGTCTTCTCGTTCTCGGTAACCTTTAATTACCAACCTGACCTTATACTTGTCAATTGTGCCATCTGATTTTTTCTTCTTCTTGAAGATCCACTTGCAACCTAATGGTTTACTCCTCGGAGGAAGGTCCACAAGTTCTCAAGTGTGATTTTGCAAGATAGATTCTATCTCAGATGCAATTCCCTCTTTCCAGTGAGGTCCCTAAGAAGAGTTCACAGCTTCTGAGTAGCTTTGGGGCTCACCTTCCAGTATGAAAGTGATAAAATCTAATCCATAAGATTTTTCCACCCGAGCTCTCTTACTCCACCGAGGCGCAGCCTCAACCGGTTCATCATCCTCTTCTTCTTCCTCTAGTATTTCCTCCACCCGTTTTGAGGAGCTAGCGTCCTCTCGGGTCTTATATGGAAACACATGCTCGAAGAATGAGACATTTCTCGATTCTATTATCGAGTTCTTGTGTATATCTGGTAATTGTGACTCATAAACACAAAATTGATATACACTGCTGTTATGTGCATATCCAATAAATATGCAATCAACAGTTTTTGGTCTTATCTTAACCCTTTTCGGATCAGACACCAAAATGTTGGCAAGACACCCCCACACTCGCAAGTATTTGTAGGATGGTCGTCTTCCATTCCATAACTCATAAGGGCTCTTATCTATTTTCTTTCGAGGGACCTTATTTAAAAGGTAATTAGTCGTTAACACAGCTTCCCCGACATGTAGTCTGGCAATCCAGAGCTCAATAGAAGAGCATTCATCATCTTCTTAAGAGTTCGATTCTTTCTCTCAGCAACTCCATTTTGCTGAGGGGTATAAGGAGCTGTTGTTTCGTGTTTGATCCCATGTTCAGCACACAACTCAGCGAATGGTGATACATATTCATCACCTCGGTCACTTCGAACTACCTTAATCTTCTTATTAAGTTGATTTTCAACCTCATTCTTATAGAGAACGAATTTCTCTATAGCTTCATCTTTGCTTTTGAGAAGATACACATAACAATATTTTATGTTATCATCTACAAAAGTAATGAAGTACTTATTCCCACCACGTGTCAGTGTACCTTTAAAGTCACATACGTCGGTGTGAATTAGGCCGAGTGGTTCGTTGCTTCTTTCAACATGTTGAAAGGATGACCTTGTCAACTTTGCTTCAACACAAGTCTCACACTTGTGTTTCAGGTCAAGGTGGAATGTCAGTATGTTTTGCATGTTTATTAATCTACGAATCACATCGTAATTCACATGTCCTAGTCTACCATGCCATAAACACGAAGACTCAAGCATATAAGTGGAAGAGCTCTCAATATTTATCTTAGGCCTAATGGTCATTACACTGAGCTTAAACAACCCATCAGATACATAGCTCTTTCCCACAAACATTCCTTTTTCGACAGTTCAACTCTGTCTGACTCAAACACAATACGAAAGTCATGCTTGCTTAAAAATGATCCGGACACTAGATTCTTTCGAATCTCCGGAACATACAACACATTGGTTAGAGTGAGGTCCTTGCCCGAGGTCATCTTTAGCACCACTTTCCCTTGGCCCATGATGTCCGAGGTTGCCAAGTTCCCCATGAACAGCTTCTCTCCACTCATTTCTTCAAAATTGTGGAGCAGTTCCTTATTGCACCACACATGTCTGCTGGCTCCAATATCAGTCCACCATTGCCGCGGGTTTGAACCCACCAGGTTCAATTCAGAGACCACAACACAGAGGCCTTCCATTTCTGGTCCCTCGTTCTGGTTGGCATCCCGCTTCTTCTTCGGTTTCTTGCATTCCGAAGATTTGTGGCCCACTCGGCCATAGTTGTAGCACTTCCCAGAGAACTTCTTGGCGATGCCTCCTCTAGGTCCCATCTTGGAAGACTTGGAATTCTTCCATTTCAAGCTTTGTCCGTGCTCGACCATGTTGACTTTCACAGTAGCCTGAGAGAACATATTTCTCTCTGAACCCTTGTTGTCTTCTTCGATGTGAAGTCTAACAACGAGTTCCTCCACGTTCATCTCCTTCCGCATGTGCTTCAGGTAGTTTTTGAAATCCTTCCAGCCAGGAGGCAGCTTCTCAATGATGGCTGCTACTTGGAAGGTTTCACTCAAACCATACCTTTTGAGTGGATCTCAAGTAGGATCACCTGAAGCTCCTGGACTTGGCTGATCACTGTCTTAGAGTCAACCATCTTATAGTCCAAGAATCGACCTACGATGAACTTCTTGGCCCCTGCATCCTCCGACTTGTATTTTTTGTCCAAGGACTCTCATAGCTCTTTGGTCGTTCTCTTCGTGCTGTATACAACATATAGCGAGTCGGCCAAATAATTGAGGATGTAGTTTCGGCATAGGTACTCAGAATGAGTTCAAGCCTCCACCTCAGCAGCCTCAGCTTGCTTGGGAGGGTCCTCGGTCAAGAACCGAGCCAGATTGAGTGTGGTCAGATAGAAGACCATCTTCTGCTGCCACATCCTGAAGTTCAATCCAGTGAACTTCTCTGGTTTTTCCCCATGGTTGATTGGGACATTCCCAATCGGGGCGGAGGGGGTCTGGTGATGAGATGTTTCACCTCAACACGTTCCGTGGTCATCTCAACAGAATCAAAGTCTGTTTCAAGATTGTTGGAGGAAATGCTCCTTTTCGGAGAGTTTACAATAAATTGAAATTATAAAATTAATTCCAACTTAACTGTTGAGTAACCAAATCTCTCGAGCCCCCGAGCTGAGTTCCCGAGCTCCCGAGTGAGCTCTTAAGTTGAATTCCCAAGCACTCGAGCTGAATTCCCGAGCGAGCTCCCGACCAGATGTCTCGAGCTCCAGACCAGGAGCAGTAGTCGGACGTCTCCCGACCAGGATGTTGCTGAGGCATGCGCAACGCAGTTTCCTTGAAACAGATTTATCCTCCTTCGTCGATGCTTCGAGGCTCAGATGGACGTTTGTCTTTTGCTCTCGGTCACAACCCCTTTATATAGGCTCAGACCCCCGCAGTAGTAATATTCAATGACGAATTAATCGTCATTTATTAATCAAAATCTGCTTGGACAAATTTTGCCCCGATCGATCGGGCATTCGACGCGCACAGGTCGTGCACGCACACGAGTTCACTTGGTTCAGTATAAATCCGGACCCTAGATTTGCACCCCCATGCTCATTCACGCATGAGAGAGAGTCTCTCCCCTAGCATTTGTTCACAACTATCATGCTTGTGAAATAATATAAACCAACATTAGGCCTTGAGACTTCCAATGTGGGACTAAAGTCTCATTCACAATGAAACCTCTTTATTCTCCTACTCACTTTTTATTCACTGGAAAATTTCAATGTGAAACTAAAATCTCACCACTTCTCTTTCCATTCACACTATATATCCAATAATTTTTTATGAAATGGATGGGCATGTAGCCAAATATGAGACAAGGAATCAAACGCACCACCAAGTCTTCATGAATCACCTTCTCCGTTCCATTACTTCTCATAATAGTCTTTCGATTGTCTTGTAATTATACTGTAAATTGGGGAAATATTTAAAAATAATAATGGAATATTTAAGAAAAACATATACATACAATCCATTCAATGAGCGATGCAACCGCCTCCGTAATGATATAATGATGATTAGATTCACTCTCTTGAATAATAAAAAAAATTTAAGATTTAAATCTTAATTATAATATATTATAAGAGATTTTTCTTTTATATGAAATGAATCTAAAAATTCTGATGGACTTTCATGAAAATTTTTCAATTTATCAATTTATCTTAATTATCAATAAAATTTTTTTATAAAATTAAATAGAATTCATCATCTCTTCAAAAAATTAAATATCTCAATCTATCAATTTGCCCAGGTAATCAATACAGAAAGCAATAACAATAAATCACAACATATAATAAAACACCCGGCAACTACAATAAAAACGATTAAAAAGAAAAAGACAAAAAAATACATATCAATATTATTTGTCTCTTGATCAAACTACCAAAAGCAAGCAGCCGAAGAGTGTACGGCTAAAACTTGAATAGATAAAAAAGATAACAAGGTAAAATCAACAAGCCACAGAGCTACACTGCCATCACCAGCGCCGCGGTCGCCACCGCCATGGCCATCACCATCGACAACCCATTCCTAGTTGCAGCGCTCTCATCGGCGGCCTTCTGATCCGCCGGTTGCACCTGTGGTCCCGCCGGGGCCAATGCCTTTTTCGACTTCCCTGCTTTAGGGGTCTTCTTCTTCTTCGGGGGCTCGGGTGCCGGGGCCTCCGCCGGGGCCGGGGCCGGGGCCGGCGCGGTCGACTCGGCAGGTTTGAACAGCTCTTCTGGCCGCAGCACCTCGTCGACGGCGTAGATGGCCAGAGGGTCCTTGTCAATGATCGTGGCGGTGATAGTGGCGACGGTTAAGCGCGTCTTGAGAGTCACCTGCTCGCCCTCGTTCTGGACCGTGAGGTTGTAGTTATTGACGGCGCCGTCGGTGGCGAGGGTGTTGACGACGCCGTTGCCGGTCCGGAGGGAGGCCATGGAGTAGTAAACAGGCAGGGCGTGGTAGAGTAGGAGGGACAGCTTGCCGTCGGGGGTGAGATTCTTGAATGCGGGGAGGAAGGGCTTCATGACCTGGTCGATGGGGCAGAAGGCGGTGAGGCCGGCGTCGACGCTGCTGGCGAAAGTCTGGGCCGCGTCGGAGGTGGAGGCGAGAAGGTTGGCGAAGGAGGCGCATCCCTTTCTGGCCATGAGAGATGTGAGGTTCACCGGAGAATCATGGGCGGCGGGAGCAGCAGGAGCCTCGGCGGCGGCAGATCTGGCAGCGAGCACTCGGCTGTGGACCTCCTCTAGGGAGACATGGCTGGATCTGACGGTGCCGGCAGCGGCAGACTGGAAAAGGGGAAAACAAATTAAAAAGAATGAGATTAAAAGGAACCGCCGCTGTTGCCTCATCGCTTCAGCAGGCAGTTCGTCCCTCAGGGTGAGAGAGCGAGTGGAATTTTAGAAGAGGAAGGAAGGGAAGGAAGTGACGGTGGCCCCCCTCAATTCAGAAGAAAAACTAAAAAGTAATGGCAGTTACAGAGTTGTCTCCAGGCAGCCAATAGAATTGTGAGAAGAAAATAAAATATTTTAGGCTCCGAAGTAGAATACAGATCTGAGTCAAAAAAACAGTAAATAATGCGAGGGTAAAGTAAATATCCAGAGTTGGTTTATTCGGGATAGTCCAAAGACTGCTCTGGGTCACGTGGCATGCCGCATGACTAGAGTGACACCGAAGCCATGCCAGCCGATTTCATTTTACACCACTTTTTCGCTCACCGAAATCCATGTCGATGCCAAGGCTGCCAAAATTCAATTGGAATTTCTAAATTGTATTTTGTCGATTAAATAAATAGATGAATTTCGCCGACTCAATCAATACGTGTCGGTCTCGAATTCAGAACGGACATGAACCACACGCAAATGCTTCTGGAGATGAATGCTTAAATAAATTATCGACGGAGCTAATTATTCACCTGCAGCTAATAAGAAATGATGATTTTGTCTTGTTTAAAATTTGTAAAAGGAGGGTAGTTAAAGTGGGCCCGTCCATTTTTGATCTTGTGGTCTACACTGTCGTAAAATAAATGGAATAAAAACGGAAAGAACACAAAAGCAGCACCGACAATGAACTGTCCCGCACGAGTCGACCACGTCGATTAAGAGCATCAATGGGAGCTCCATCACGCTGGCTAAAGCGAGGGAGCTCCGTCCCATGCTCTATGCTTCGGACGATGGCGGACCATTTTATTTATTTATTTTAAAATATTTTTTAATATTTATTTATTTATTTATTTTGAAGGTTAACAAATTAAAAATTATATTTTTGTTTTTAATTTTATAAAAATTTAATTATATAAAAGATAAAAGAGGAAAGAGAGATGAAAAATATATAATAAGGTGATGAAAAAGTGTGGGATCTGTAAAAGTATTATTAAGAGAGTTTTTTTCAGATAGTAGAGAGATATATAAGATGTTTTATTTTTGATGTGACATGGATATGATAATGAAAAAGTTTTCGAAGGATTCTATCACTATGAGTGTCTTAATTTTCATCATGTGTGATAACTCTATTATGAAATGATTCTCGATGGGAAATTTTCGTGGAGCCGGGTCGGTCATTCCAGATTCAATTTGTCTACTATCTGGTTCATTTTATTTTATCTATTATGAAATGATTCATTCTCTGAGGTTAAAAAAATCTTATTAATTGTTTTTTTTTATTATGAAATGCTCCGAGTGAACATTAAACATGAAAAATAAACTCAAAAAATAATTGAGAAAAATAAAATATGCACCTAAATTATTCAAATCATAAAAGAGATTTTTTTAAACAGAAAAAATTTTAGTCTGAGAATACCTTTACTGCCAGTAACAGTAGCTAGGAATTATAATTAAATTCCATTATTTATAGAAGTCATTAAATAATTGTTACAATATAAAATATTTAATATAATATTATAGTATTATAGCGACGACGTAATAGTTTTTATGCTTATAATAACTATTAGATAAGCACTACAATTATTTTCAAATAATGTTAATAAAGTTTAAATAACTTTAATTAAATTGGTAAAATATATTTTGATATAAAATTTTTTAAAATTTGTGATTTATATTTTAAGATTTTAGTGAAATTATTGATTTTTCACGTACATCAAGGTTTAAGTAATTTTCACACATTATAATAGCTACTGAGTAACTTCTATACATTATAGTTAAATCCTAAATTTTAACATTTTAAATCCAAAATACTAAACTCTAAAATAGATTTTTTTATACATTATAGTTAAATCCTAAATTTTAACATTTTAAATCCAAAATACTAAACTCTAAAATAGATTTTTTATGTTGTAGTAGTTGCTGTGCAGTTTCTGTAGTCCAAGTTAGGGCAGCTAAAAGAGACGTGAATTTACCTGTACGTAGAGTTATAAGCAAAATCTTTTGCTTTCTGTTTAGCAAGGATGCATAATTACTTAAACAATTAGAAACAACAACACAAAGAAAAAGAAGTTTAGGATTTACTTGATTGCAATTAGGAAAGTTGTTAATCCAAGACAATTGAAAAGTTCTATTAAAATCTCCTTCGTTAAATGCGGAGAAGTCTCTTACAATTAGAGATGACAATGAGTCAGATTTGAATAAGATTCTATATCCTCCGTACTTAAACCGATCAGGTGTCAAATATCCATCTCATACTCATACCCATTAAAGGATCGGACATCTTTTATACTAATAAATTTTCTTATTTCTATTCAACATTATCATTCAAAAAAAACATATTAAAACTAATATCATATTATATATATATATATATATATACTAATATCATATTATATATATATATATATATATATATATATATATATATATATATATAATTAAAAAATAGATTAAATATCTATATAATCTATTTTTAGCACTAACGAAATAATTAGTAGATTTAGGAAAAGAAAATTTTCTTTAATATATATATACATATTATTTAATCGGGTATTAGAGTCGAAAATCGGGTATTAGTAGTCCCTCCATACCCTCCTCTATTCGGGTTAGATGTCGGATCCTCTATTCGGGTCAGAGAAAATTACGATCCATACTTACAATCTTTAAAAGCTCATTAAAAAGTACAAAAGATGAATTACAATTGTTGTTTTTAACCCCCAGCTTCAAAGTCCTATTTATAGTATTCCGGAAAAAGTTACCGTTGGTTGACGTGTCTTGGAGGGGCCTCAGTTAAGACCTAGGGCATCTCAATTAGATAGAATTTTATCCACACAAGCAATGGTAGCCTAACGGTTACTATTCATCTGAGGCACCTTGGTTCTGATCTAAGGTGCCTTAGTTTCGATATGAGGAGCCTCGGATCTTAATACAGGCGTCTCAGTTCCGAATAATCATAGATAGAAATCTACTCATCCGAGGTGCCTCTAAAGCCATCCAAGGCGCCTCAGTCCTTGAGTTTTCAAAGCCAACTCTTGAGTTGGCTTTCTTCGGGCCTTCTTCGAACTCCGATAGCATGGGTGATTTTCGGCCATCCAAAGGTGAGTTCACCCGAATCTAACTCTATTCTTCTCCTCGAGTAGGCTTTTTATCCCTCGGACATCATGCATATTCTTCTTGTCCATCTGTGTACTCTTCCGTAGCTCCTTATCTCTTTGATGCATCGAGCTCGTCGGCTCTCTTTCCATATCATCCTTCTTGCTCGCCGTGTCTTCTACTCGATTTCTTGTATTTTTTAGCTCCTATACACTCATACACAAGATATCAAATCCAGGGGCGTAACCAGAATTTAAAATTACCTAGGGCTGACAGAATTGAAAACCTTGAGAGTTGAAGTATCAAAAATTACGAGCAAACAAATAAAATTGAATAATTGACCATCTTTGTATAAGATTTTCTAGAAGATGAAAAAGAAATAGATTTGGTATCATACTAATTTATGTTAAATAAAATTATGAGATATAACTTACGTTTGCATACCTAAACTTATGTCGCTCATTACCTGACAAAGCAATGACCACCTCACGTGCTATTGCTCGCAAAGTGATCACACGCGAAGCTGTTACTAGCTAGTTGCCTCGGGAGGCAGTGTTCACCTTGCGTGCACTCGCTTCGCGAGCGGTCGCACACGAAGCAATTCCTGATCGCCTGGCGAGGCAGTGCCCCCCTCATGAGCGCCTTGTCGACCATCTCTCGAGTGACCAACGTTTGTTGGCTATTTATCAGTGACGAAATTAATATATCAGAATAAAATTAAAGGAATAGAAATGATATTGTGGAGAGGAAAAGAGATTTACTATTAATAAATTTAGGATAAAAATATTAAATAAATTAAAATTAATATGTTTATTAATTTATAAATGTAATGATTTTTATAAAATTTATCATTCTTATTTGATATTTTACTTTTAAAATTCATTGTTTTTATTTTGATGTTTTATTCATTAATAAATTTGTGATTAATAAAAAAACTAATTAAAACTATTAAACTTTTTTAAAAAATGAGGTGGGGCTGGAGCCCACCCTAGCCCAAGGGTGGCTCCGCCCCTGTCTAGTACCTCCACCTCCTTTGACCTTAGAGGATCGGGTGATCCGACTTGAGGATACTATCACTCGGGAGTTCAAAATAATAGAGCCCATATGTGAAAGATGATGAATATGATGAGTGTCAACTACACGAGCCAACAACCTCCTCCTCCATTTGACTAGACTGATATATTTTATTATTATTATTTTTTGGATTTTCAGTACTCGACTAAGTTTCACTTTATTTTGAATATCTTATGTCGACTTGCTGTTGATTTATATGACTTATTATCACTTGTCTTATCTTTGTTGTTATCTTCTAGTTTGCAACTGAATTATACACTTGATTTATACTTTTTCTGACTAATTATAATGGCTTACATCTTGAATTAATTATTTGTCTCAAATTGTACTATCATTCTTTTTCACATTTTAATATATGAAAAAAAACAGCGATAAAGAGGAGACTATTAAATGGTTTAGCTTCCAAAATTTAAATGATGGAAGGGAGTTATGATTAGAGGGGAATTATGAGTTAAATTAATATATTCATATATGATTGCACTTTTCAATTTTTCTTTATCATACATTGAATATAAACTTTAAAACTATTCCTATTTTATTTTTAACGTAATTTTCATACTATGAAAAATAACGAGATTTACTGTGTTGGTGCTTAGAGTATAATATTTAGTCTAAAATTTTGATATATGACTAAAGTTAAAGTTAGACTTATAGAGATCTAATAAGTTGTTGTCAAGTGTGTAAAAGTAGGTTACTTAACAACTGGTGGAGTCTTAGTTGGAAACTAGGCAATGACAAAAGTCCTAGTGAAACTAGGCAAATGAAGTCTTAATTGGGAACTAGATACTGACTAAGCCTTAGAGAAGTTAGGCAACTAAAGCCCTAAGTGGAATTTGGCAGGAGCTATGTCTTGGTTGTGAACCAAACAAAAAAGTGCTAGTTGGAAACTAGGTGATATAAGTTCAAGTGGAATTAACTAGAAGCTATAGCTTGGCGAACAAGTGGAGGTAGCCAAGAGCTATGACAAGCTATACAAGTCCATAAAAGTAGTTGAGAGTTATAGTTTGGTAGACAAGTCCAAGTGAAAACAACTGAGAGTTGTAACTTGGCAACTTACATTAGATGGGTTAATTGGGAGTTGGACATCTAGTCAAGTATGTGTAAGTAACTTCACATATGCTATCATACTCATTACATGTAACCATTGCAGGGAAGTAAAGTTTTAAAGTTACAGGTGACCAGAGTGAGTCTAGACGATTGGTTGGTGATAACTCTCAGCATGCTAATCAAAGGGTCTAGATGACCGTAGATGGGTCGGGGGTACTGTAGCGTATGGGTGATCGGAGTAACTTCTAGGCGACCGATAGAAGATGAAGTTCAATGATCCGAGCAAGATGTTAAATACTGAAAGTTTGGAGGGTTGAAAGGCTAAAAACCGAAACTTAGGGGCTTTGTTGTGATTAACAGAACTTAACGGACCTTTATGCAAAAATGCAAAACTAATATAAAACCTTAAAAAGCCCTATAAGTTCTCCCCGATTCTTCCTTTTCCCCCCGATTTCTGGTTTCCTCCCTCTCCTCTTGCGATAACTGCCGCCGCAAGCTTTCCCTGCGCGAAATCGCAGCCTCTCCCTCGTGACCGCCGACCGCCGCCAGCCCTAGCTTTCTCCTCCTCCTTCTGATTCTCTCCTTCATCTCCGGCGCCATCTTGTTTCCCTTAATCGTCGCACGTGAGGAGCCACAACGCTGCATCCCTAAGGCGCGATCCCCTTCGCCCTTGCGTGAGTCGGCTGATGCCGCAAACCCTAGCCGAGTGCTCTCTTCGCGCGAAGGAAATCGAGTTCTCCTCTACGGTGATCTCTCCTGCGCGACCACGCCGGCGCACGATCTCAGGTAAGGGTTGTTTGAATTTGCGTGGTCTTAGAAAGCAATTTGTAAGAGGAAATAGGTTTCACTGGTTGTGCAACTGGTGTGGCTTAATCAAAAATGGTGGTTCTGGTTGATGGTGGTTTGCTCCCCATTGACGTGGATGAGCAGTAGGAAGGATTGAACATAATGGTAATCGTGTGTTGAATTGAGTTGTTGCTTTGAGTTGTTATTTTGGGTTAGTATTGATCCACGCCATATACCTCTAAACTTGTTTAATCTTGATTACTTTGATATACCTCAGTGTTTTGTTAGATGAGTTGGTTCATATAGGAAACAAGCACCGTATGGGGTTGGGATTTAAATCTAACTAAGAGAGAACTCAGTATTTATTTAAATATTTTATAAAGTAGATATTGTGATTAAGATTTATCTTGACTTTGGTTATTGGTAGTTTAGCATATTGTCGTATCGTATAAATAGCTAAACATAGTATCCTTTGATACAGAACCCTGATTCGGACTTGTTCGGTTGATCGTGAAAAGTCCTTGTTTACGGAATTCTTCGATAAAAGGCGGGTACTTCTCCTTTGTACTCGAGTAGTTCTTTTACCTTAAAGCATGACTAGTTTATGTCTTATAGGTTGCTTGACCTTGTTCTTTGTCGTTATTTAAAATATCGCCGTTGAGACTTACTCTTCGTTGATCTTCGAGTATTCTAAATTCGTTTCTGTACAGTCCTCTGTTGGTTTCCTGTTCTGTAAAGTGCCGGTTGTACACGAGCACTTAGAAGTTCATAAAAACACAATTATGTTTATTTGGCATTAGAAAATACCCTACCTAGTAGTGTAGGTGCATAATCGTTGGTTTTCGGTTTCTAGTTGGTTGTATCAATGCATGTTTTACTTGTTGGATTTTTATTGCATCGTTGTTTCTCCGGTTGTTCGTGCATCGTATATCATGCACCATACTTGCACGTTGCATACTAACGACTGTTAGGCTTACATTTAGTTAAGCCGTCGTTGGTCATATTGTTGCTCGATTCACTCAACCACTTGTTATCGTGGTAGTTATTAGAGTGCGAGTGTTTGTCCTGTTATGCCAAACAGTGACACCCTCACAGATGTTTTTAGAGGGATGAGTTGTTGGTGGCTCACCCTCACTGTTGCTTGTTTTTGAGGGATATTTTGTAGCTGTGATAGCTCCCCCGATGTACCGTGGGTCTGGAGTGTGGACTCCCCAGCATCCTGTCCACTCAACCACGCCTTATGTGGTATTATTGTTGTTGTTAGAGTGGTACAGTTGTCACAGCCCTACCCACTCGGTCACACAGATGGGATGTGTTGACGGCTTGACTGGCGTCAGGGGTGACACATGTCATTGCATCATGTGCATACGTATTTCTTTTATGCATTTGTTTGTGTTTGATGCACTTATATGAGTTATGATTGTTGCATATGTTTGACATGCATGTCTATCTTGATATTATTGTTGTTGAGTTGTTTATACATGCCTAGTGCTTACCCGGATTTTATGCTATGTCGTTTTACTATATGTTAGGCATGATTAGGTAAATCTGATATTTCTTATGGACTGTACCTTTTGATTCTCTACTCCGTTATCTTATTTATGCCATGCTTATTGTCTACTCATATACCCGCAGAGTCCGCCCGGACTCACCACCCCTACTTCCCTTTTTGTTGTTTTCAGATAGCAGGTAGTAGTATTGCTTGGAGCCAGGAGATGATCCAGTTGCCAGTCCCTTGGTTCCACCGTGTCGGTCGTTTTTGGTTTGGTTTAGTATTTGATTTATTTCGCTGTTATTTTTATTTGTCAGGTCTTAGTTGGATTTTGTCGTATTCACTGGTATGTAGACTTTCTTTATGTTATTGATGGCTGAGCCATCCATTTATTTTATTTCGATATAAACTGCGCGGTTGTGTGTCTTTTATATATTGTTGTGATGCTAGCCGCATGTGGCTAAGCTATATATATATGTGAGATAGTATGTATTTTTGCCCCATATTGTCCGCCATACAGGGGAGATGCTGCCCGATTTTCGAGGAAGCATATACCTCTGGGGGCGTGACAATTTTTGGTATCAGAGCCAAGTTTGCGAGTTCCTTTGGGATCTGTGGATTTTTATGATGTTGTTTTCGGTGCGTCAGTTTGCCAAGTTTTGCGATGTTTTGGTGTCTGTGGGTTTACGGAGTTGTTTTATGAGGTCAATCTGTATAATACAGATTTGTTTATTTTTGCGGAGTTTTTTTTTCTTGAGGGTTGACGAAGTTGTTTTGTTTTACGAGGTCTATCTGTATTGTACGGATTTGGTTGTATTTTAGCGGAGTCATTTTTTTTGACATGGTTTGGTCTTGTTGTGTCTTGGGACTTGGCGGCGATGGAACTTCTTCAGGCGACAGGTATTCTCTTTGGTCTCTCGTATACTCTACCTTATTTAGGTATTGTTAGAGATTCTTCCATTTGAATTTTTCAATGACAACTTATAAAGTTAGGAAACTTTCCATTCCATTTCTGAGCCTGAGGGAGGAAAAAAAAACTTGAGATTGCAAGTCACTTAGTATGAACTAAATCCGTGGGTCTATTTGTGCAAAATAAGCTAAATAAATAAGGGATGCTAGTTGATAAAGTAAGCCCCCTAAAAATTGTTTATGGACAAAGGATTATTAACAAAAGTATTACATGAACCGTATGAGCCAATTAATCAAGATAATATCCTATTATTAAATATCCAATCTGGGGCTTGACTCAAAGTACATATAACCTTCGCTTTTTCTTTCTACTGTTTTTAATGGGATTATCATAATTTCAATACATTCATTTATTGAGTTGTTGTTACTTGAAAATGGAGGGACTCGAAAATGGTTTCTAGATATAATATCTGGTCTATATATGATAGAGACTTGGAAAGAATGAGCCAAACTGAAATGGGGTTGCATGTATTAAAGGTCTGCTATTAGCGTATATTAATTGATGAATGATATAGTTATCTGCTAGTAGCTTATATTAATTTAGAAATGATATTGAATATATTTATGGATTTTGTAGTCATGATTTCAACAAGAAAAGTCTTCAATGAGTCATTTTGATTCTGCGTAGCCTTATATTTAACATCCCTCACATACATCTTAAGATTTCTGCTTCATGTCTTGTTAAATCGCAAGAATTTGTGTTCAGTCTCGTAGTTGTAGCAAGTATGCCCTATTCCTCAAAATAGATAGTTTGTTGATTCTTCATCTCTTGTATTTCAATCTCCTCAACTCTGAAAGCTCCCATCCCATAGAGTCATATGTTGCCTCTTATTTTTCCATTCCTCGTTCATGAAGAAGTTTTTGCAGACAACTGCATATTGAAAGAAGAAGTCATGATAGATTGTAATGCCTGAAAGATGACACTAGCTTAACCAGAAAATGCAGTGGAGTCATGATTAGATTTGCATCAACCTAGGGGAGTAACATCTTGGTTGATATGCCATAAATGGATGATGCCTTATTGATCCACAATATGTTTAACACTACTTAAACAAAACCACTTTAATACACCATTCATGGCAGTTTTAATTGAATGGCTAGATACGTAGATGATATCAATTGAATTGAATGAGTGAGACGGATTAGATCAATTCAAAAACAATAGTCCCAAACTTGGAAATTCATCCATCAATTCAATGTATATTGTATATGTATTATTATGAGCCAATTATCATGGATCAAATTAAGAAATCCAAACATGACCAATTTGTTTATTTACAAGTGAGGGATTACCCTTAAGATCAAACCAATTGGCTCAACTGCAAATTCAAACATTGTCAGAGTGAATTGTGTTGTGTAAATGAGTTGTTCAATCTTTGGTCATTCCTACATCTATTATTGACAAATAACTAACCCCTTTAACTTTAACTAGCTTAATGCTGTTAGACAAGTCAGTAGTCATAATGAAAAAAATGTTATTGGTCTAACCCCCAATTAGCAACCTACTTCGGAAGCAATGTCCCCATTCAACTTATGAATTAAGACTTAGCTTTATGATCACTGATATATTTTTTCCTATTGTTATTGGGTACAACATAAATTATGGTATTTTCACTTAGACCCAAGATTAGGTCAAGACTCTTTTACTTTATTTGACAACTTGAGATTAATAATGCAAGAGAAAAAAAATAGGAATTAAAGTTAAATATAGCCGAGCTTTTCTCATCAAGAAGCATTATATTTTCATTGATTGCCAAGTCACATGGAGTTTTCAAATAGGAAATGAACCGAAGAAGTTATGATGCAGCCATGTTGTGTTTAATTGGATAATCATTTTTTTTATCCCCAAAGCGTAAGATGGATGTAAAGTTTGATTTCTTTTATTGTTACCAACAAACATATCACTTCGTTTTTCAGTTACATTACCTTTTCTACCTCCACCATGCTTTAGGTTTTCTGTTGAAATTAAATCAGAAAATAATTTTATTTTTAGAGCTTTACTGTTCTATCGTCTTTGATTATGCTCAGTGTTTACAAAATGAGCAGACCTTTACTATATTTGCTTAAGTGAAGAAGTTGCTGTAGAAATTAGGAATTTGCCTTTAGTATTATCCTTGAAGTTAGAACTTGTTTGGATCTCACAACCTATATGAGTATTTAAAACTAATAGGTTATTTGTTTGTTAAAGGGGATACTCATTAGAATGCATTGCTTTAATAGCTAATCTTGATCTTGAGGGACTTTTCCCAAATTCCAAGCTTTTAAAAACCTGGCTCATCATGATTCCTAGGTAAGATATCCAATCCCAATGGTATCCTAATTTGTCAATCCTAGCACTACCATTCTCCATTATGAAGGAAGTAAGTTTGAATAAACTGTCTTATTTCTGTCTAGCTATAGTACATTTGCAAACCTCGTCAAGTATTGCATAGTACATTTGCAAACCTCGTCAAGTATTGCATAGTACATTTGCAAACCTCGTCAGGACCCAGAAAAGCCTCTTCCAAGTTCCAGGAGCATGTGGCACACCTCATTCTATCAATCAAAACTGAAGGTGATGTTTCATGAGTTGGACTCTCATGCACAATTAAGATGGTCAAATGCTACTGACTGGAGGTCCTCCATTTCGAGATAGGATGATCTCCTTGCATTGGCCTCTATGTCAAGTGAGGCCATGGCACATGATGAATTATCATCAATGAAAGAGGTGTGATCACTGTCCATATATGAAAGTTGATCATCGTATTGAGTAGGTGGTATGATTAGGATTTATTTTAGTTATTAGTTATGTGTAGATCAGTTATGCCTAACATATTAGTCTTCAGTTTACTAGCCTCAGCAGATGGTCGAAGCTACAAGTTATCAGACTCAGCAGACGGTGGGAGCTCCAGCACCTCAGACTATGCAGCTAGCAGCAATTCAGATGATTCAGCCACTGCCTCTTCAGATGATGCCACCAACAGTTCCAGAGATGGACCAGGTTTACACTGTCACCAGAGAGAAGACACCGCAGGTCAATGGATCGATTTTCTGAGATATTAAAGAGCTATAGAGTATCTACGTGTAGGTCATTGCTTGTAACTGAGTAGCTACTGTTAGAGAGATGTTGGTCATTTCCTAATAAGGTAGATAACGCATTTGACTCGCAATCAGGGTTAAGGTTGGTTGACAACACTATTCTGATGAGAAGGTTACCTGGGAGCTCGAGGATATGTTCAGAGCTCGCTATCCTCATCTATTTATTTGAGGTGCGTATAGTTGGTTTTTGTTTAGTATTCATATTATATCTAGGTTGTTGATTTCTCTGGTTGTTGACCAGTATCTGTTGTGATTAGCTAGTGAAATTTGGGGACTAAATTTTTGTTAGTGGGGGAGAATGTTAAATACTGAAAGTTTGGAGGGTTGAAAGGCTAAAAACCGAAACTTAGGGGCTTTGTTGTGATTAACAGAACTTAACAGACCTTTATGCAAAAATGCAAAACTAATATAAAACCTTAAAAAGCCCTAAGTTCTCCCCGATTCTTCCTTCCCACAACGCTGCATCCCTAAGGCGCGATCCCCTTCGCCCTTGCGTGAGCCGGCTGATGCCGCAAACCCTAGCCGAGTGCTCTCTTCGCGCGAAGGAAATCGAGTTCTCCTCTACGGTGATCTCTCCTGCGCGACCACACCGGCGCACGATCTCAGGTAAGGGTTGTTTGAATTTGCGTGGTCTTAGAAAGCAATTTGTAAGAGGAAATAGGTTTCACTGGTTGTGCAACTGGTGTGGCTTAATAAAAAATGGTGGTTCTGGTTGATGGTGGTTTGCTCCCCATTGACGCGGATGAGCAGTAGGAAGGATTGAACATAATGGTAATCGTGTGTTGAATTGAGTTGTTGCTTTGAGTTGTTATTTTGGGTTAGTATTGATCCACGCCATATACCTCTAAACTTGTTTAATCTTGATTACTTTGATATACCTCAGTGTTTTGTTAGATGAGTTGGTTCATATAGGAAACAAGCACCGTATGGGGTTGGGATTTAAATCTAACTAAGAGAGAACTCAGTATTTATTTAAATATTTTATAAAGTAGATATTGTGATTAAGATTTATCTTGACTTTGGTTATTGGTAGTTTAGCATATTGTCGTATCGTATAAATAGCTAAACATAGTATCCTTTGATACAGGACCCTGATTCGGACTTGTTCGGTTGATCGTGAAAAGTCCTTGTTTACGGAATTCTTCGATAAAAGGCGGGTACTTCTCCTTTGTACTCGAGTAGTTCTTTTACCTTAAAGCATGGCTAGTTTATGTCTTATAGGTTGCTTGACCTTGTTTTTTGTCGTTATTTAAAATATCGCCGTTGAGACTTACTCTTCGTTGATCTTCGAGTATTCTAAATTCGTTTCTGTACAGTCCTCTGTTGGTTTCCTGTTCTGTAAAGTGCCGGTTGTACACGAGCACTTAGAAGTTCATAAAAACACAATTAGGTTTATTTGGCATTAGAAAATACCCTACCTAGTAGTGTAGGTGCATAATCGTTGGTTTTCGGTTTCTAGTTGGTTGTATCGATGCATGTTTTACTTGTTGGATTTTTATTGCATCGTGGTTTCTCCGGTTGTTCGTGCATCGTATATCATGCACCATACTTGCACGTTGCATACTAACGACTGTTAGGCTTACATTTAGTTAAGCCGTCGTTGGTCATATTGTTGCTCGATTCACTCAACCACTTGTTATCGTGGTAGTTATTAGAGTGCGAGTGTTTGTCCTGTTATGCCAAACAGTGACACCCTCACAGATGTTTTTAGAGGGATGAGTTGTTGGTGGCTCACCCTCACTGTCGCTTGTTTTTGAGGGATATTTTGTAGCTGTGATAGCTCCCCCGATGTGACTCCCCAGCATCCTGTCCACTCAACCACGCCTTATGTGGTATTATTGTTGTTGTTAGAGTGGTACAGTTGTCACAGCCCTACCCACTCGGTCACACAGATGGGATGTGTTGACGGCTTGACTGGCGTCAGGGGTGACACATGTCATTGCATCATGTGCATACGTATTTCTTTTATGCATTTGTTTGTGTTTGATGCACTTATATGAGTTATGATTGTTGCATATGTTTGACATGCATGTCTATCTTGATATTATTGTTGTTGAGTTGTTTATACATGCCTAGTGCTTACCCGGATTTTATGCTATGTCGTTTTACTATATGTTAGGCATGATTAGGTAAATCTGATATTTCTTATGGACTGTACATTTTGATTCTCTACTCCGTTATCTTATTTATGTCATGCTTATTGTCTACTCATATACCCGCAGAGTCCGCCCGGACTCACCACCCCTGCTTCCTTTTTTGTTGTTTTCAGATAGCAGGTAGTGGTATTACTTGGAGTCAGGAGATGATCCAGTTGCCAGTCCTTCGGTTCCACCGTGTCGGTCGTTTTTGGTTTGGTTTAGTATTTGATTTATTTCGCAGTTATTTTTATTTGTCAGGTCTTAGTTGGATTTTGTCGTATTCACTGGTATGTAGATTTTCTTTATGTTATTGATGGCTGAGCCATCCATTTATTTCGTTTCGATATAAACTGCGTGGTTGTGTGTCTTTTTTATATTGTTGTTATGCTATCGCATGTGGCTAAGCTATATATATATGTGAGATAGTATGTATTTTTGCCCCATATTGTTCGTCATACAGGGGAGATGCTGTCCGATTTTCGAGGAAGCATATACCTCTGGGGGCGTGACACAAGATCGTCAAGATGAGGTTTGACAATGCTCTAGTCGACCTGAGGGATTCCAATTGATCATAGAACGCGGACAACATTGTCTATTGGACAAATATTGCAGCCACGTTCGCAAGCTGGAGGCGATTGAGGAGGTTCCAATCGACCAGAGGATGTCTTGTCAGCAACAATAGAGGGCTATATAAATGACCTCAAAGTAGATCTTTTAGATCATCCCTTTCATTTTTCAGCTTTGTGCACATGCTCCTAAGTGCTCTTGTACTTTTTTACTACGACAACAACAAGTTGCAACCTCACATTTCAATTATGATCAGTAACATCTAAAGTAAAATTTCAATTTTACTGTGTTGTCATACTTATTTTATTTATGCTTAAGATTTTTTGGTAAAGTTTCTCTACCTTTCTAGAGGTTTTTTCTAAAGGAGAAATTAAGATACAAAAATCAAATTTTATTATTGTTGTGCATGTCTATCTCTGATTTAATTGATAAAACTGGTAAGTTAGTTTTTATTTTAGTTGTGTTAATTTGCTTCTATTACTTGTCTTTTAGTTATTTTTGAAAATATTAGCTTGTAAAAATTCTTAATGCTATTGACCCATGATAAGCGTGAAGTATATAGGGGGTTCATCATATTTTCATGATACTTTTGAGCTACTTTGCATGTATAGATTCGATGATATTATAACTTTGTGCTTCATTTTTTATGTTTTACTACTCTTGAATGTTGTTCTTGTGTATTTTTGTTGACAGAGGAGTGAATTAGAGCGAAATTGAAATTGAAGATCATGTTGGAGAGCTCCATATTCGGACATGGGTGCTTGTGCCAGCCGGCTCAGGTCGTGCCCTGTTTGGCCATCTCCACATGGTTGCTTGTGCCCAGAGACACGAGTCATGCTCCAGTCACCGTACGCAACACTAGTGCCCATTCCCAGTAGCACGAGTCATGTTACCCCAGATCTGAAGCTAGAGAAGTTGACATGGGCGCTCATGCCCAGCCGCACGATCCATGTTGGGTGCTCGTTTTCTGCGCTATAAAAGTAGGTTCACCCATAAGGATTGGGCGTCTCGATTTGGAGGCGTCCAAGGACTCCAAAGTGGCTAGAGGACACGATCCAACGGTGTTATGGAGATCTACACTTCGAGGGGAGACGGAAGCAGCTAGGAAAAAGATTCATCGATCAAGCCTAAGCTTTTCTCTTCTCTCTCTATTTTTCTGAACTTGTATTGGATTATTTGTGATCTTAATGATGATTGTTGATTGGAACCCCTCGTTTATAGGGTAATTTCTAGATTCTAAGATTAGGGAGTAATCTCTTTGATGTAAACACTATTTCATTGATATATCCATGTTTTCTTTTCTTGTTTCTATGATATCTTGAATTGTGGTCCGGATCTACCATGTTAACATAAGATCTCGATGCTAAAAATACTAAATTCGTATCCCACGAGAATTTAGGGATAAACTAAAAGGAGAACCCTATAGGATCAAGGAGAACGATAGAGGGGGGATGAATAGCTCTCGTTTGTGTTTTTAGAAATCGAGTTGTAATCACAGCGAAAAAGTAAGAGTAGAAAGAAATAATGAAAACACAAGTTGATTTTACTTCGTTCAGAGTCTGTGATGGCTAGAAATAATGAAAACATAAGTTGGTTTTACTTAGTTCAGAGTCTATGATGACTCCTACTCCAAGGCCCACAATCCATGATCATTTACTTTGGACAATCTACCATCAAATCAAATGAGTACAAAGTTTGAGTATGAAAGTGCAATTCAAAATTAAAGTATACCGACGACTTAAGGGAGAGTTGTAGATCAAGCGCATTGTCGTTGGAGCATCGTTTCAACATCATTGAGCAGTTTTTAGCGCAACACACAAGAGCGAAGATTGTCGAGAATTGATTATTGAGGCTCTTGGTTGAATTCCCTTATAAAGCTTGTCCCAGGCGCCTGTATGCCCTCCCGGGCGCCCCATGCTGATGACATGGCCAAGCTGCATCAAAAGTTGATCTTCAAATTTTATCTACTCCTGGGCGCCTGAGTCTGATGTGGGTCGACCAATCCACGCGTGTCAGCTCAACCACACCTGGCTGAGCTCGGATGTTTCTGGCCACTCGTATCATTCCTGAGCGCTTGAATCTCTAAGTGCCTGTGTGCTTCCCGGGCGTTTGGCTCTAGGGCACCTGGAAGTTGCGGGCACCTGAACACCAGAATCCAGCCTTGCTTTCTTTTGTTTCTCTACTAAATAAAGTTAGAAGCACGCGCGTGCACACACACACACACATATATGAATGCAAATATGTTTGACGGCTCCGGTTGTCCGGTCCTGACTTTTAAATTTTGATCGAAATCCTAGGTCGGACCAACGTCTACTATTCCCTCTTCGAGGAGTTCGTTCTCAGTTACTCCTCTCAGGAGAGTTTACCTTTTGCAAACCTCTGGTTGGACTTTTACTCAACCTCCGATCTCTACTGTGGAACTCTCGACGTCATATCCTAGACCCATCTCGATTCTAGTCTGTCATCTTCGATTAGCCAAGTCTTCTACTCGATCGTCTAAATCAGAACTTCCTTACCAGTCCTCGACCAGGTATTAGTGCCCAACTCTCAGTCAGGTCTTCGTTGCCCAACCCTTAGCCAGGTCTTAGTACTCAACCCTCGGTCAAGTCTTCATTTCCTGACCCTCGGCTACCACTTAGTATCTAACTCAACTAGGACTTTCCTGCACACTTAGAGTAACTCATTAGATTACAATTAATACTTAACTTTGAACCCTTTGCTAATATTAAAACAAGGTTCGATCAGTGCTTCTGACACCAACAAACCCAATCCTTCAACTTGTAGAAAATTGAGATGCAAAGAGTCGGACACGAAAGTACTGTAGATGCAATCATACCCTAAATGAGAAGTTTCGATGATTGACAGTTATTTAAGTTTAAGCTAATACATTGGATCTAACATTGAGATTTAGTGTGCAGTAATGCAAGAAGTCCAAGGAATGGTCGGGGACGGAACTCTTGGCATGAAGACCCGGAGCTGGGGAGGCTCCAGGCGTGAAGTCCAGGAAACGAGAGGTTTCGCTGGCACAAGGTAATCAGATCCATTGGAAGGTCTTTAATCGATCCAAGTCCAGAGTTGAGCGTATCAATCGATCCACCAATCGATTGGAAGATGACTAATCGATTGGTGAATTGATTCCGGCTGATTCTGTGCGGAAACTGAAGGTTCTGTAATTGATTCGTGAATCGATTACGAGTGATTTTGTCCGCAAATAGAATGCTCTGTAATCGATCATCCAATCGATTCAGAAGCCCTGTAATCGATTGGTGAATCGATTACAAGCTACTCTGTGCGCAGGCAGAACGCTCCGTAATCGATCATGCAATCGATTCAGGATGCTAATCGATCAGCCAATCGATTCAAGTTCAAATGGCGTAATCCCAGCCATTCATCCGACATCCGTACTGTTCAACGGCTACTTGGTAATCGATTGGGACTTCTCACCAATCGATTCAGGAAGAAGAGAAGACCGTTATAAGCGGGCAACCAAGCACAAACAACACAACTGTTCTATTGAAATCACAGCTAGGGTTTTGGTGCTTCAAGTTCTCTGCTCAAGCTCAAGTTTCCAACACATTCTTCAAGCAACCAAAGGAAGGAGAAGCAAGTCTATTGTGTAATATTTCTTTCTCTTCTTCTTCCTTGTGTTGTTCTTTGTGAAAGTTTACAAGGGTGTTGTAAAAGGGTTTTCTCCACCCTCGGTGTTGTTCCGAGAAGGAGGTTTGATAGTGGAATCTGCGATCGCTGGTGTGGACCCTTGAATTAGTCACCTCAAGGAGGTGGAGACCAAGTAAATCTAAGTGTTAGCATTGGATTTGGTGGTGTGTGGGTTTTGATTTCTGCTTGGAAGAAAAAGAATCAACTAAAGCGAGCTATTCACCCCCCTCTAGCTCTACCGATCTCCAACAAGTGGTATCAGAGCGGGGTCGCTTCGGAGGATTCACACCCAAAGAAGCAAGTGTTTGAGCTGTGAGGATGTCTTTGAAAGAGGGCCACAGCACTACACGACCACCTTACTATCAAGGGAACAACTTCGCATATTGGAAGAGTCGCATGGAAAATTATCTCATGATTGAAATCAACAATTGGTTTTTTGTTACGAAGGGTTTTGTTGTGCCAACACAAGATGGAAAAATTCTGGAATCATCCAAGTGGACGACTGAGCAAAAGATGAAGGCACAAGCAAATGCTAAAGCCATGGTAACTCTTCAATGTGGATTGAGCTCGGAACAACTAAACAAAGTCGGTCCATTTAAGAGTGCTAAAGAGTTGTGGGATAAGCTAATTGAGCTAAATGAAGGCACAAAAGATTCAAGAATTGCCAAAAGGGACCTTCTTATAAATCAATTGCAAAATTTTGTAATGAAGGAAGGAGAAACCGTAAGTCAGTTACATGGAAGGTTTAAGGAGCTTCTCAATGGTCTTCATTCAGTTGGAGAAAGTGTGGAAAATCGGGACTTCATCAGGTATGCACTACATTCCTTCCCAAGAAACTCCTTATGGTCATCAATGGTTGATGCCTATAAGGTTTTAAGGGATTTATCAATTGTCAAGCTAGATGAACTATTTTGTGAACTAGAATTGCATGAACAAGCTAATATAAGTCATAAGGAGAAAGGTATAGCTTTGGTTGCAGGTGAAAGAAGCAAGAAGAAAAATAAAGAGAAGAAAAAGGAAGAATCCTCCTCATCTGAGTCCGAGGAAGATAGTGATAGTGATAGCGATGAGTAACTATCATCAAGTGAAATGGCAAACTTTGTCCGGAAGATGATGAGACGATCTAGAAAGTTTAATAAGAAGGATGTCAAGAAGATGTTCCTTGATGACAAGAAAAAGGGTAAGTCTTAAGTTAAATCAAAAGCAAAGACTGATACAATTTATTTTGAGTGCAGTAAAAAGGGT
This sequence comes from Boesenbergia rotunda, assembly GCA_024364735.1. Classification (NCBI taxonomy): domain Eukaryota; kingdom Viridiplantae; phylum Streptophyta; class Magnoliopsida; order Zingiberales; family Zingiberaceae; genus Boesenbergia; species Boesenbergia rotunda. Next base: position 93,391 of record JAGFNQ010002664.1, read on the forward strand.
CATATCAAAGCCGATTGTCCTGAGCTAAAAAGAAAGGATGACAAGGCAAAGAAAAGAAAGCTTTGAAAGCTACATGAGATGATACTTCATCTAGTTCATCAGATGAAGAAATTGGGAGAAAGACTTCAAGACATGTGGCTCTCATGGCCTTGAATGATGTTGAGAGTAGTGAAGATGAGGATAATCATGAAGATGAAGTTGAGTCTTCAAGCAAGTCATCATCTAGTGAGAATGATGTAACTTCTCCTAAATTAGATAAACTCTATGCTACTATTGCGTGTTTGACAAATGTTTTATCTAGATCAAAAGTTAAAGTCAAAGAACTACAAACTAAGATGAAATTACTTGAAAATGATACTATGCCATGTGAAGCATGTACACATCATGAAGTGACAAATTCTAGATGTGATGATCTTAAAAAGGAAAATGCATCATTGAAATTGCAAGTAGAGGGTTTTAGAAGTGTTTTGGAAAAATTTACCTCTAGCTCCAAATATTTGGACATGATATTAGGAAGTCAACGGGCAATGTATAACAAGGCAGGATTAGGATATAAATCAAAGGATAAGGAAGTTAACTTCATGTCTCTTGTTAGTAGAAATCATGTTTCAAAAGTGAAAACTGTTCAAGCTTGGGTACCCAAGCAATTTATTATAGATGCTATTTGACCCAACATTTGGGTACCAAAATATTTAGTTCATCGCATTTGAACAGGCATGCGTCGAGGGGGAGCATTCAACAACATGGTTTATTGATAGTGGATGCTCTAGGCACATGACGGGAGACTCATCAAAAATCTCATCACTCAAAAACAAAAATAAAGGTACCGTTTCCTTTGGTAATAGTGGTAAATTGAAAGTTATTGGAATAGGTGATATTAAAATTTCTGAACAATTTATAATTAGGAATGTTTTATTAGTGAAAGGTATGACTTTCAATTTACTAAGTGTTAGTCATCTATGTGACTCGGGATATAGAGTTGAGTTTGACTCATCTCAATGTCTAATTAAACATAGTGAACTAAACACTATCATGCTTATTGGCCATAGAAAGAAAAACATTTATCAAGTTGAACTATTTGGTACTACTAATGTGTTTGCTAAGTGTTTCATGTCTAAAGAGGAAGAGACTTGGCTTTGGCATCGGAGACTTGCTCACACCAACATGAGACACATCAAGAGACTATCAAAGAATGAGTTGGTGCAAGGATTGCCAAAATTGAAGTTTCAAAAGGACAAACTATGTGATGCATGTCAAATGGGTAAGCAAACCAAGGCTACCCACAAAGGTAAAACGAACTTAAGTACGTCTACGGCATTGGAATTATTGCATATAGATTTGTTTGATAGTAGCAAGCATGTTTCCTTGAACGATAGTAGATATTATTTAGTTGTGATAGATGACTTCACTAGATACACTTGGGTGTTTTTCTTAAAGCACAAGGATCATACCTTAGAAACTTTGATTGCTTTTTTGTAAAAGAGTAGAAAATGAGAAAAATTTGAAAATCAATAGATTACGAAGTGATCATGGAGGTGAATTTGAAAATGAAAGATTTGAAAATTTTTGCTCACAAAATGGATATAAGCATGAATTCTCTACCCCTAGGACACCACAACAAAATGGGGTGGTTGAGAGAAAGAATAGAGTTTTACAAGAGGCCGCTAGGAGTATGTTAAATGAATACTCACTTCATAGTTATCTATGGGCCGAAGCAATTAATACGGCATGTTATGTACAAAATAGGACTTTAATACATAGGTTTTTGAACAAAACACCTCATGAATTGTGGTTTGGTAAACCTCCTACAATAAAACATCTTAGAGTGTTTGGATGTAAAGTATATATTTTAAACACCAAAGATCACTTAGGAAAATTTTCCGCCAAGGCGGATGAAGGTATTCTTGTAGGGTATTCCACTCATAGCAAAGCCTATAGAGTTTACAATAAGAGATCCAAAATAGTTGAAGAGTCTCTAAATGTGGTTTTTGAAGAAAATCCAAGCTCAAGTTCAAATAAAGCAATAGAGGAGGAAGTACAATTTGAATTGGAGAAATTGACATTAGAAGAGGAAAATAATCTTGAGAAAGAAGAGAGTGAAACAGAAGGTATGGTTGAGTTACCACTTGAGAACGTAATCACTACAACTCAAGAACTGAGACACACAAGAACAAGTGCAAACCATCCTTTGGAGCAAGTAGTGGGTGACATTACACATGGGGTACGAACTCGATCTTATTTTCGAAATGAAGGGAGTCAAGTAGCTCTAATTTCACAAATTGAGCCAAAAGCCGTAAGTGATGCGTTGCTTGATCCCGATTGGATTTTGGCAATGCAAGATGAATTGTCTCAATTTGAGAGAAGTCAAGTTTGGGAGTTAGTTCCTAGATCCACAGGAAAATCAATCATTGATACAAAATGGGTTTTTAGGAACAAACTTGACGATAAAGGAATGGTTGTGAGGAATAAAGCTAGATTAGTCGCTAGAGGTTTTAATCAAGTTGAAGGATTGGACTATGATGAAACTAATGCACTGGTAGCCCGGTTAGAGTCTATTAGGATGATGTTGACATTTGCCGCTCATAAAGGATTTAAGTTGTATCAAATGGATGTAAAATCGGCATTTTTAAATGGTTTTATCAAAGAAGAAGTATATGTTGAGCAACCTCCGGGATTTGAAGATTTAGCATGTCCAAACCATGTATACAAGCTCAAGAAGGCGTTGTATGAACTAAAACAAGCACCTCGTGCTTGGTATGAAAGATTGTCTACATTCTTAGTGTCAAAAGGTTTTCATAGAGGAAAAATTGATCCTACATTATTTTTGAAGACTAGTGGGGAAGATATCTCTGTGGCCCAAGTCTATGTAGATGACATTATTTGTGGATCCACAAACAAAGACTATCTAAATGAATTCATAAATCACATGGAAAGTGAATTTGAAATGAGTTTAGTTGGTGAATTGACATTTTTCTTAGGTTTACAAATCAAACAAACAAAAGATGACATATATATACATCAATCCAAATATGTAAAAGAAATCATTAAGAAATTTGGAATGGAGAGTGCCAAAGAAATATCTACCCCTATGGCAACTAACACCAAGTTAGACAATGATATTGAAGGTAAAGAAGTTGACTCCAAAATGTATCGTAGTGCCATAGGTAGTCTCCTCTATCTCACGGCTAGTAGACCCGACATATTGTTTGCCGTGGGTATGTGTGCAAGGTATCAAGCTTGTGCCAAGGAGTCACATCTATGTGCAATCAAACGAATCCTTCGCTATCTTAAAGGGACTCAACGGGTGGGTTTGTGGTACCCTAGAACCGAAACGTTTGATCTTGTAGGATACTCCGATTCGGATTATGCCGGATGTAAATTGGATCGGAAAAGTACTAGTGGTGGATGCCAATTTTTGGGATCTTCTTTGGTGAGTTGGTCAAGTAGAAAACAACATTGTGTAGCACTCTCCACAACCGAAGCCGAATATATAGCTATGGGTGAATGTGTGTCACAATTATTATGGATGACTCATACCTTGGAAGATTATAAACTCATCTACAAAAATGTGCAAGTTCTTTGTGACAATGTGAGTACCATAAACTTGACAAAAAACCGGTTCATCATTCACGAACTAAGCACATTGAGGTTAAACATCATTTTATTCGAGATCATGTATCTAATGGGGATATTGTTCTTAAATATGTTGAGTCAAAATCAAATCTTGCGGATCTTTTCACCAAACCTCTTCCGGAATCTGAATTTAGCTACTTGCGAAGAGAATTAGGAATGTGCCATATTGAATTTCCATGATCATTTCAAGATACTCAACTCACTTGCCTTAATATGCATCTCACAAGAACCTAGAACTTCCCTTGCTTGTGCCTTTTAGATGGGAGTGAGATGTTAGGGTTCATCTTCTTGTTCATAATGCTTGTTATGATGTATTACTTTGAGCAAGAAGATGAAAATTCATCATAAATCATTCACTTGACCAATCATGGGGAAGACTAGTACGCCATTAATGTGTACTTAGTCCGAAGATCGTGATTGGATATTTTAAGAAGAACCAATATCCAAGTCCTTGGAGACCATGTGATCTGCTTGACCTTAGGAATTCGAGATGCCACATTGAGTACGTTTTGCCATGTGTTAGTTATACCAATCGATTGATTTCAGTTATCAATCGATTGGTGGGTCTGCATCTTTCGGCAGAACCCTCTGAATCGATTCCCTAATCGATTCGAGCATTTTATCTCGGGCACAGATGCTTCTTAATCGATCATTGATCGATTAAGACCGGTCGAATCGATCGGTTAATCGATTACGCACTCGTAATCGATCAGCCGATCGATTACACACTCCTGTGATCGATCATGGATCGACTCAACAAGGCCGTAATCGATTACTCAATCGATTACGGCCATTAAAGCTCCACCTAACCTGTCCTGTCACTCGCCTCTTGCCCTAAAAACATCAGCCGTCCCAAAATCTTCCCACGCCTCTCTCCCACGCTCAACCCTCAAAGCCCTAGCGTCCCTCTCTCTCCCTCAGCGTGTCCTCTCCTCTCGACGCCGCAACTC
>JAGFNQ010002664.1:111153-144771 GCA_024364735.1 Boesenbergia rotunda
CTATCCTTAGCCTTGTATGTCATTACATATATGTGAGCTACACTCAGTATCAAGTACCCATGTGTTTGAGGATATAGAGTGACATTCAATAACGAAGATACCTGAAGAGGATGGGGCATCGGATGCCTTATTCTTCATGGACTCAAGATAAATCTTGCAGTTTCTTCGCTAGTGACCCTCCTTGCCACAGTGTTGGCAAGTGCCTTTTAGGGTATTTTCAGTCTTTTTGGCCTTTTTCTTCTTTCCCTTATTCTGTTCTTTGGCCTTCCTCTTAGAACCTTTCTTCGAGGAACCAACTAACAGTACCGTCTTTTGTCCTGCTTCACAGAAGGCTCTACAGTCTTCAGCAGGTTGAGCAACTCAGGAAACTGGTCTGGAGTTGCATTTTCAGGAGGACGGTTGGGAAGTTGATCTTCAAGGATATAAGCAAGCTTCTCAGCCTTGAGGACTATCCTCAGGTTTCGAAGCCAGTCCATGAAGTTTGGCCCAGTCAGTTTATTGGTGTCCAAAATGGAACGCAAGTTTAGGGAAGACATGATCGAGTGATTATCCTAGAAATACAAATTGAGATTATGTGAGAAGAATGATTAAAGAATGTATCATCATACATATATTAAATCCTATTTATTTTACGAATTGAGTCACCCTTATTATCAATTCGGGAGATCGTAGGAACATCTCCAAATAGGTTGATATCCAACCATAGATAAGAACAACCATGGCTGTGGCCATTAAGTTTTTTTTAGCTATGAAGGTAGGTAATTATACCGATTACACATCACATATATGTAACTATCACTTTATGCTATCAACTAATTGAATGTTTGCATAAATCATTGGGTCGTTAACTCATTAACAAGTATGCAACTTTATACATAGCACCCAACTACACCTCTCTTTGCATCGACCTTGGCTGTGGCACAACAAATCGATGCTCCAAGCTTAAGGCTGACCCATTAATCAAGAAATAGTTTTAATATGGTTGGAGCTCATTCAATCGTTTAGTCAGGCTTGGATGTGTCCAACAACCAAAACTAAGGATTGACCCTGACTCCAACTATATTATTCATAAACTAATTCCATGGTTTGAACATGTTGTGGTTCAAGTCGGGCATGGATGTGTCCATCAACCCAAACGAGAAACAAAACTCCGATTCTAACCATATTAATGGAAGGTGTTGGCCTTAATATTTTGTAAGGGGTTTTGGGTCTCATCCTTTCTTTTCTAAGCACATTCATGACATAGAATTATGTCATAACTAACGATTTCCTTAATAAAGTATGTATGTGACTTAAGTTATCAAGTCTCATTAATTGAATTAGGAACCGGATTTCCTAATTCCATTTCATACTTAATTAAAGGAATTGTTTTGGGAAACAATTTCCTAAATTGTCATAATTAATTTCGGAAATAATATGTTCAAGACTTTGATTTCTCTAAATCAAATCTTATTAAATTAAGAGACAAATCCCTTAATTCAACTACATATTATTTTCATGAAAATCTCATTTAAGAAACTCTATAGGAAACCATTTTCCTAATTAATTTTGGAGACAACAATATGTAAGAGCATCACCTCTTAAACATATTTTATTCATGGATTTAATTAATTACAATAAATTATTTTCTAAGGGTGGCTCCCCGAGGCTCAGATACCCAAAGAAAAGTAATGTGTTGTAAATCCAATTGGACGGCTCCCCGAGGCTCAATCCAAATCAAACATGACAATTTCAATTAAAATTGGGAAATTAAATTACAACAACTAACTTTAAATTGGACGGCTCCCCGAGGCTCAATCCAAAATAAAGAATTTTGTTGTCAATTTAAAAACCAATTCAAATTTAATTGTTAATTAACTGTCCATGAATTTGTCTAGACTTTTTTAAAAGAAAGTGCCCAAAATTGCGTGATTTCAAAATAGGTTTTCAGAATAATTGTAAGTTTCTGGTACAAAGAAAACTTACATATTTCCAAAATTAGAAAATTTCTAAAATAGAAAAATTTCCAAAATTGGAAAGTTTCCAAAGATGGGAAGTTTTCGAAATTATTATAAAATTTCAGAAAATAGAAAATTTCAAACGTTTGCGAAATTTCATGAGGATTTCCAAACTTTGAAATTCCTAAATCTAAAATTTATTATAATTCGAAAGTTTCCATAATTGAAAATTTTTCCGAAATTGAGATCATGACAAAGTTTCCCACAAAACAATTATATGATTAAGTCGAACACTAACCGGCTCTGATACCACTGTTGGGACCGGGTGCATGTCGACAAGGATACGAGTTCGTAAAATTTTAAATTTTTACGTGCAGCGGAAGAATTTGCATAAAATAATTTCCTAAATTATTTTAACTTCGTATCTAGCATGCAATCTTATGGTGTGTTGACATAATTATAAAATAAAACTTTGCAGAATAGTAAACTAATTTACCAAGTACCTCGCGTAACTTGAAGTAAGGGACGAGATCCAACCGTAGCGTCCCTTGAAAGCTTCGCCTCTATTCGCGTCCACACCGAGTTCTCTTCGGGATGACTTCGCAAAGTCACAAGTTTTGTGCCGACGAGAACTACTAGATTCTCTATAGGCACAACAAAGAAGATCAAGAGAAGAAAAGGAAACTAACCAACGAAGTAACGGAATCGAATTCCGAGAGAGAGGGAGATGTGATCCGCTTCTTCTTCTTCTTGGTTGGTTTCTTCTTCTCCTTGAAGCTCACGACAACACCTTGCCTTGGTGTAGGTTGGGCGCCGGCCCTAATGGAGCTAGGGTGGCCGCCGACCCTAATGGAAGGGAGGGGGAAGGAGGAGAGAAGAGAAGAGAGAGTGGGAGAGCCCTATTTCGATTATCAAAATCCTAGGAATCCAAGGCTTGCCTATTGTTCCTTATATAGTTGCTTCTCCCTTGCCAAGTCTCCTCTTAACCGAATTAACGGAATTAATGGAATTAGTTATCATAAGAAATTTATCCTATAAATTCTCTTATGAATTATTCCGTTTAAACCAAGTTTTATTATAACTAACTTTATAATAAAACTAATTAGTTATCATAAGAAATTTATCCTATAAATTCTCTTATGAATTTTATTATAACTAACTTTATAACAAAACTAATTAATTATCATAAGAAATTTATCCTATAAATTCTCTTATGAATTATTCCGTTTAAACCAAGTTTTATTATAACTAACTTTATAATAAAACTAATTAGTTATCATAAGAAATTTATCCTATAAATTCTCTTATGAATTTTATTATAACTAACTTTATAATAAAACTAATTAATTATCATAAGAAATTTATCCTATAAATTCTCTTATGAATTATTCCGTTTAAACCATGTTTTATTATAACTAACTTTATAATAAAACTAATTAATCTCTCCTTTTATTATGGAATAAATTTTATAAGATATTTATAAATTTTCTTATTATGGAAAAATCAATTCATAATTGATTTTATAAAATTAAAATAAACCAATTCATGGATTATTTTAACTTCCATAAAAAGAATAAATTTCTATAAATTTATTTATATAAATTTCTTTATACAAATTTATTTATCCATAATTTATAAAATAAATCGTGCTAGATTTGTTTTATTAATTAAACCAAAATTAATTGGTTTTCCTCCCTTTAGGTGGCCGGCCAACCAAGGAGGCTTGGCACCCTCTTTGGCCGGCCCAAACCGAGCCGAACCAACGCGAATTAAACTCATTTAATTCGCCCAATAAGCCTTCAAAAGACTTAGCCAATTTTAGCTTCCATTACGCCTCTGATTAACTCAGATTCGACTTATTTCTCTTGATCGGAAAATCTAATTTTCAACTCGTTTTAAATCCCTCGGATTACTCATAGTGCGTGTGACTAAATAGGCTTTCGATTTATGTTGGCCGTCTATAATCAACAAATAATAGAACGATCATAAGTGGCACCTAGTAGTACATCATGACCCCCAATTAATCGAAAGATCAACGGTTTGACCTCAGAAGAAATTATTCTGAAACCCTTCAGTAGCTCTAATGAATCGTGCCTCATTCCCTTCACTATCTTATACCCACTTGGTTCTGGACACAGTCTATTTGTGTCGGTCCCCACTAGGCTGACTACGTCACACCTAGCCCAAGTAGTGTCCTTCTCGTCCTTTGAATTTCTAGTTACTCTCATGTATTTTAGAGACTCATACTCCAAACATGATATACTCTGGCCAGAGGTTTTGAGTAACAATCCGACGATAGGCCTCGGTATACATCTCCTCGCAAGGAGTGGTGAATCCTTTGTAGGCTGTTCAAACATCATCGGGCACTTCGGCTTATACCCAATCATCCTGGGTCCACACCTCCTTGGAGATGCTTGCTTAAGATGTTAAAGTATAAGTCTCCATGACCAAGATGACTTGAACACCGCAAGTCAAAGGAACATCACACTTAAGCCGCAGTAAGAACTTCATTGACATATCTATAGATAGATTTCATATGAAGTCTTACAGCTAGTCACTCCAATGAACTAGTTCCCTTAACTAGCACCCATGTTTATGTCCGGACATCCCAATGTCACCAGCCAGTGAGAATCAGCTGATTAGAGAATAACCCATGCTAGTCTCAACAGAATTGATAGTGTCCGTATTTATCAATTCATCGACTAGGGATATTTTCAATACTTCACATTTGCACATTTAGAGATAATCACTAGTTGTGATCCCATCACAAATTCTCTTATGCTGTGAGTTGTATTACGGACATTCAGTAGATGAGTTTAAGATCCCAATCAAATACACAAGCATGTATACTCAAATAGTGAATTATCATTTATTAAAATAAATATTTTACAATCATAAGGCGATTGCCTTAGGACACTTCTCTCATATCACTAACATGTTATGTACTAGGCACGATGTATCGTATGCTCTGAGCGTCACAAGCAGATACCAGTCAGATCCAGGAATGGATCATTGGGCGGCTGTCAAGACAATCCTTAAGTACTTAAGAAAAACTAAGGGTGTGTTCCTAATATATAGAGAAGATGATATGGTAATACGTAGGTATACAGATGCCAGTTTCCAGACAGATAAGGATGACTCCAAATCTCAGTCTGGATAGTATTTATCTTGAATAGAGGTGCAATAAGTTAGAAGAGTTTCAAACAAGACACCGTAGCGGATTCTACCACGGAAGCAGTCTGGATCAAGAAGTTTGTCTCAAAACTTGGTGAGGTTCCAACCATTGATGAAGCAATACCGGATTATTGCGATAACAATGGAGCTATTGCACAAGCAAAGGAACCAAGGTCTCATCAGCGATCCAAACATGTGCTTCGCCGCTATTATCTGATCAGAGAGATTATAAGTAGGAATGATATACAAATTGAGAAAAATCCCACTAAAAGGAATTTAGCGGATCCTTTAACTAAGGCCTTGCCTCAAAGCAAGTTTGAGGGTCATGTTAGAGCCTATGGTATTGGATACCGTAGCGATTGGCATTAGGACAAGTGGGAGTTTGTTAGTAATATGAGAGAAGTGTCCTAAGGCAATCGCCTTATGATTGTAATCATTTACTTTAATAAATGAATATTCACTATTTGAGTATACATTTTCGTGTATTTGATTGAGATCATAAACTCATTTACTGAATGTCCGCAATACAATTCACAACAAGAGAAAATTTGTGATGAATTCACAACTAGTGATTATCTCTACATATGCAATTGTGAAGTATTGAAATTGTCCCTAGTCGATGAATTGATAAATACGGACACTATCAATTCTGTTGAGACTAGCATGGGTTATTCTCTAATCAGCTGATTCTCACTGGCTGGTGACATTGGGATATCCGGAGATAAACATGAATGCTAGTTAAGGGAACTAGTTCATTGGAGTGACTAGCTATAAAACTTCATATGGTAATCCACATGTAGATATGTCAATAAAGTTCTTACTGCAGCTTAAGTGCGATGTTTCTTTGACTTACGGTGTTGAAGTCATCTTGGTCATGAAGACTTATATTTTGATATCTTAAGCAAGCATCTCCAAGGAGGTGTGGACCCAGGATGATTGGGTATAAGCCGAAGTGCCTGAAGATGTTTGAACAGCCTACAAAGGATTCACCACTCCTTGCGAGGGTATGCATACCCAAGGCCTATCGTCGGATTGTTACTCAAAGCCTCTGGCCAGAGCATGACATGTTCAGAGTATGATCTCTGAAAGACATGAGAGTAATTAGAATCCGTTGGACGAGAAAGACATTACTTGGGCTAGGTGTGACGTAGTCAGCCTAGTGGGGACTGACACACATACACCGTGTCCTGAACCAAGTGGGTATAAGATGGTGAAGGGAATGAGGCACGATTCATTAGAGCTGCTGAAGGGTTTCAGAATTAATTCTGAGGTCAACCGTTGATCTTTCGATTAATTGGGGATCATGATGTTCTACTAGGTGCCACTCATGATCGTTCTATAATTGGTTAATTATAGACGACCAATATAAATCGAAAGCCTATTTAGTCACACACACTACGAGTAATCCGAGGGATTTAAAACGAGTTGAAAATTGGATTTTCCGATCAGGAGAGATAAGTCAAATCTGTTGGATCGTGAAAACCGATAGAGGGGGGGTGAATATCGAAAATCATTTTTTTTCGGAAAACTAAGAGTAAGTGCACAGCGGAAATAAAAATAAGAAACACAGCACAAAGACACAGTGGTTTTTACTTGGTTCGGAGCCTGTGTCAACTCCTACTCCAAGGCCCATGGTCGTTGACCGTTTACTTTGGGCAATTCTATATTCGCACAAATTGGTTACACAATTTAATTACAAAATGAGTGCAATAATATATAATAAATTAAGTACGCTCTTCTTTACCGACGTTCGGTGTAGGTCGACTCTTTCGTGGCAGCGGGACGTCGTCGGCTCGAGGTGAAGCGTTTCTGGAGCAAGGCACGAGCGTAGAAGAGCTTTGAGGCGTTGAGAGAATTGATGTAGGAAGCATGGGGTCGAGGGCCCTTTATATAGGGCTAGGGGGCGCCCGGGACGTCGGGGGCGCCCCCCACGTGGCCTTTGATCCGCACAGATCTCGGTCAGCGTCTATCCTCTGGATCCGCTTTGACCGAGGCGCCCGAAGCGCTCGGGGTGCCCGCATTGACTGGGTCAAAGTTCTATCTTCTTGGCTTCGATGGCTTCATAGTTCGAAGTAAGCACATGGGGGCGCCCGCAGCGCAAGGGGCGCCCGGGAGCAGCGGGGGAACCCGGGAGCACGGGGGCGCCCCGCCCTGTAACGCCCGCTTTTTTTTTTTTTCATAAAGTGGCGTTACGTTAACATACATACTTAGGGCATGTAGACATCATAATGCAGCGGAAACCTTTAAACTTACACCTACATGCACTTACTACCATTCCTAGCATCATAACATGGGAACTTGACGTATTAACTTTATAGTTAGCATCATGTCATATTTTAGCATCATGTCATACTTAGCATCATGTCATACTTTAGCATCATGTCATAGAGTCATATTCAAGTACCTAATACTAAAGGTAAAGTTCTATCATAAGACCAGCAAACATATGGTCTCTTGGCCAAGTCACTATCACACACATTCTTTGACGCCCTCCTGCTGCTTCCTTACTGTCCCCTTGCGTGATCTTCGGTATAAGGAAAATAAGACTATAAGCACACAGGCTTAGTAAGACTCTTTCCTACTCACTAAAACCATTCATCAATTATCATGAGCATATGAAACATTAGCATACTTAGTGCTTTACTTAGAACATAAGCCTTATCATCACATAGCATACTTTCATCATGACATAGCCATAGCTTCATCACATTCATAGCATGACATAAACATAACCATAAGACATTCATGGCATAGCATAATACTTGGCATAGACATCAACATCGTAAACATTCATAGCATGGCATAATACTTGGCATAGACATAACATAATAAACATAACCTCACAACCATTCTTAGCATGAACCTAAATAAAATCATGGCATTCCATCTTAGCACAAACCTACTTAAATCATGGCTTCAAAATTAACATGGGCATAAATAAGAACATGGCATTCTAACTTAGCATAAACATAATTAAATCATGGCACACTAACTAGCATGAATATAAATAAAATCATGGCAATCTCACTTAACATAAACATAATTAAATCATGGTATCCTAAACTAGCAAAATATCATGGCATTCTAACTTAGCATAAATATAAATAAATCATGATATAAACATAATTACATCATGGCATAAACATAAATAAATCATGGCATAATCATAAATAAATCATGGCATAAACATAATTATATCATGGCATAAACATAAATAAATCATGGCATAAACATAATTATATCATGGCATAAACATAAATAAATCATGGCATAATCATAAATAAATCATGGCATAAACATAATTATATCATGGCATAAACATAAATAAATCATGGCATATCATAAATAAATCATGGCATAAACATAATTATATCATGGCATAAACATAAATAAATCATGGCATAAACATAATTACATCATGGCATAAACATAAATAAATCATGGCATAAACCATACCTTCATAAACATACCTTTCATAAACATACTTTTCATAATATAATGCATAACATGGATGGATGCATGTGGCAAATGCATATATATATATATATATATATATATATATATATATATATATATATATATATATAATATATATATATATATATATATATATATATATATATATATATATATATATATATATATATATATATATATATATATATATAACGATGCTTAATCTTTAAAAACATACTTTTAAATGCTTAAACATATTCATCATATCATTGGAGCCCTGGCTTGTACCACATACATACATCATAAGCGCGCATCCCTAAGTAAATACGAGGTAGCTAGCCTCGACCTACTAGGGTAAGGACAGCATAGTCGGTAATCCCCGAACCTAGGCGTTCTTAAGGTGCCCATCCCTGTTGCACAGCTTCGGTAGTGCCAGAACCGTGGACAGCATAGTCGGTAGTCCAGAACCGGGGCGTTCTTAAGGTGCCCATCCCTTGGACCCATACTTCGGTCCGGTACAAGCCCATTCATAAAGTAAAATACTTTACATGCTTCATCATTCATGAGACATTCATGGCATACTTAACATAGCATACTTGTTACGGCTCGGCCCGTCTACCGGCCCATTTACCGATCCTTTCGACCGTCGTACCGTCAACCATCGACCGTGCCATTTAGCATATTTATGCCTTAAAGACATAAGCATCATCTTTCATTCATCATACTTGTCATTCATCATCATTCATTCATCATACTTAACATCATCATTATGCCCTAAAGGCATGTACTTTAACCTTATTCATACAACATGACATACTTACATCTTATTCATAAAACATGGCATATCCTTCATAAACATGGCATATCATTCATAAACATGACATATCATTCATAAGCATGGCATATCATTCATAAACATTCATAAACATGGCATATCATTCATAAACATGACATATCATTCATCATTCATAAGACATGGCATACTTACATATTATTCACAAATCATGGTACATGTATAAACATCTATGACTTATCCTATAATTCATGGCATACAAACTAAAGGTTTGGTTAACATAGAACTCCTTCCATCTTACTTAAACATATATCTTGGTAACTCATACACATATACTAGGCCATAGGAACCCCTTTGGTTCCCTACTTAAGCCCAACCCTAATCCTTTAACCCTAAACTTGCTCTCGACCGAAACTTCAAGGCCATGGGGGTATGGAAAAATTCCATTAAAACCCCAAATCAATTGCTTAAACATCAACCATACCATACCATAGGGCCATTGGGGCCCTTACTTGAAATAAGTCCTAACTTCCCACCCTATTAGGGTACTTGGCCGAAACCTCTAGGGTCTCAAAGCTATGTGGAACATTCACATAAACACCCTCCATCTCTCCTATATCATGTTAGTACATCAAACACATGCTTGGGGTTTTAGACCCAACTCCACCCATGAGGTCTTGTTGTTGGCCGAAACCCTAGGGTATCCTAGGGTGCCCAAAAAATTCCTAAAAATTATATTAAATTCCTAAACCTCATAAGAGAACATTATACAACATTATCAAAATTTTTAGCATCATTTTTGAACCCTAAACCATGGTGGCCGAAACCCTCAATCCTAGGTGTCTTGGTTTTGCTTCTTTCATGTTGGCCGAAACCTTAAGGTGTCTTAGGGTACTCCAAAAATTCCCAAAAATTATACTTAACCTCTAAACATCATCAGGGAACATTAAATAGCATTATACATATTTTTATCATATTTATAGACCTATAAATCATGGTGGCCGAAACCCTTAAACTTAGGGTTCTTAGTTTGGTTCCTTTCATGTTGTCCGAAACCTTAAGGTGTCTTAAGTTACTCCAAAAATTCCAAAAAATTATACTTAACCTCTAAACATCATCAGGAAACATTAAATAGCATTATACAGATTTTTAGCATATTTATAGACCTATAAATCATGGTGGCCGAAACCCTTAAACTTAGGGTTCTTAGTTTGGTTCCTTTCATGTTGTCCGAAACCTTAAGGTGTCTTAGGGTACTCCAAAAATTCCCAAAAATTATACTTAACCTCTAAACATCATCATGGAACATTAAATAGCATTATACAGATTTGTATCATATTTATAGACCTAAAAATCAAGGTGGCCGAAACCCTTAAACATGAGGGTCTTGGTTTTCTTTCCTTTCAACATCTAATTCGAAATCCAACCACTATATCATACTAAAAATCATAAAAATCAGAGGGAAATATTATACCACAGGTGAGGGAGTCTTACCTTGGGGTTTCTAAATTTTTAGACCTTGGATGGAGAGAAGGAAGAAGACTTGATGTCTCTTGACCACACCTAGTCCTTGGATCCTTGTAAGAACTTTAGATCTTGGGTGATGGAGCCTTGGTGGAAGCTTTTCCAAGGGAGAACTCTTCCTTAGAGTTTCGGCTAGAATGAGGAGGGAGGAGGGGAGCAAATGCACTTGATGATGAAGAGAAGCAACCCCCCAAACCCCCTCTTTATGGCTCCTTTAAAGAGGCAAATGAAGAGTCTCTCTATGACCCTTCATCTCCTTCTACTTCTTAACCACCCTCTACTTCATTTACTCATAAGAATTCCTTGCTAGATGAGTTGGTTAAAGTATTCATGGTTGTACAAGAGGTCCAAGGTTCAATCCTTGGCCCATGTACCTTTATTTTTATTTTATTTTTATTTTATTTAAACCCCTTTTTCTTATTTTCAAAAATTCCCCTTTATTTCGAAAATTCCCCTAAAATCCCCCATAATTATGCTAATATTCCTAAATAAAATTCTTTTATATTTATATAAAATTCACCTAATTAATACCTATTTTTGGAGCCCACATTAAGCTCATTGGTACTTAGTTTTCTCAATTTAAATGAGAAAACATGGATTTTCTAGGCCTAAGTTCTCCTTAATATTTCTAGGTCCCTTGGAAAATTATTTAAACATGCTTAATATTTTAATAAAATATTAAGAGAATTTTCCGGGTCGTTACACGCCCAACAGCTTTTCGAACCCTTCTTCTTTTGATGTGTTTTGTATGTACCTTGGGGGCGCCCGGGACACTCCGGGCACCCTACTCAACCTTTGCCTCTCTCCATTGAGGCTTTCTGAGCTGCAGACACACGTTCCTTCGGTCTTGCATCAAGGGTTTGTCCAAAACACAATAAAATATTTATTTGTTCATACAGCCTTAGCTGTCTTGGTTCTGACTTTGGTCTCCAAAATGGAGTCCTAGGTCGAACCGACGCCTACTGTTCCCTCGATGGGGAACGCGTCCTCACCTACTCCTCTCGGGAGAATTTACCTAATGCCAACCATTCCTTTGGTTGGACTTTTGCCTGACGGTCCTTTGTCAGGTCTTGTAAACTGGCAGTCCTTCGCCAGTTGCCTAGCAGTCCTTCGCTAGGGCTTCGTTGCTGGCAGTCCTTCGCCAGTGCCTAACAGTCCTTCGCTAGGGCTCGATGCTGGCAGTCCTTCACCAGTTGCCTAGCAATCCTTCGCTAGGGCTTTCTTTCCTGGCATTCCTTTGCCAGTGCCTAGCAGTCCTTCGCTAGGGCTTTTCCTGCACACTTGATTAACTTGTTAGAAAACAAGAAAGACTTAACTTTTGACCTATGTTGCCATTATCAAAACACAGGTTTGACTTAGGTGCATTTCTGCACCAACAGTCTCCCCCTTTTTGATTTATGGCAACCCTAGTTCAAAAAGTTAAGTTAAGCAAGACATGAAAAGGTTTTATCTTTTGTTCCCTCCCCCTGGAAGGAATCTCCCCCTAGATTTTTTAAAAACTCGTGGGGTAAAAAAAACTTTACTTGTACTTTGAAAACTTAAGTTTTAGGTTTAAAGTACTCAAAATGTTAGCTTAAGTACTTGGTAAGATATAACAAGCTAAGTACTTAGTAGGTTTTGAAACACTTTAGTATATCTAGAAAACTTAAGTATAAAGTATATTGGAAAACTAATGTGTATTTGGAAAACTTTAAGTACCTAACAATTTTGACAAACTTAAGCTTTACAGTACTTATAAGAATTTTGACAAGCTTAAGTAAGAAACTTTTGAAGGGCTAGAGTACTTAGTAAAATTTTGAAAATTAAATAAAATTTTAAAGCTAAAGTACTTAGCAAAATTGACAGTTTGAAAACAAATTTTGAAGCTAAAGTACTTAGCAAAATTGACAGTTTGAAAACAAATTTTGAAGCTAAAGTACTTAGCAAAATTGACAGTTTGAAAACAAAATTTGAAGCTAAAGTACTTAGTAAAATTGACAGTTTGAAAACAAATTTTGAAGCTAGAGTACTTAGCAAAATTGAGAAAACAAATTTTGAAGCTTGAGTACTTAGCAATATTTTTGAAGGCTTTAAGAACTTAAGTATTTCTTCAAAAAGTTTAAGCTTTTGAGTAACGGATAAGTGTATTTTTGAAACTTTTTGAATGAAGGAAAAATTTAGAAAAAGTAATTTTCTCTTTCCTATCTCTATCTCTCCCCCTTTGCCATATATCAAAACAGATAAATATAGCATTAATAATGAATAAGAATTTGCTGTACTGAACCAATTCATAATTTGATTTACACTAGATCAATCAATTATACTAAATCAATCAATTATCTCTGTAGGGACCTGTCTAACCCAATTAGCTACTCACTAACTGTTATAAACAGTAGTTTTTGCTAGGGTTAGTCAAGTTAAGTGTTTCTGTTCAAGTTAGATTTTCTAAGCTTGACACTTAACTTGATTGCTATGTATATTATATTTAGTGCCCCAATTACTGCAGATGCACTGACTTAAAGCATCTTGAATTAAGGCAAAGACCTAAGCATCTCAACCCTTTCTAGGTTATCAATCAAAAGTACCCTAAGGTGCTTGTGAGATGTTGGCTTCTAAGTCTATAGGTGCATGCAGTTCTAGGGTTAGGGCCTAGGCTAAGTTCATTTTCGAAAAAGCCCTAATTTTTAAAAGGGGGTTGTTTTGCAATAAAACTAAGAAAAAAAAGGTGAAAACTGATTTTGAAATCAAGTAAAGCAGTTTTTCAAAATTTATTTTTAGAAAACTGATTTTTGAAATCAAGTAGAGCAAAAAAAAATTTAGATACTCTATTCTACAAAGCACAATCCTAACTGCAAAGAGAACAAGTACTCATAAACTGGTCAACAGAGAATAAAGCAAATAATCAAGGTTCAAATGCAGTCAAACAGTCAAACCTAAGTCAACCCTACTGAGTAGGGGCAGTCAAATAGATACAGTACTAAGTGAATCTAAGACGAAGGACCGGGATGATCGGAGGAGCCTGGCTGCCAGGATCGAAATAGGGTCATCATCTCATGATACTCTGCCTCTCTGGCCTCCCTCTCGGCTCGAAGTGCGCTCATGTAACTGTTGTAGTAGCCAAGATTTGTCTCCATTTCTTCAGCGTGATTGGCCTCCACTTCCTCTCGGAGGCTCTGTACGCGGGTCTCTAGCTGAGTCACTCGGTCGTAAAGTGTCGGTGGAGCAGGCTCATCTATGTGTGCTCGGGCTGCTGCTGTTAGATCTCCGACGTCGACTTCAACCTCCTCGTTTGAGTCAACTGGTGCTCCGGCCTGCTGTCGTCGCCAACTAAGAACCCCGGTGGCCGACACCTCTAGACCCGCTAAGGAGAAGTTCCTAAATTCGATTTCGTCAAAGTCGGTCATAGTGGTTATTTCACCCAAGGTTACGTCACGACCGTGGTGATGAAGGAGGGACGTGATGATGTGGCAGTACGGTGTGCGTACTCGTCCCTGGGTCGTGACTCTGGACGCATGCAGAATGGTATGAAACATATGTAGTCCAATGTCTATGTCAAGGTGGTGGACCAGGGCATAAAGAAGGAAAGCATGAAAGGGTCTCATAGTTCCTAGGTCCCGGGTAGAGAGTGGTAGGATACAGCGGACCAGAACTCTATACAAGGCATAGTTCTGGGCCTGAAGTTCAACAGCTAGGAAGCGTCTGTTTGCGGGGAGGTCTGCCCTAAAGAAATAGGAGTGAATGGTATCTAGGGTAATATCTGAGTAGGGGGGATCAAATGGGGGGTTCCTAGGAGGATAACAGCAGAATGTGGACTGTGAGGGTCGCAGTCCTAGGAAGCGGTTTAACAGAGTAGGGGTGATGGTTAAAGGAATCCCTTGGACAGTGGTATGAAACATAAGATTATCTTGTCGAATAATATTATTGTAAAACTCTGCACATAGGGTTTCATTTATGGTATGTGTGCAGAAGACAAGATTATCCAGTTGATAGAAATTGATGATGTTCATGGCGACAGGGCATGATTGGGTAAAAAAGTGCCTATTGAGATAACTCGTTTTAATAGGCTTGTAGACTATTTGTGCGAACCTATTACATAACTCTAGATTAGGAAATCTAGGATCGGGACTAGGTTGGGCACCGGGGTTGGCCGGGTTCGGTCGGCGTCTTTGAAGTTAAAGGAGTTAAAGAAAAGAATAAAGATATTGCATGAAGTAAATTTGAACGCAATAAAAATAATTAATCATACCGGACGGCTCGGGGAGGCATGGTCGAGGAAGAGGCCTTGCAAGGTCTTCTTGAAGAATAAGAAGTGGAGAAGAAGGTTGATTTTGGTGTGGGAAGGGAAGGGGAATTCGGGTGCCTTTTATAGGCAAACTCATGGGGGCGCCCGGGAGCTTCCGGGCGCCCTGGTCAGGGTCAAGGCAGCTTTTCTATCTCGGGGAACGAAAAAGGCTGTGGGGGGGCGCCCGTGTGGTCCCGGGCTCCCGGGATTGTATAGAAAGGTACAAGCTTTATGTCTTGTCATCTTTTGACCATGATTAAATTGGTTTGACTATGACTTGACTGCTTTGACCATGGTTTGACTGTATTAATCATGGTTTGACCAATTTGACCATGGTTTGACTGTATTAATCATGGTTTGACCATGATTTTGACAAATACAAGAACATTTCATCCCATAGGTAAAAGAATTTCTAACTTAGTCTTAATCCTGCTGTCTCACCCAGTCTAGGGTTTTCAATCACGTTAACCTTATAGGTTTTGTGAGACAGGTTTTGATAGTTTTGAATGTTTATTTAAAGATAATTAAATTTTGAAAACTTAATTAATTTTGAAAACGATTAAATTTTTCAACAGAAGTTTAAATCTATAAATAACTGAATTTTTGTGTTAGATTCGAATTTGGCAAAAATTAATTTGAATTTGAATTTCAGAAATTGGCTTCCTGGTCTTGGCGAGGCACTAGGCCTTCTTTGGCCGTAGCCTTATGGGATCATCCACCCTTTCCTTGACAAAGCCTTTTAATGAAAGTTCATTTTCAAAAAATTCTTTGACAAATTTCTGGTCTAACTAGTTTGGGTCTTGGATCGGTAGCTTCGGCTAGTTTCACCAGTCTAAAGAGATCAAGTGAACTTGATCTTATTAGAATTGGTTTCCCTAACGTACTATCATCTCACCTCCACCCAACACTATGTTGTCAAATTTCAGCTATGTTTGTTTAGTCCTTAAGCTAGCCTAAATCTAAGCATGGTATAATGCAGAAATTAAATAAACAATCAATCAAGCAATTTTAAATTGATAATAACAAATTTATCTAATAATGAAAATAGTTTTCAGTTTGGCTCCCCCTGGACTAAAGCCACGGTGATGGTTAGGCAAGATGTGAATCTTGTCCTTGGGGATCCAATACTGATTTGATCCAGTCGGTTTATTCAGGTATAGTTTAGGTACCCATGCCTGAATTTTACCTCTGGACTGATTCAGTACAGCAAGGTATGATCTTTGCCGAGATTTGGTTCTATAGCCCAATCCGGATCGATTTAGAACTGATTTCTGTTTTCCAAAGATCATGTCAAGACCTTTGGAACCAGATGTAAATCGTTCTAGTGCTGATCTAAGATCCTTAACCTGAGTTTTCAGGGAGGAGTTTTCCTTTTCAAGTTTTTCAACTTGAATAGGAGTTCCTTCCTGTACCTTCTCGGTTAAGGGTTTAGAGTCAGCTCCCTCTTTCAGGAGTTTTACTTCCTGTCGGAGGGATTCGACTCGGAGTTTGGCTTTAGCCAAGTCTCGAGAAATAAATGAAATCAACTCACTTAATTGCAATCTATTAAAACCAGTTACCTTTATTTCTCCGTCTTCTGTGAAGGTCAGCTCGCCGTCCTCTTGTTCTGATTCTGACTCGACTTTTTCTGAGGCGGTCAGAGCTAGGAGATTGGACTGAGGCGCCTCTTCTTCTTCTTCTGAGGAAGACTCGTCCCAGGTTGCTTGTAGCGCCTTCTTTCTTCTCGTCTTCTTGGACTCTTTCAGATTTGGACACTCTGTTTTGTAGTGGCCCTTTTTCTTGCACTCGTAGCAAGTCACATTAGGCTTGTTCGCGGGTTCAGCTGGTTCGTCCTTTCTTCGGCCGGTTTTCCTTTTGTTGGTTCGGTTCTTCAGCTCTTTGTAGTAGTTTCGAGCAAGCCGGACCAGCTTAGTTTGTTCTCCTTCTTCATCTTCTGAATCGGAGTCTGAGTTAGACTCGAGTTCAGGTTCGGGCTTCTTCTTCGTTGTCCTTAGAGTTTTGCCTGCAAGAAAAGCAACTTCTCTCTCGACCACATTGGTGTTAGTTTGTTCGTGCAGTTCAAGTTCGGAAAACAATTCATCTAATTTTATTTTAGAAAGATCCCTAGAGACCTTATATGCATCTACCATAGATGCCCACAAGGTGTTTCTAGAGAAGGCGTTTAGAGCATACCTTATTAGGTCACGGTTTCAACCTTGTGACCTATTGTGTGAAGACCGTTCATTACCTCCTGGATTCGTGCGTGGAGCTGGGCTGCTGTTTCGTTGTCGGCCATCTTGATAGTGTAGAGTTTATTCAGTAGCAGATCCCTTTTGCTGATCCTGGTGTCCGAGGTCCCTTCGTGCAACTCGATCAGTTTTGTCCATAGCTCTTTTGTACTGTTGAAGGGGCCCACTCGGTTCAGCTCTTCCTTTGTCAGCCCGCATTGTAGGGTTTGCGTTGCTTTTGCGTCGGCTTCTATCTTGCGCTTTAGAGTGTTGTCCCACTCCGAGTAGCTTTGTGGAAGTCCTTCCGCATTTCGGGGGATCTCCAGACCGGACTGGATAATGATCCACATGTCCACCTGAGTTTTCAGGTGGACCTCCATGCGACTTTTCCAGTAGGAAATGTCTTCTCCACTGAAGAGTGGAGGTCTAGCGGTGCTGAATCCCTCTTGCATAGACATTTGTTCTGTAAAAAGAAACTTACAAACAAAGGTGTCCCAAGACTTGGTCTTGGATTAGCAGTGCGGGATAAAGATAATTAAGTACAAAAAAAAATAATTAAATTCGAAAAGAAAAAAAATCCGAAAAAAAATTTCAAACTGGTGGTTGCACCAAGTTTGAATTCCCCGCTCTGATACCACTTGTTGGATCGTGAAAACCGATAGAGGGGGGGGTGAATATCGGAAATCGTTTTTTTTTCGGAAAACAAAGAGTAAGTGCACAGCGGAAATAAAAATAAGAGACACGGCACAAAGACACAGTGGTTTTTACTTGGTTCGGAGCCTGTGTCGACTCCTACTCCAAGGCCCACGGTCGTTGACCGTTTACATTGGGTAATTCTATATTCGCGCAAATAGGTTAGACAATTTAATTACAAAATGAGTGCAATAATATATAATAAATTAAGTACGCTCTTCTTTACCGATGTCCGGAGTAGGTCGACTCTTTCGGGGCAGCGGGACGTCGTCGGCTCGAGGTGAAGCGTTTCTAGAGCAAGGCACGAGCGTAGAAGAGCTTTGAGGCGTTGAGAGAATTGATGTAGGAAGCCTGGGGTTAGGTCTCTTTATATAGGGCTAGGGGGCGCCCGAGACGTCGGGGGCGCCCCCACGTCGGCTTTGATCCGCACAGATCTCGGTCAGCGTCTATCCTCTGGATCCGCTTTGACCAGGGCGCCCGAAGCGCTCGGGGCGCCCGAAGCGCTCGGGGCGCCCGAAGCGCTCGGGGCGCCCGCATTGACTGGGTCAAAGTTCTATCTTCTTGGCTTCGATGGCTTCTTAGTTCGAAGTAAGCGCATGGGGGCGCCCGGGAGCAGCGGGGGCGCCCGGGAGCACGGTGGCGCCCCGCCCAGCAGCTTTTCGAACCCTTCTTCTTTTGATGTGTTTTGTATGTACCTTGGGGGCGCCCGGGACACTCCGGGCACCCTACTCAGCCTTTGCTTCTCTCCATTGAGGCTTTTTGAGCTGCAGACACACGTTCCTTTGGTCTTGCATCCAGGGTTTGTCCAAAACACAATAAAATATTTATTTGTTCATACAGCCTTAGCTGTCTTGGTTCTGACTTTGGTCTTCAAAATGGAGCCCTAGGTCGAACCGACGCCTACTGTTCCCTCGACGGGGAACGCGTCCTCACCTACTCCTCTCGGGAGAATTTACCTAATGCCAACCATTCCTTTGGTTGGACTTTTGCCTGACGGTCCTTTGTCAGGTCTTGTAAACAGGCAGTCCTTCGCCAGTTGCCTAGCAGTCCTTCGCTAGGGCTTCGTTGCTGGCAGTCCTTCGCCAGTGCCTAGCAGTCCTTCGCTAGGGCTTGATGCTGGCAGTCCATCGCCAGTTGCCTAGCAATCCTTCGCTAGGGCTTTCTTTCCTGGCATTCCTTTGCCAGTGCCTAGCAGTCCTTCGCTAGGGTTTTTCCTGCACACTTGATTAACTTGTTAGAAAACAAGAAAGACTTAACTTTTGACCTATGTTGCCATTATCAAAACACAGGTTTGACTTAGGTGCATTTCTGCACCAACAGAATCTGAATTTTTCAGAGACGCATCGGAAGCATAAAATGGCTAAGCCTTTTGAAGACTTATTGGACGAATTAAATGAGTTTAATTCGTACGGTTCGGCATTGGTTTGGCCGGCCAAAGAGGGTCCCCACCCTCTTTTGTTTGGCCGGCCACAATAAGAGGGAGAACCAAATTGTTTGGTTCAAATTATAAAATAAACCGCGCGTGGTTTGTTTTATAAAATTATGGATAAAGAAATTTATATAAAGAGATTTATTTTCATGGAAATTAAAATAAACCTTCGATTAGTTTATTTTATTTTATAAATCAATAATGGATTGATTTACCAAGATAAAGAAATTTTTAGAAATTTATTCTTTTTATGGAAATTAAAATGAACCATGGATTGGTTTATTTTATAAAATCAATTATGAATTGATTTTTTCCATGATAAGAAAAATTTAAAAGATAAATTTCTTGTAAAATGTATTCCATAATAAAAGGGGAGACATGATTATTTTTATTATAAATTAAGTTATAATAAAAACTTGGCATAACGGAATAATTCATAAGAAATTTATAAGATAAATTTCTTGTAAAATTTATTCCATAATAAAAGGGGAGACATGGTTGTTTTTATTATAAATTAAGTAATAATAAAAACTTGGTTTAACGGAATAATTCATAGAAAAATTTATAAGATAAATTTCTTATGAAAAATTTATTCCGTTGAAAAGGAGACTTGGCGATAAAGAGGCTACTATATAAAGGTGCAAAGGCAAGGCTTGGAAATCAATTCAAGTGATCAAGGATTCTTGCCTAGCCTCTCTTCCTCTCCTTCTCTCCCTCTCCCTCTTCTAGGGCCAGCTACCCTCTCCCTATTCTAGGGTCGGCTACCCTCACCTCCTTTGCCGTGAACCACCTCCACCAAGAAGGTGCCAAAGAAGAAGAAGAAGCGGGGCGCGACTCCTTCCTTCCTCCCGAAATCTTGATTCCGTTTTTCATTTGGTGGTTAGTTTTCTATCTCTCTCTCTTGATATTCTTGTCGTGCCTTTGGAGAATCTAGTAGTTCTTGTCGGCACAAAACTCGTGGCTTTGCGAAGTCATCCCGAAGAAAACTCGGCGTGGACGAGAATAGAAGCAGAGCTTCCAAGGGACGCTACGGTTGGATCTCGTCCCTTACATTGAGTTACGCGAGGTATCAAGTAAATTAGTTTACTTTCTACAAAATTTTAATTTATGATCATGTCTACACAATATAAGGTTGCATGCTAGATACGTGGTTAAAATAATTTGAGAAATTATTTATGCTAAACCTTCCGCTGCACGTAATTAAATTTTAAAATTACGAACCCGTATCCTGGTCAACATGCACCCGGTCCCAACAGTGGTATCAGAGTCGTTTAGTGTTCGACATAATCATATAATTGTTTTGTGGAAAACTTTGTCATGATCTAAATTTTGGAAAAATTTTCCAATTATGGAAACTTTCCAATTATAAAAAATTTTAGATTTAGGAATTTCAATGTTTGGAAATCCTCATGAAATTTCGCAAACGTTTGAAATATCCTAGTTTTTGAAATTTTATGATAATTGTGAAAACTTCCCATTTTTTGAAAACTTTCCAATTTTGGAAATTCCTACTATGGAAATTTTCCAATTTTGGAAATATGTAAGTTTTCTTTCTACCAGAAACTTACAATTATTCTGAAAACCTATTAAGAAATCTCACAATTTTGGGCACTTTCTTTCAAGAAAGTCTAGACAAATTTATGGATTATTAATTGACAATTAAATTTGAATTGGTTTTAAATTATTAGCAAAATTTTTTATTTTGGATTGAGCCTCGGGGAGCCGTCCAATTTAAAGTTAGTTGTTGTAATTTAATTTCCTATTTTGAATAAAATTGTCATGTTTAATTTGGTTACGCCTCGGGGGAGCGGACCAAATTAGATTTACAACAAATTCCTTTTTTTTGGGTATCTGAGCCTCGGGGAGCCACCCAAAGAAAATAATTTGTTGAAATTAAAAAATCCATAAATAAAATATGTAATCAAATCTTGGAAATTTTGAGGTGATTCTCAAACGATAATTTCCTTATTTGATTTAAGAGGTGATGCTCTTACATATTGTTGTCTCCAAAATTTATTAGGAAAATGGTTTCCTATAGAGTTTTCTTAAAAGAGATTTTCATGAAAATAATATGTGGTTGAATTAATGGAATCTGTCTCTTTATTTAATAAGATTTGATTTAGAGAAATCACAGTCTTAAACATATTATTTCCGAAATTGATTATGACAATTTAGGAAATTGTTTCCCAAAACAATTCCTTAAATAAAGTATGAAATTTGATTTAGGAAATCAAATTAAGTCACATACATACATTATTAAGCAAATCATTAGTACATGACATAATTATATGTCATGAATGTGCTTAGAAAAGAAAGGATGAGACCCAAAACCCCTTACAAAATATTAAGGCTAACACCTTCCATTAATATGGATAGAACCGAAGTTTTGTTTCTCGTTTGGGTTGATGGACACATCTATGCCCGGCTTGAATCTCAACATGTTCAAACCATGGAATTAGTTTATGATTAATATAGTTGGAGTCAGAGGTCAATCCTTAGTTTTGGTTGTTGGACACATCCAAGCCTGACTAAACGGTTGAATGAACTCCAACCATATTAAAACTATTTCTTGATTAATGGGTCAGCCTTAAGCTTGGAGCATCGATTTGTTGTGCCACAGCCAAGGTCGATGTAAAGAGAGGTGCAGTTGGGTGCTATGTATATTGTTGCATACTTGTTAATGAGTTAACAACCCAATGATTTATGCAAACATTCAATTAGTTGATAGCATAAAATGATAGTTACATATATGTGATATGTAATCGGTATAATTACCTACCTTCATAGCTAAGAATAACTTGATGGCCACAGCCATAGTTGTTCTTAACTATGGTTAGATATCAACCAATTTAGAGATGCTCCTACGATCTCCCGAATTGATTAAAAGGGTTGTTCAATTCAAAAAATAAATAGGATTTAATTAATATATATTGATGCATTCTTTATCATTCTTCTCACATAAGCTCAATTTGTATTTCTAGGATAATCACTCGATCATGTCTTCTCTGAATTTGCATTCCATTTTGGACACCAATAAGTTAACTAAGGACAAAAGGATTGAAAAGGCACCAAAAGGCACTCGCCATCATTGTGGCAAGGAGGGCCACTGGCGAAGAAACTGCAAGGTTTATCTTGAGTCCTTGAAGAAGAAGGCATCCGATGCCCCATCCTCTTCAGGCATCTTCGTTATTGAATGCCACTCTATTTCCTCGTACACCTGGGTACTTGATACTGGGTGTAGCTCACATATATGTAATGACATACAAGGGCTAAGGAATAGAAGAAGACTTGTCAAGGGATAAGCGAATTTGTGAGTTGGAAATGGAGCAAAGATTGCGGTTGTTGCCATCGGAACATATTTGCTAAAGCTCCCTACTAGACGTGTCTTAGAATTGCATAATTGTTATTTTGTTCCTTCATTAATAAAGAACATTATATCTATTTCATGTTTGAATGAAAAGGGTCATTATTTAACTTTTAGTAACAATTGTTGTTACATAACTTTAAATGGCATTCTTTTTGGGACTGGAACTTTGTGCAATGGCATCTACATGTTAGATTTATCCGGTGACGTTTTCAATATCGATGTTAGCAACAAACGTACTCGAATAGATTCCTATACGTGGCATTGTCGTCTTGTCCATGTAAGTAAGAAACGCATGACCAAATTACACCGATGTGGAATTCTGGAATCATTTGAACCCGGTTCATTTGATACATGCGAATCATACTTAAATGGCAAGATGGCCAAATTACCCTTTTCCGGAAAAGGTAATCCTGTGTGAGAATTGCTTGGTCTAATACATACTGATGTATGTGGACCAATGTCAACTCTTGCACAAGGAGGCTATAGCTACTTCATTACCTTTATCGATGATCACTCACGATTCGGGTATGTGTTCTTGATGAAACACAAATCTGAAGCTTTTGAAAAATTCAAAGAGTTCAGAAATGATGTAGAGAAACAGCTTGGCAAAAGTATTAAGATACTTCGATCCGATCGGGGTGGTGAATACTTAAGTCAAGAGTTTCAAGATTATCTTAGGGACAATGGAATATTGTCTCAATGGACTCCGCCATATACACCACAGCATAATGGTGTATCTGAGAAGCGCAATCGAACCTTGTTGGGCATGGTTAGATCTATGATGAATCATGCAACTCTTCCAAAATCCTTTTGGGGCAATGCACTTAAGACAGCTGTTTACTTGCTAAACAGAGTCCCAACCAAGGTAGTCTCTACTACTCCATATGAGACGTGGAATAGTAAGAAACCTCACTTAACTCACCTTAAGATATGGGGTTGTCCTGCTTATGTGAAGCAGACTGTATTAGACAAATTGGATCCTAAGTCTGATAAATGTTTATTTATTGGATAGCCTAAGGAAACAAAGGGTTACCAATTCTATCATCCCTTGGAACAAAAGGTGTTTGTTTCAAGGCATGCTGTATTTCTGGAAAAAGAATTACTTTTACAAGAAAATAGTGGGAGTGGCATTGAACTTGATGAAGTTCATGAAACTTCAATAGACATTACAGAGACACCTAGTGTAGACCCACAACCAATAACTCATATTGATGAGCTATCAGTTGAACCTAAAACAACACCACCTCTTCGTAGGTCTGATAGGACATGCAATATTCCAGAGCGATACAGATATCTCATAATTGAATCGAACGACGTGTTACTCATAAGCAATGACAAACCTATCAGTTATGAAGATGTTCTGAAAAGTTCAGAAAGGGACAAATGGCTTGAAGCCATGAAGTCGGAAATGGATTCCATGTACGAAAATCATGTATGGGACTTGGTTAACCCACCTGAAGGGATTAAGCCCATAGGGTGCAAGTGGGTTTTCAACAAGAAAACCGACATGGAAGGTAATGTTGTTACCTTTAAGGCTAGATTAGTGGCAAAAGGATATCGTCAGAAACAAGGAATTGATTATGACGAAACCTATTCGCCAGTAGCTATGCTTAAATCCATTCGGAAGCTCCTGGCCATAGCAGCTCATTATGATTATGAGATATGGCAAATGGATGTGAAAACAACTTTCCTTAATGGAAACCTGCTTGAGGATGTATACATGATACAACCTGAAGGTTTCACATCGGTTGATAAAACCAAAATATGCAAGCTTCGACGATCCATATATGGACTGAAGCAAGCATCCAGGAGTTGGAACATCCGTTTTGATGAGACAATCAAAGAGTTTGATTTCTCACAAAATCCTGACGAACCTTGTGTGTACAAGAAGGTTAGTGGGAGTGCAGTCGTATTCCTAGTATTATATGTCGATGACATATTACTCATAAGAAACGATATATCAATCTTACAATCGGTTAAAATTTGGTTGTCCAAAACTTTCTCCATGAAAGACCTGGGAGAAGCAACCTATATCCTTGGGATTAGAATCTATAGAGATAGATCAAAACGGTTGCTTGGTCTTTCGCAGTCTACATATATAGACCGAGTGCTAAAAAGGTTTAGCATGTCGGAATCCAAGAAAGGTTACCTTCCCATCAGGCATGGGATCAACCTTTCAAGGTCTATGTGTCCGCGCACAGAAGACGAGAAGATTTGCATGAATAAGATTCCTTATGCATCCGCGATAGGATCTATCATGTATGCTATGTTATGTACTAGGCATGATGTATCGTATGCTCTGAGCGTCACGAGCAGATATCAGTCTGATCCAGGAAGGGATCATTGGGCGGCTGTCAAGACAATCCATAAGTACTTAAGAAAAACTAAGGGTGTGTTCCTAATATATGGAGAAGATGATATGGTGATACGTAGGTATACAGATGCCAGTTTCCAAACAGATAAGGTTGACTCCAAATCTCAGTCTGGATACGTATTTATCTTGAATAGAGGTGCAATAAGTTGGAAGAGTTCCAAACAAGACACCGTAGCGGATTCTACCACGGAAGCAGTCTGGATCAAGAAGTTTGTCTCAAAACTTGGTGAGGTTCCAACCATTGATGAAGCAATACCGGTTTATTGCGACAACAATGGAGCTATTGCACAAGCAAATGAACCAAGGTCTCATCAGCGATCCAAACATGTGCTTCGCCACTATTATCTGATCAGAGAGATTATAAGTAGGAATGATATACAAATTGAGAAAATCCCCACTGAAAGCAATTTAACCGATCCTTTAACTAAGGCCTTGCCTCAAAGCAAGTTTGAGGGTCATGTTAGAGCCTATGGTATTGGATACCGTAGCGATTGGCATTAGGCCAAGTGGGAGTTTGTTAGTAATATGAGAGAAGTGTCCTAAAGCAATCGTCGTATGATTGTAATCATTTACTTTAATAAATGAATATTCAATATTTGAGTATACATGTTTATGTATTTGATTGAGATCTTATACTCATTTACTAAATGTCCGCAATACAATTCACAGCATGAGAGAATTTGTGACGAATTCACAACTCGTGATTATCTCTACATGTGCAATTGTGAAGTATAGAAATTTATTCTTTTTATGGAAATTAAAATGAATCATGGATTGGTTTATTTTATAAAATCAATTATGAATTGATTTTTTCATGAAATGAAAAATTTATAAGATAAATTTCTTGTAAAATTTATTCCATAATAAAAGAGGAGACATGGTTGTTTTTATTATAAATTAAGCTATAATAAAAACTTGGCATAACGGAATAATTCATAAGAAATTTATAAGATAAATTTCTTGTAAAATTTATTCCATAATAAAAGGGGAGACATGGTTATTTTTATTATAAATTAAGTTATAATAAAAACTTGGCTTAATGGAATAATTCATAGAAAAATTTATAAGATAAATTTCTTATGAAAAATTTATTCCGTTAAAAAGGAGACTTGGCGATAAAGAGACTACTATATAAAGGTGCAAAGGCAAGGCTTGGAAATCAATTGAAGTGATCATGGATTCTTGCCTAGCCTCTCTTCCTCTCCTTCTCTCCCTCTCCCTCTTCTAGGGCCGGCTACCCTCTCCCTATTCTAGGGCCGGCTGCCCTCACCTCCTTTGCCGTGAACCACCTCCACCAAGAAGGTGCCAAAGAAGAAGAAGAAGAGGGGCGCGACTCCTTCCTTCCTCCCGGAATCTTGATTCCGTTTTTCGTTTGGTGGTTAGTTTTCTATCTCTATCTCTTGATATTCTTGTCGTGCCTTTGGAGAATCTAGTAGTTCTTGTCGGCACGAAACTCGTGGCTTTGCGAAGTCATCCCGAAGAAAACTCGGCGTGGACGCGAATAAAGGCGGAGCTTCCAAGGGACGCTACGGTTGGATCTCGTCCCTTACTTCGAGTTACGTGAGGTATCAAGTAAATTAGTTTACTTTCTACAAAATTTTAATTTATGATCATGTCTACACAATATAAGGTTGCATGCTAGATACATGGTTAAAATAATTTGAGAAATTATTTATACTAAACCTTCCGCTGCACGTAATTAAATTTTAAAATTACGAACCCGTATCCATGTCAACATGCACCCGGTCCCAACATAGTGGGACTAGGTTGATTGAAACCCTGACTTAGAGGGTCAGGTCCTAGCTTGGAGAGCTAGGTTGAAGAAATCCTGGCTTGGAGGGTCAGGTCCTAGCTTGGAGAGCTTGGTTGATGAAATCCTGGCTTGGAGGGTCAGGTCCTAGCTTGGAGAGCTAGGTTGCTGAAATCTTGGCTTGGAGGGTCTTGGTCCGGGGGAATAAGAATGAGTCAGAGAAGGGCTGGAGGCTTGTTCTCATGACTTAGTGTGGATTTGACCATGCCTGGATCGGTCTGGTGACCGATCTGGGAAGTTGGCACGGAGTTCCCTCATGGATCAGTCTGGTGACTGATCCAGCTATGTTTGATCAGTCTATTGACCGATCAGAGAGCATACAGTGAGTTTGGGAAGCCTACTGATCGGCTCCTGATCGGTCTGGTAACCGATCACGGATACTATTCAGATCATTCTGGAGAACGATCAAATGTCGCGAGTTCCTCACTATGACCAATCAGGCTGGAGCCTGTTCAGTCAGAGAGTGGCCTGATCGATCACCAGTCCGATCAGGCCACACCCTGATCAGTCTGGGGACCGATCAAGAGGTTTGGACTGCGAAGCTGGGAAATTGCTCTGAGAAGGGGTGGATCGATCTGGTGACCGATCCATGACTTGGGAACGATCTGGTGACCGATCACGAAGTAGTCGTGATTTCATATTGCACGTTGGGGACCGATCAGGTTGGAGCCTGATCAGTCTGATCCCATCCTGATCAGTCTGATCCCATCCTGATCGGTCTGAGCCTATCCTGATCGGTCTGGTGACCAATTAGGAGTCACCCTGATCCGTCCGGTGACCAATCAGTAGCTGACAGCTTTATTTCAAAAGCGGTGTCAAACGTCTAATTGTGTTCCAATTTCGCTCTGATTTTCTCTGCTATCACTAATGTAACTTTGATTTCATTTGCTAAACATCTGATTAAGTGTGCAGGTGACAGGGATGGATTCAAACACTCAAGGAGGGTCAATCGGAGTCTTTCCTTGGAGCAGGTTTGTTTGTTTCTTCTTCTTAGGTCACAACGGATGGCGTGAACTTGCAACGGCAGGAAGCTGACGAGCTAACCTGGGCTTGGCTGTAGAGTTCAGTGAGTCCAGAGATGGTCAGGATAGCTGAGGCTATTGCAGAGTAGCTGGTGAGAAGCTGAGTGATGCAGAGGCGCGCCTGGGACCTGGGATCAGTGAGTAGAGACTTAAGTGTTCGGTGGCTAAGAAGTCTTAACAACAATTCTTGATTCAAACTCTTCTTGCGGCTACAACTCTGGAGTTCATGCGACAACTTTGATCCATCTCTTGTGCAAGCAACTGTGAATCTTGAGCAACCTTCTGATACTTGAGCACTTGGAAGAAACAAGGAGCTTGGCAAGTCCATCGGCAAGAAGACACGAAGAGCAAGGTGTTCTTGCGTGAGATCTGTGCTGGGTGGAGCTCGGTGAGGAGTTCACTTGTGTTCTTGCTGTTCTAAGTGCTCTGTAATATCCCTTCATGTGTTTCATTGTGCTTAATACTTTATTCCTATTGAAACGCTGTGGAGAGGTTACTCCACCGAGAAGGAGGTTGCATTTTATCTGGATTTTTCGGGGCTTGATCTGCCGACGATCAAGGGATCGCCCACCTTAAGGGCACGCCAAGGAGTAGGGGCATGTTATCCCCGAACCTTGTAAATCCTCTTTGTTAGCATTTTGTGCTTGTGCTTAGTTTAGGGTTTAGTTACTACATCTCTGTTCTGTATTGCTTCCGCTGTGCTACTAACCCTAAGTGCAGAATCTGTCAAAGTGAAAGAGAATTTCGTGTCTGTCTATATTCACCCCCCCTCTCTAGCCATCCATGTTCCAACAAGTGGTATCAGAGCTTGGGGCTCTGTTCAAGCGGCTTAACATCCGAGAGATATCAACAATGGCTTTGAGAGAAGGATTTAGCACCACCCGACCTCCCTTCTTCGATGGATCCGATTTTCAATATTGGTGGTCTCGCATGGAATACTATCTCAAGACCGACATCGGAATGTGGTTCTCCATGAAGGAGGGCTTCATTCCTCCAAGAGACGCGGATGGAAAAGAATTGGAGTCTTCACGATGGCCGGCTGAGCAAACCCGCAAAGGTGAAGCCAATGAGAAGGCGGTGGTAACCTTACAATGTGGAATGATCAAGGATCAACTAATCAAGGTTGGTCCCTTTACAAGCTCAAAGGACTTGTGGAACAATCTCATCGAGCTTCATGAGTGTACTCGAGACTCAAGAATAGCCAAGAGGGACTTGTTCCTATTAGGACCGGGTGCATGTTGACATGGATGCGGGTTCGTAATTTTAAAATTAATTACGTGCAGCGGAAGGTTTAGCAAAAATAATTTCACAAATTATTTAACCACACATCTAAGCATGCAACCTTATATTGTGTAGACATGATCATACATTTAAAATTTTGCAGAAAGTAAACTAATTTACTTAGTACCTCGCGTAACTCGAAGGAAGGGACGAGATCCAACCGTAAGCGTCCCTTGGAAGCTCCGCCTCTATTCGCGTCCACGCCGAGTTTTCTTCAGGATGACTTCGCAAAGCCACGAGTTTCGTGCCGACAAGAACTACTAGATTCTCCAAAGGCACGACAAGAATACCAAGAGAGAGATGGAAAGACTAACCACCAAACGAAGAACGGAATCAAGATTCCGGGAGGAAGCAAGGAGTTGCGCCCGCTTCTTCTTCTTCTTCGGCAGCTGCTTGGTGGTGACTGAAGCTCTCGGCAAAAGGGGTTCCCCCTTTTAGGGCCGGCGGCACTAGAGGAGGGAGAGGGAGAGAAGGAGAGAGAGTGAGAGGTCTTGTTTCCTTGATCTCTTAGATTAATTTCCAAGCCTTGCCTTGGTTCCTTTATATAGTAGTCTCTCAATCGCCAAGTCTCTTTTTTATAGAATAAATTTTCATAAGAAATTTATCATATAAATTTTTCTATGAATCATTCCATCATGCCAAGTTTTTATCATAATTTAATTTATAATAAAAATAACCATGTCTCCCTTTTTATTATGAAATAAATTTTCACAAGAAATTTATTATATAAATTTTTTTTATCATAGAAAAATCAATTCATAATTGATTTTATAAAATAAAATAAACTATTCAAAGTTTATTTTAATTTCCATGAAAATAATAAACCAAACTTCAGTTTGTAAAAATTTATATATGTTATCCATAATTTTATAAAACAAACTACGCTCGGTTTATTTTATAATTTGAACCAAACAATTTGGTTCTCCCCATTTAATGTGGCCGGCCAAACAAAGAGGGTGGGGACCCTCTTTGGCCGGCCAAACCCAAGTCTATACCATATGAATTAAACTCATTTAATTCGTCCAATAAGTATTCAAAAGTCTTAGCCATTTTATGCTTCTGATGCGTCTCTGAAAAATTCAGATTCGACTAATCTCTCTTGATTGGAAAAAATCTAATTTTCAACTCGTTTTAAATCCCTCGGATTACTCGTAGTGCGTGTGACTAAATAGGCTTTCGATTTATGTTGGCCGTCTATAATTAACCAATTATAGAACGATCATGAGTGGCACCTAGTAGTACATCATGATCCCCAATTAATCTAAAGATCAACGGTTGACCTCAGAAATTATTCTGAAACCCTTTAGCAGCTATAATGAATCGTGCCTCATTCCCTTCACCATCTTATACCCACTTGGATCAGGACACGGTCTATGTGTGTCAGTCCCCACTAGGTTGACTACGTCACACCTAGCCCAAGTAATGTCATTCTCATCCAACGGATTCTAATTACTCTCATGTTTCTGAGAGATTCATACTCGGAACATGTGATGCTCTGGCCAGAGGCTTCGAGTAACAATCCGACGACAGGTCTTGGGTATACATCTCCTCGCAAGGAGTGGTGAATCCTTTGTAGGCTGTTCAAACATCTTCGGGCACTTCGGCTTATACCCAATCATCCTGGGTCCACACCTCCTTGGAGATGCTTGCTTAAGATGTCAAAGTATATGTCTTCATGACCAAGATGACTTGAACACCGCAAGTCAAAGAAATATCGCACATAAGCTGTAGTAAGAACTTCATTGACATATCTATATGTAGATTACCATATGAAGTTTTACAGCCAATCACTCCAATGAACTAGATCCCTTAACAAGCATTCATGTTTATCTCCGGACATCCCAATGTCACCAGCCAGTGAGAATCAGCTGATTAGAGAATAACCCATGCTAGTCTCAACAGAATTGATAGTGTCCGTATTTATCAATTCATCGACTATAGACAATTTCAATACTTCACAATTGCACATGTAGAGATAATCACTAGTTGTGAATTCATCACAAATTCTCTCATGCTGTGAATTGTATTGCAAACATTCAGTAAATGAGTTTAAGATCTCAATCAAATACACGAACATGTATACTCAAATAGTGAATATTCATTTATTAAAGTAAATGATTACAATCATAAGGCGATTGCCTTAGGATACTTCTCTCATATTACTAACAGTTCCTCAATCAACTACAAAACCTCTCAATGAAGGAGAGTGAAACGGTAAGCGAACATCATAGTAGATTCAAAGAGGTATTCAATGGTCTCCACTCCATTGACGAAAAGGTCGAGAATCGCGACCTTGTGAGGTATGTGTTAAAAGCTTTTCCAAGGAATGTCTTGTGGTCATCCATGGTGGATGTCTACAAGGTTTCTAAGGATTTATCAATTATAAATTAGATGACTTATTTTGTTAAATGGAGCTACATGAGATGGCTAACAAAGGCCCCCAAGGAGAAGGGGATTGCTCTTGTGGCAGGGGAAAAGACCAAGAAGAAGGAGAAGAAGAAGGAGAAGGAGGTCTCTTCATCTTCATCTTCATTCGAGTCCGAGTCCGAATCCGAGGAGGATGGCAGCGGGTCTTATTCCTTCGAAATGGCCAACTTTGTTAGAAGAATGATGAGGAAGAGCCGGCGCTTCAAGGGTAATGGTAACCCTAGTAAAGTTAAGATTGATAAGTCTAATGTTACTTGTTATGAGTGTAGCAAGAAAGAACACTTCAAGAAGGACTGTCCAAAACTCAAGAAGAAAGAGGAGAAATCAATGAAGAAGAAGAAGGTCTTGAAGGCCACATGGGATGAATCATCCTCTAGCTCATCCGATGAAGAGAAGGAGGAGAAGAGTACACGCCATGTAGCACTCATGGACCTTGAAGATCAAGAGAGTAGTGATGAATCCACGGACTCTTCAAACGCGACTTCATCATCTTCGGATGATGAAGAGGTAATCTCTCCCGAATTGGATAAATGCTATAGAACCATTGCATGTTTAACCGATTTGTTGAAAAAGTCAAAAGGAAAAGTTAAATCATTGAAATTAGAGGTTGAACAATTGAAATCCTCTAGCTAGGGATGAGGATGTTGATGATTTGCATGTAGAAATGTTAGAAGATGAAAACAAATCATTGAAGAGTGAGGTTGAGAGACTCAAGAATGTTCTTGAGAAGTTCTCAACTAGCTCTAAGACTTTAGATATGATTCTAAATGCACAAAGGGCGGTTTGTAATAGGGTCGGTATTGGTTACCGACCTAAAGAACCATCATTTGTTTCATTAATGTCTAGGACTGATGTTAGACCACTTAAGACTCCTAGGGTTCAAAGGAAAGTGGTCGAGGCATGGGTGCGTAAGTCTTGCATAGTAGGTGCTTTAGGTCCCAAGATTTGGGTACCTAAATCCTCTATTTTTCGTATTGTGTAGGTCATGATTGAGGGGGAGCATCTATCAACTTGGTTTGTTGATAGTGGGTGCTCCAAACATATGACCGGTGATAAATCTTTATTCACTATCCTTCAAAGAAAAAGTAGAGGTAATGTTTCCTTTGGTAACAATGGTAGTCTTAAGGTTATAGGGATAGGAGACATTCAAATATCAGAATGTCTTAGGATTAAGAATGTCCTTCTAGTAAAGGGGATGACATTTAATCTCCTAAGTGTCAGTCAATTATGGGATGCGGTTTACATAATTAATTTTCAATCAAGTCAATGTCTAGTTAGACAACATGACGCATTTGACATGGTACTAGTAGGCACAAGGATAGATAACATTTACCAAGTTTCCTTTAAAAGTGCTACTAATGCTTTTGTTAAGTGTTTCATGTCAAAAGAAGATGAGTCTAACCTTTGGCACCAGAGACTAGCACACGTGAACATGAAGAATATCAGGAAATTGGCCAATAAGGGACTAGTTCGTGGCTTACCAAGCATCAAGTATGAAAAGGAAAAGATTTATGATGTATGTCAAATGGGTAAGCAAACAAAATCTGCACATAAAGGTAAAAGCGTTGTAAGTACATCTACCGCTTTAAATTTACTTCACGTGGACTTGTTTGATTGTAGCACTATTATATCCTTGAATGGTAGTAGATATTATTTTGTGATCATTAATGATTTCACTAGATATACATGGACCTATTTTCTAAAATATAAAGATCAAACCTTAGATGTTTTTATTTCATTTTGTAGAAGGGTTGAAAATGAAAAATCATCAACAATTAAAACAATTAGGAGTGATCATGGAGGTAAATTTCAAAATCAAAGATTTTTAGAGTGTTGTCAAGATAGAGGGTATAGGCATGAGTT